>VZTD01003101.1:313950-564249 GCA_013397725.1 Rhagologus leucostigma
GGGAAGGTTCGGGAAGGTTCGGGAAGGGAAGGGAAGGGAAGGGAAGGGAAGGGAAGGGAAGGGAAAACCATCTCTCTGAGGAGGAGAAGAAAGAAGAGAGGGAAGACTTTTCTTAAAAAAATTAGTATCTGGAATTTGGTTGTAGCAGAATTAGCATGTAGTGGGCTCAAAAATATAGAAAGGGAGTTGATTCTATAATACTTAGACTTATGAATCAGCTTGCTTGTAGATACAGGTATGAAATACCTGCGTAAATCCAAAAGCTATGGAGAATTCAAGTGAAAAATAATCTACCCAATGTTCATAACTGCAAAGGGCTCACCTGAGAAAATGCATGAGCCTGAACTTGCTGCAAGGGTGCTGACACTACTTAGTAAAATGTTTTTGCCTTCCTCTTTGTCTAAACATTTACTTACAATCAGTGTTGGAGGAGAAGCGGCTGGACAAAGTAGAGTTTTGGTCTGAGTCAGTAAAGCTCTTAGGAAAGGCGGGGTTTTGCTTAGGTGAATAAATATATGACAAAGCCTTTGAGTAATCATAAGAGCTGTACACTAGAGTAATAAAGTGGTTGACCCAGCACTTCTGGGCACATTCCCACTACTTGCTTAGGTAATCCTGCTCCTATGTATAGTGTATTTCTTCTTGGAGAAGGTGAGACTGGGGAGCAGAGTCTTGAATTAGTTATTATACTTTATTAAGGTAGCTGAAAGTTTTCAACTGTCAGTGTCAGGAAATGTTTAGTTTAAAAAAACATTGCTTTTACAGAGAAACTGAAACAATGAAGCAATAGACTGGCAGATTCTCTAACGGTCTTTCAGACCTTCTTCCAATCTTATGTCACACTGGAAGATTAAATAACTGTGTTCTTTTGTATTCAGTCTTAAAACCAAGAGAAGACTGGTTTTGTGATGTGAACCTAGTCAGTCATCCCTAGTATAACTTAAATTGATTGAGATCTCCATATACCAGACTTATTTCTCTAGAGACTGGGTTGAGACCTTCAGCTTGCTCCTGTCGTTTGATAACAGCCACTTTTGCTCTTGACTGCCCTAAGTCAAATGTAGTCCAGAGACCTCGAGGTGAAAAGATCCCTTCCAGCCAAATTGATCAATAGCTCGAGTCTGTTTTGTGAAATTGTGGGGCAGATTTGCCAGTGAGGTCACCAAGTGTGTTTACCCAGACTTTCATCCATGGTGTTGATTGTAAAGCTCACGATATTTTATTCACATACTGTAAAATAAGAGTTCTGTTATGGACTGAAGCCATGAGGTCCCTGTTGGTACAAGTTCTTCACTCCCCATTAACAGCTGAAATTTTCTGGTAAACTCTTGTAACTCTGTATGCCTTTACTTTACACTTATGCTTAAAGATATAAACGAGAGGTGAAGAAATGGATCTACTCATCTCATTTATAAGTACAAGGCAGAGATAATGAGGATGAAACACATCTCGCCTAATTTTAGCTACCTCAAACACAAAATATCTACTTTAACCTCTACAGTCCTCCTAGTCTAAATGAGGAAAACATCTCTCTTGGAAGAGATTTATCCTATTCTGAGACAGTTACCTGCAGTGGGTGTGAGAGTAGAGGTACCTTTCTCATCACTGTCTCCAGAAGAACCAGAAAACCTAGTTTGGATTGCATGCATTATTTTGGGCAGTCTGAAATCTGATGATATGATCATCCCTCCTTCCAGGAACTAAAATGCCTGTGATCTTAATCCTACCCTTTGGCTCATGAAGACCTGAACCTCGTGCCAATGTTTATCCTAGTGCAAAGTCAATGTAAAAATGCCAGCAAAAAAGAAGATTGTTGCTTTCTTTTCCTTAGAACTATGAAAATAAGCAAGAGGAGGAAAGTACAGGATCAGCTATTGCTACCATGGGGGCCAGTGCAGAAATGGTTAGAGAGGGAGGTGTCTTTGGTGAGAGCTGGACCTCCTGACAACAATCACAGACAGGCAGGGGAAGGTGCAAGGTCAACCTGTAGATCACTGGAAACTAAGCACTTCCAATCCATTAATTAATTACACAGCTGGAAAGAGGGGACTGTAAAAAAAAAAGGTGAACACAATGACATTTCTGACAACAGGAGCCCTCTATTTATCAGTCATAATGAGCTTCTTCCGCCCCCCTGCATCCTCCCTCCCCCAGTGCTACAGCTGCACGGATGTGACTGAGCACTTGGGCTCCCCTCTCACTCCCCAGCCAGTCCCCTCCTTGCCAAAGTGAAGGTGACTCAGTTATTCATATCAGTGAGGCCTGGGGTATCTCAGTCTGTACCAGGCTTCTTGGAGAGTAAACACCACCCCATCCATGCAACACATGTGCCTGCTCTTTTCTTGAGATCCTTCGCCCAACAGCTCCTTCCCTCCCCTCTTGACATCTTGTGCAATAAGCCCCTGCCTGGAATTGAAGGGCTAAAGACAAAAGTGCTACCACCTGCTCTGAATGCTTGAAGCTAATGAAGCGAGCAGACAAGCACATTGAGAGTAAAAGATATTTTTTTCCCCCTGAAGTGGTACAGAATTAAATCACTTGTTGCAGGAGATGCTGAGGCAACCAACAAAGTTCAGAAAAGTTCAAAAAGACAAACCAAACAGATTCACAGGCCAATTAGTATCTACTGAGCCAAATTACTTCAGAACAGGATGTTTTTACAACATTTATTTCAGTGGAAATGTTATTGCCTACTCTTGTGTTATGTCCCCAGTCACTGTAACTTTTTTTTTAAACAGGATAATAGGATAGATGTGTTCTCACCTTAATCAGACCTACCCTTAAGCTAGCATGCCACAAACCAGCACCCATAGCATGTGAGCCGCAATTTAGACCTGAAACAACACCAGAATTTGTTCAGACACAGATTTTCCCTTCTGGACTTGCCTACAAGAATCCTCCACAGTGCCCTATTGCTGGGAAACAGCCTTGTTATACATAGGGAAACTGAGGCAGAGCCAAATGATGCATGAAGATAGGAAAACCTACTTTTTTCAAGACAGGGCTGAGAACACCTTGCTTTCTGAAAAGTATACACCTGTTGGTTAACACAATCTCTCTCTTCCAGTGCCAACTTCATTATGTAGCTTGGAGTTCATGCTGGAGAGAAGAAGCATGTAACAGATCAAATAAGATACAATATTTCCAGGAAGGGAGCTGCAAACTCACGAGGGTCACCCCTTAAGAACAGAAGAGTGGAAAGGTGTGGGCTTGTCATATAGGAGAGTGGAGCTGGGGTGCAGGTGGTACCATTTTAATAATATCTTCTCATTTGCAAAGGCTGTGAAAAAGAACAATGCCTACTACTGTCTTCTGCTTTACTCCACACTAATGGATGCCTCTGAACTAGCAGAAGTCGTTCCCATTAAATTCCTGCATTATCAGGCCATTACTTGACAGGGCAAAGATTAATCGCAAACTTTCCGGGGACCATTTATTCCATTTGCCAATCTATCTCTCCCCGTTACGCTGCTTTGGTTGTGTTGTCAATTTTTCAAGTGCCAAGGAGTTTGGACCGATCCAGTTTTCTGTCCATCCATCTGTCACACACCTGTCAATCTGGTTCGATCTGAACGCGCTGTTTGCTCTGGGAAAGTCAGAGGGGGAGGGGAGGTGGGCGGGATGCTGACTGGTGTAGGAGGCAGAAGGCCCGCATTTAAAAAATAAACAGAAAACAGATTAGCAGGCTGTATTAAATAGAGAATGGAGGATTCAGAGAAACCATAGAGGTAAGAGTGAAAATTTAACAACGCAAATTTAACGTCTCCCCTGGTGCTGCAGACTGACTCATATTGTTAGTCTGAGAAACTATGAATGGGCTACCTCAAAACACCCGTGGATTTATGATTATAGTTCATTTTATTGTTCTGCTTGGTGGAGGGCAATGTGTGAAATGGATTGAATGGGAGAACAGATCTTTTAAGAAAATAAACTTTTAACTCAGTGGTCTAAGTCATTATTCAACGTCTTCAGAGCTTAGCACCAGGAGTGCTCAGGAAATGCAGCAGAGGGAAAGTGAATTGTACAAACACTTGAGAGACGAGTTAATTACCCATCCTGATTTCCTTTTAATCGGTATGCATTAAGGCAGTGAGTTTGTTCGCCGTTAGTTTGGTTTTGAAGAAGACGACCTTTCCTTTCCGAGCTGTTCTACTTCACCACCAGTGCATTTGTCCCATGACTAAAAGGTATTCTCCACCTCACTGGTGGATACCACAGAAGATCCTGCTGCTCAGCTCAGCTCGGAAATTACACCTTGTGCTTTGCCACGCAGTTTGTACAGGTTTGTGATTTGGAAACAGTCTTGGTCCTGAATTACAATCAGGGTAAAATCCATCTAGGTTCAAGAGTGATTTGAAGGGACACAGTGGCCCAGATCCTTCCATACTAAAGCTTAGAGTGCAGCCATCATGAGCTATCACTGTAGTCAGTGGAGAAAAAATTAACAATTCAAATATTAAGTGATTGTATTCCCGGAAAAAAAACCCTTCCCACCTTTAACAGACTTCGGTTATTAGGGAACCAGTATAAGTTTCTCAAGTCATTGTCTAAGGCTAGATAAATTGAGACTAAGCCACAAGTCCCTCTGGGATCCACCTCTAGCTCAAATGATCCTGATCTCCAGAAAACAGGAGGGCCTAGAGTTCAAAGTCTGCAACATCAGTTTTAATATTTGGGACTCTTTTGGCACCCTTTTTCATTCATTCCTCTTCCACATCAAACTTTTAGGAAGCACGTGGCAGTGATTATCTTGTTCCTACTATGATAATTAACCAGACTTTGCAAACAGCTTGACTCCATTCCGGATAGGTTTCAGCCATGTCTTCCTTAGAGTGGTCGTTGTAGAAAACTGAAGACAGCTCCCTCAACAGGGACATGGAACAGCTATTGGTTTAGGATTGTTTGTTAGCATGACAAAAAAGTAAGACCTAAATTTTACAGAAGCATCAAATAACTAACAAACTAAGGAAAGATGACAAAAATTTACTACTCATAGAATCCTGGTTCAAAATGTTTTTCTGGAAGCTCCCAGGAATTATGTCTGAAAACAAAGATGATATTAAATTCTTTCCCCTTTGCAGAGACACAGAGTGCTATCTTTCAAAAGCACCAGGGGTGGGGGAGAATAAATTTTTTTAAATTTTTTTTTTTTAAGTTTTCCTCCTTCTTTATCTGCACGCAACAGTATAGAAGACAAATTCTGATTTTTAAAATGCCTGACAATGACTGACCTCCATAAAGTTTATGTTCGGGAAGATCCTTGTTCAGAATTAGCCCTTAAGAATCTTTACCCTTTCCTTTTAGCTTTTTCCCCATCTTTGAAACTGAAGGTTAAAAATGAGACAAAGTGGAATGATGTTTTCATTCCAAGTTTGAAAAATCAGACCTGCCAGTTTTATCCCGTTGTTGTGGAGTGCCAGCTCCACTTTAATCAACCCACATTAGAGGTTTCTCACCTTCAGTCCATTCAATCAAGGGAAACCAATGCAGGCAGATGGAATAGGACACTTGATCTAGCATCTACAGGAGCAGATTGGAACAATCCTTCCAGCAAAGACTCAGTGGAGATGGAAAATAAAATAAATAAATAAATAAGAGTTCCTTTTTCATTCCTATTGATAACTGTTCCTCTCACCTTTCATCAGTGCTTTGCATGAAGTATCAGAGAACAGTGTCTCCATTTCTGCCTTCTCGCATGATGAAGCTCTTTTGTAAAATGGAGGAAAGTGCAAGGAACCTCGGTATATTTCACACTTGTTAGGAAACTTGCAATCATGCATTACTTGTTGGAATCCAGATTAAACTGACTAGCAGAATCTATAAGAATATTGAGGCAGCCTGGCCAGAGTAAAGTGGGCAGGAAGGTTCTAATGGAGAGCTCTGGAGCTGCCTCTACTCCTAACAATGCCCATCACATTGCAGTCTTGCCAAAGCTCCAGGAGGACTGTGGGAGAAAAGACAACTAGATAATCACAGTGTCAAAGATAGGTCCTTCAGGATGGGGCTTAGATAACCTGAATGTGTCTGTCTGGAGGAATGCAGCCTATTTTGAGCACCAGTCTGCAAAACTAATGATCTCAAACCATTCATCAAAAAGTACATGCTTGAGTAGGATATTTAGGAAAGAAAAAGTTGGGACAGCAGCAAAATCTTCTTTAGAAATCCCTCCAGAAATACTCCTGGTGTCAAATGAAGGCTGTACAGATGTACAGCTGCCTCCTGTCAGGTCCTCCTCCTCCGTCTTGAGGCTAGCACCATGGAAGATCCCGAAAGAGACTTTCTGAACACATCAGAGCTACCTGTCACTATTTCCTTTAAACTCTTTCCATGACTGCAGGCCGCCTCCTCTCTGCTCCCTTTAAGGGGCTGGTTTTGGTTTTTGTGGGGATTTGTTTGTTTGTCTGGGTGTGTGTTTCCAGTGAATCATACTTCTGATCTACCCGGTCTCCCCTTAACAGTCACTTCTCCCTTCCATTCAAAACTGACATCTCGTGCCTCTCAGGTTTCTTTTTAAGCATTCATTTCAATTCCAAGCTGATTGCCACCTTTGTTTCTAAAGCAGACTCATTTCCCCATTGATGAGTCCAAGTTTGTTGCCATTAAGTATTTTTTCATCAGAAATGACAGGACTTTAAACTCTAAGGCAAAGGAATGGTGAAAGTTTCACGTTTCTTCACGCTGAATAGGGGAAAAGACTATGAGAGGGATGTAATATTCATCCACACTTTAGAACAGGAGAAGACTTTGACTCCTCTATCCCAGTATTAACAAAAGGATAGGATGCAAAAGCCTGCCACACAGCTGAAACAGCAAACGGTGCACTAGTATTGCACACACTGGAACAGTAAGGGGCAAAAGGTAGTTCCCTACTCTCCTACCAAAGCTGCCTTATAGCACTTTTATATTGTTCTGGTCAGTGTAACACCAATAGTAAACTTGATTTCTGAGTCACTAGATACCCACAGAACAAATGTCCTAGCATGCAGCAGCACCGTATTTGCTCGGAACAGTTAGAAAAAGTGATGCAAACTCAAGCCCTCTGTACAGCTCCACGATTTAGACTGTCTACGTGCAGCATTTCAGGCAGTAAGAAACAGCATCATAAAATGTCTCTCAGTTGCACCTCACTGTCTCTCTGGCTTTATTTCAGTGCCAAGCCAGTGTCATTGAAAACAGAGGTCAACGACTGATTGTGCAGGTGCCAAAGACAGCGCAGAATAAGCCAGAAGACTGGGGAGACGTGGCTTTTTGAAAGACACATTTGTGAGAGACAGGTGCCTCACACAGAACAAGATACTGCTGATCAGCTGCCTGTGTCTTTCACTAGCAGTCTCCTGACTCCTGTTGGGTTTCTACCTGTACACGTAACCTCTACGTTTGGAAATAAAGTGCCTTACACTGAAAAAAAAAAATAAAATCAACATGTCGCTATTTAATGGTTGCTGATTCCATAGTTTAATTCATTATTGAAGTTTCACCTTGCTCTGAAACAATTAGGAGCGCTCATATGATCAGTTACCAAGTCTCAGTTGGGAGGTAACAATTTATGGCTGAGAAGCTGGAGGTGACAACTTCTGAAAGTGCCTTTGAATTGCATCTCCCTTCAGTTGTGATAAATGTATATAATGACTCAAATACATAGTTAGGGAAGAGAAAGTTAAGGAAGAGTGCTGCTTCACAAGAATCACAACCGATGGTGCATGTTGATGTACAATGTATGCATGTGTGATGCACAACGGTGTACGCTGCATTATGTGCTGCATAATAAATACTTGTGTGTGTTCTCAGAGAAGGCAAGGGCTGATGGAGAAATCTAAATTAAGTCTAGTGCTCTATTTGAAGACATATGATGCAGTATAAAGCCATTTGTAAACTGACAGTCACTGCAGGCTTGAGGTACAGAGGAAAGACACCCCATGAAGACCAAACTTTGGTGAGAAAGGGACAAGCAACTAAATTAACAAGTGCCACAGCAGGAACACACGCTGCCCCCATCCTTTTAGCTCGGCGGAGGGAGTTAAATGTGCTTCAGGATGGCACCAATAACCTTGCCCAGCCGTTCTTGTGTGCTGAGCTCCCACTGGCAACATTAGAATAGGTTCCAGCAGGGTGGGGATGAGCAAAGGGGAAGCAGGTTTCTCGTCTTCAGCGATATGCTGTTTATCCAGCTTAGCCATAAAGCAACGTAAATCAAGCATGTCATCCTACCTAATTGTGTGTTCATATAGGACTTAATTGGTAATATTCCTGCAACCCAGCTCCTCAACCTTCATGTTGCATTGAGTTCTTCTCAGAGACTAATGAGCTTTATACAACAACAAACATTTAGGTCTGTTGTTCTAATTCATTAACATAATGGGCAATACAATGAGCAGTTATGATAATAAACACTAATAAGAGGCACTAGCGACACTTATTCCTAGCAATGCCAGGGCTGTATGGTGTGTTTGTACGGTGGCAATGCCATGATAGAAAGGGAGTACAGTCCTTCCAGGTCTTCTCTCAGTAACTACCCAGAGGATCAGTTCCATGTCTGCCAGCTGAAAGTGACAGTGTTATATAAATAATTACTATTGTGGTGAAACAGGACTGAAAAATCACAAATACTTTTTTTAGTTTGGTTGGTTTGGGGTTGCTTTTTTTTAAGTGAAAGAAATTGAGAAAGGAATACGGAAGACAAGGGAAACAATTCTTTTAAGTAATTTTGTGAAATACTCCAGCCCATCATAATAGCTATGGACTTGGCTAATGCTTGAAGAAACTTGAGGTGTTCTCCTGTTTGTAAATGTACTTTAATATGTGCAAGAAAATGGAACACCAACAGCATCCAAATATCTTGTTTTTCTCCATTTTTTTCTTGTCTCTCAAGTCAGCCATCTTTGACTACAATTATTTTTGCATGAACAGCTAACACTGAAATTAACCACTGGGACCATCTGGTCTCAAAATGCACATGTATGTGCACACACAGACTTGCAAAATTTTTTTTAAGACGTCACTGTACATCATACTTGTTCTCTGCAGCTTAGTCCGCTTTTTACCAAAGTCTTTGGGATTTTGGTTTGCATGTAGAACACCATGTTGCCATCAGAAAAGCTCATTCTCCTTTTTACTTCTCAGATAAAACCAGATAATAATGAGGATCTTGCTGAAAAGTGTACTGCCTGATACTGATAACCTTCAACACAAATCCACACACTTTATTCCATTTTAAGCAATGGTCTAAACAAGTTCAGATGTTATACTATCTGGTCCCTTCAAATTTTGTTAATCTCTGTCTTCTTCCTCCCCTTTGAATAATGGGAGAAAATGTTTACAGGTAAGACAGACCTATAGAATTACATTTTGCTCTTTGTCATGTTAAATTAAACACCTTGACTTAACAGTCACATGCTTGGGGAGCAAAGAATCTTTTACCTTTTAACTTGATTCTTGAAAATGGTATCTCATTTACAGGACAGGCTTTTTTTCCTACTCTTTTGCTCCTCTGTGAGAGAAACCTTTCATTTCTACAGTCATCCTCGGGTTCTCAGTGACAGACATTTCCTCAGCAAAGAAATATAAGGCTACAAAAATGTATGATTTCTGAAATTTATGGCCAGAACTTTATCACAATGGAAATATTTTTTTCTAATTGAAATCTATGCTGCTGTTATGACACTAATTCAATTATTCCTTATATTACATTCATCATAATTTTATCTTCTTGTAAAAGAAGAATCACTTGTTTCCCTGACATTGGTAGAGTTGACTAAGGAAGAAAGCAGTGACTCTGCACTCTAATAACGTCCTTTTGCAATTAATCATAAGGGCAGTATTAAAATATAATCATAGAATCATTTAGGTTGGAAAAGACCTTAATATCATCCATTCTAACCACTAACAATAAAATAAAACAGAATAAATCCATGTGGAGTAAATATTAAATATCCTGAAGGTTTATAACAAAAGATTATGCAAAAAACCTTTTAACAGTTTAACATAATATTCCTGAGAATCTGGATACCTCTTTGGAACAGTTTGGGTCAGAAATGTACTGGAGTTTAGAGAAGACTGAAGAACTTTTAGCTGCAGTAAATAAGAAAACCTTTCAAACAAGTCACAAATCACCTTCAAAGGTTTCTGGGTGATGCTGAGAACCTGTGATATGCAGTGCAGCGTATAAAAAATGCCTTGTGCTGGAGGAACATCATCTATTATAACTCTGCTATCCCTCATGGTCCCTACATATGTCAGGAGTCTGTAAAATGACTCAGATTTCCACGTGCTTCCTGCCAATAAACAGTGTTTCTATACAGGCAATGACTTTAACTATGGTGGGAGTTAATATCTGTAAGGACGTGAAATGACCACTCTGTTGACAGTCTCACATATTTATCTTCCATGCTTGTGACTCATGCATAGCACAGTTTCACCCATATGTTTGGCCATGAAATTCCCTCGCTGAGTAACAAAATGCTGAAGGTACAGCTATTTTTCGCATAAAATCACCAATGACTCTATTCCTATGAACCTGCCAGGGGGAAACAACCTGAGGAGGTTGGTTTCCTGACTTACAAGATTCAGAGAAGACAGGGAAGAGTGTCTCATCTAAGGTATTCAGATTTTAAGCCTAACCTCTAAGCTAGTCATTTAAGGCAACATTCTAATCAATGAACAGTGATCTGCAAATCAGTTGAAGAACATTCATTCCATCCTAAAGTTGATGATATCTTAGAAATACAGGTAACTGTTTTTACATATCTTTCAGGGCCTCTTTAGTAAGGAGAAAACCTAGCTTAGTTCCGTAGGAAGATAGGAAAGGCACCTACAGCAATGCTTTCCCTGAATCTCTCTTCCATTCCACTGTGTAAGAAGCAACCTCTTCCAGGCAGGAGACACCCTTTAATGTGATTTCACAATTTGCATGAAAACCCTCTAACAGCCACAGTCATCAACCATGCCACCAGAGATACAGAGACTCATCAATTTGTGTACCACCCATTCAAAAATCTGCTCATCTTTCTCGCTTGGACTGTGATCCACAGCAGCTGAAGAGAGGTGAGCTCACACCACACCTCCCTTGGAAGGGATTTTTTCCCAACCCTCATTCAATGTTTTTTACTGACCTGCAGCAGAAGCAAAGTTGTGATTCAAGGAGAGAGCTTATTTCGATTAATGTGGTATGAGCATGGAGAAAGACATGTTCATTTGTAACCTGGGAATTCTGAGGGCTACCTTTTTCTCAGGATCAATATTGTTGGAGCCACAAATGTCTCTGCCGTGCTGCCCTCTCCTCAACAAAAACATGCATCATTTTTCTTCCTTTCAGGTCTCCTTTCTCCTCATCTCAGAAGCTTTTACAAATCTTACCCCTTCCTATCTAAAGCAAACTACTAATGGAGTTTGGTCTTGGAGAAAGTGGACTAGTGAGAGAAGTTGATTGTTTTAGAGAGGAAAATTATTCTCTGCTTTCTCCTATCACAACCCTTTATTTTCCATCTGGAAAAAAAAATACATTGCACTTGAAGAAAATAATATTAAATAGTATTATTTTTTCAAAAAATCAGAAGATAATGCTAGAACTCATCAGTAACTTTGAATTCCGTCTTTGACAATTTCATCATCCATTTATCTGCAGCTTGACTGTGAAAGATGTATTGGTGGCAGCTCACTTAATGATTTTAGAACTTGTACTGCTGGTGCCCCAAGCCAATTTGCCATTAAACAGCAGCGACTTGGAGCCTTTCCACTGTACAGTCTAATTTCTGGAGGGAGAGGAGATGGGAATTGGTTTCCTTGTGTGCAATGAAAAGTTGATTCTCACCAGTAAAGACTAGAAATCTTAACAGATCTACAGTTTTCTGATGTATATTTTAGAGGCATTTGACATTATTCAGAGTGCAGATCCATGACATACAGAAATGGAAAGCTAAGCCTAGCCAAGAAGTGTTAGCTTCCACAAGAGCTAGTAAGCAATATTTATTTAT
Source organism: Rhagologus leucostigma (assembly GCA_013397725.1). Lineage (NCBI taxonomy): Eukaryota > Metazoa > Chordata > Aves > Passeriformes > Rhagologus > Rhagologus leucostigma. The sequence continues at coordinate 325,920 of VZTD01003101.1, forward strand.
TTATTTACTTCTTTATTTGGGCAAAGTGAACCCTAGACTTACTCCACAATACTGGCTGTAGCTAGAAATCAATCTTTCTAGACAACCATGTAACAGAGACATAAATGCAACTTAAACCTTCAGATAGGATGTCTCTGCTGTAATTGCCAATTTGTGTGGATATATGTTTTACAAATGTTGGTCTGTTGATAAAGCCTGCTGCTCTTCCCACAGCCCTCCGAAAGGACCCTGACCAAAACACTATACTTATGTTTCCAGAAAGCAAATGTGTTCATTCAGAAATGCATTTGCTTCTGAAGACTTCTAGATCCTTGAACTGCAACTGAAAATTTTTCATGTGCCTCTTGCCAAATTTGCTTAAAACATGGCAGCACAGACCAGCTGGTGTCATTCCAGGCCTCCACCAGTGCCAGGCTTAACACCAATGCCAAAAGTCCTCCATCACTGTTTTTGTCTGACCCTCTACGTATAACCAAGCACTGATTTTCCCAATTAGCTCTTTATTAAATGAAATGACTTTTTAAGTTGAAATTTGTCTTCCGAAAGATCTCTGTACTCTTTTTGAAGAAAGTATTATAAAATACAGCACTTGTTTTTCAATAGGCGATTATACCTACTGCTTAAAAAAGAAAAAATCCATTTATCTAATTTCAACTTCAGGTCTTTTTTTCTTGAAACGTTTGTTCCCTTAGATTGAAGAGTCTTTTATTACTGCATATTTTCTTCCTTCTGAGGGCTGGCCACAAGGTCATGAGCCAAGAAGTCAGTGCATTATGTATGGAGTCACCATCACAGGGTTGTACACGTGCCTTCAGCTCAGACCTTTTACTGCTGTGCGATAATAGTATGGCTGGCTGTCTGCTGTGTCTCACCAGGATGGTGGTGACTTCTTCAGTGGCAAAAATATTGTTTGTGATCATGTAATTGGGCTCAACTCCTTCCCCTCTGTCTTTGCTTCCCCTCCCACTCCTCATCTGTTTGTGCATTTGGACATGCTGTTCCCCACTTTTTTCTTTTTAAGATGGACCTCCCTGACACCATCTTCTCCTCCTCCTCTTTTCCCTTGCTCCATGACTTCTCGCTGCTCCCAAAACCTGCTTGTCTTGCAACACCACCTCCTCAGTTCCTGCTGGTGGGGCTGGCAGTTCTGTTTCCGTGAGGAGCTAATGTTAATAATGGCAGAAAATCTTATTAGCTTGGAATTTGTGATTTCATTTTAATGCCAGTGAGATACATTTCAGTACCAGCAGCCAGTGATTTAGACTGCAAACTTTGTGAGACAGGGTCTTTGGTATGCACAGTTATGGCATCTCCTCACCAGTGATGGTTCTTATGACTTCTGGGGTTCAGTAAAATATACAACAAGTGATTAAAATGATGATCCGCGTAAGTAATTAGGTAGTTGTCGCTTCCTCTCACCTTCCCAGGGCATCTCTGCACGTGATCCCTGTAGCCTTTGATTATCGAGATTGTCAGGACTCTTTCTGACTGTCTGTGAACCTGGATTAATTCAGTGTCTGCCTCACTTCCTCATGGGCTGAACAATTATAATAGCTGATGATTCAAGGCTGTGAGGGCTAACGTTACAGTATTTGCATCATGGTTTAGGATCCTTCAGTACAAAGGATCAAGATAAATGTAGTGATGTGTTGTTACAGAACCAGAACACTGAACAACCTCAATATTTAAATTTCATTTATGTTTCTGACATTAGTGGATTTTTTTCCATCTAGGAACATGTTTTCAACAGCTCCAAGGAAAGACAGAAAGGGGGTTTGGCCACTGAGTTTTACTGGAAGATGGGAAGTCCCTCAATTGTAGTCCTTTTGGAAAGCTATAAGTATTACAAAAAGACTGGTAAATCTGATAACATTTTCTGGCAATAAATGAGTGATTCTTTTTTCAGGTCAGAGTAGGAAAAAACTCAAACAACAATAAATGCCATAATACTCTGTGAAAAGAAAACAAAAAACTGAATTTCCCAAATTTTTTGTCACTAATATTTTAACATGAGCACACTAAGAAATTCACTGGTATATTCAGTCCTAGGGAACAGTTTATGTGTGGGAAACACTGGATCAAGCATATTTAGAACAGTGACACTCAGCCATGATCAACTTCTGGCATGTTGTGACTGGAACTCACTCAGATGCCCAGGCAAATAATTTGTTCTTAAGACCAAGTACAAATTTCCAAAGATTTTATACTAGACGTGAAAAGGGTTGTGAAAATCAGGAAGTTCTGTGTGAACTTGAAAGGAAAATCCCTAGACCTGTGTTACTGTAACAGATTTTGGCTCTCAGGCTTTATTTGATTTTCAGATCTCTTAAGGTCTCCCCATTCCTTTCTTTTATGTATTTTAGCTTTAAGAGAAAATTAACACTTAGAAAAAAATAAAGGATTTGTAACTAGATAGAGGCTTATATCCTGTACATAACTGATGTTTGATGGGAGCTTTTAGCAGTCATTGTCTAGTTTCTAGGATAATGAGATAGATGCAATTTTTATATTGCTATTGCAATAATTAGAATTATCATAATAAATTTATATTCTGTTCATGGTGTCATCCTATCATCTTCATCTCAACTGTGTGGCACAGATCATTCTGTCTTTCTGGTCCTGGTCTAATTTAAGATTTGGGAAATATCTGTTTCAAATCATACCCAATTTTAGGATTGACAGATAAAAAATTCTTGAAATGGCTGCCATGGACCAACAACACAACCTATATCCCCAAAGAAAAGTATGGCATTTACTTTCAAACGTAAATGGTACCTGAATATTAGTATTAAAGAGGCATAATGCGAGGAAAAATTTAGGATAAATATGAACATCTGTGGAAACTGCTAGTGGATGACAGTTCTAGTACCAGAGATGGAACAGTTCAGCAGTTCTTAAACTTACGCAAGATACCCAAGAAATATATGTTTCTTATCAGCAGTATCACCCAGTTTCCCTTTGCTATCCATACTCGAATCCAAATATTTTAGATACCTTTCAGAGGAAAAAAAACATTTATCTTCCACTTTGACTTTCACCAAAATATGATTAAATCTTATTTTGCCTGAGTAAGTGGTGGTTTCTGCTTGAGAGGCAAATGTTGGAAGGCAGAAGGGCCTGGTGTATCATTGAACAATGACCATTATATTAAATTCATTTAGTGCACCGTAAAGGTAATGCGCCTAATTGGAACATAAGGATAGAAGAAAGAAAGGAAAAAAGAAATGCTTGTATTATCCTTTCTACTTCTTCTCCTTTTCTTTTTGAGGGTAGCCTATCATTAGTCATCATGAAAGCTCTTGGTGGCCGCTGAAACAGAAGAGGGACCTTTGACACAACTTGATCAATCCTAATTGAATAGACCAGAGGGACAGAAGCCAAAAGGAGGGGACCCATTCTTTGCATTTGACAGCCTCGTCCTTTTTAGTTTGTCAGCTGTCAGAAAACATTGGGGCACTCTCAGGTTGCATGAGAATGCTTTAAGTTGTCATACAGTTTTTTGCCACATGAAGAAGGTTGTTTTAAGCTTGAAAGTGTCTGGCATGCTCTGAATATCTAAAATTCTAATGCTGGGAGGCACCTGGTATAGTCAGTGAAGTAAATGGGAACTTTACTAGGCAAAGACTTGCAATGTTTCCTCAAATTAACAGAAGGTTTCGTTCCGCTCCCCACTCCCTTACACTCCAATCCAAGTTGTTCACCATCACACTTCTATCATTCACCCTCTTCTTTGCACAGGGGTAGGATATGAGTCAGAGAAGACTGAGACTCCCTGTTTTCTGCCAGAAACCCCACCTGGAGATGCTTTCTGTATACTTCTGCATTTCCCATGAAAAGTTAATAGCTGAAGAGAAGACCTAACCCCCTAAAAAACCTGAATGTGTTGTGCAGCATCACTGTGTTTTTACGCTACAAAACACAAAAGGGCAACATTCTTTTGGCTTCTCAGAGGCCTAGCATAACTATTGCTGGACCTGAACAAATACTTCTAGGAATATCGAGGTGAGAGAAGAAAGGGGATAGAAAACGTCTGCCTTTAGTCTTCCTGTCCTCTCATCCTTTTTTCCTCTGCTGTGCTGGCAGGACATTACTGCAACCAAGGAAGTGGTTTCCCATGAGAAATTTCAAGCAGTAAGTAGAGGAGTAGAGCAGGGAGATCTAGGGTTGGACCGAAAAAGAAGAAAAAGTCTAGGATTCAAGACAATCCATTGAGGCCTTCGCTTCACACTCACAACAAGCACTTTCGTATTCAGCTCTTTACTAGTTACCCCTTTACTGTTGATGACTTCACAACCTCCCCTCTTGCCTTCCACCACAGACAGATTTTTGGGATTTTTTTCCTCTTTTGTCTATGTTTTGAATCCAAGCACCAGACCACTGAAAGAATTCATTATTTTCGCATTGTTTTCAGCTTGATAAGGAGCTCAAAATGCTGAAAATCTTCTCAGAAACTTCACCCTAAGTGAGTCTCCATCTCAATGGTAAAAAACCAAGCAACTAAAATTTCTTGGAGGTGTTTCTATCTTCTCACTCTATGTTAGTCAAGGCTCAGACATAATTGCATCTCATTCCTTCTCTTCCATTTTGAAAAGTCAGAGAGGAACTTAAGAAAGGTCCACTGTTGTCACTTCCTGATCACTTCCCTCACTGCAGTGCTTATAAACTGCACTGTCTTTTCTGCTGTAAGGACTGCCTCAATCACGTATTTGGCAGAGAAAATGTGCGCAAAGATCACAGTTCCACTAGCTATCAGCTGCATCAAAAAGACACCTTCTCAATGAGTTCTAGGGGAAGTGAAAATTGTCACAATGACAGTTCCTTGGGGCAAAGTTTGGAATTTTGTATCTATCTCTACAACAATGGATTTGCTGCAAACTCTTGTTCTTGTACTGTTGTCTAAAGGACCCATCTCTAGGCAATCAATGCACTGCACAACTTTAATATAATTAAACCAAAAGAGCAACCACTACAGAAAACGAGGGAAAAGGAACTCAGAAAGGAGGAATGAATAACTTAAGAAAGGTCAAAATGGTCATCAGCACTGTCATCACTGCAAAGGTCTTAAACAGAGCCTGCGCGGCCACAGAGGGAGTTGACAGACATGCACAGGGAATGTCTGAAGCCAGGATGTGACGGTGGAAGTTCCTGTTATAGTCTAGGAAGTGTCTTAGTACGGAAATCCATATGAACTCAGCTACACTGAGAGCACCATCTGAGCTCTGACAGGTCACACCTAACTCTTAATGTAAAGAACTCACAGGAATCTGCTCTCTCATTATTCAGCTTATGCTGAGGGAGATGAATTTCCCTCCGTTGCGCTGGTTACTCCTGCGACAGCTGAGTGGGTTATGTGTCCAGGAACAGCAAAAACCTGTATTCTTATACTGTATTTTCACTGACAAATCTCTTTCACTGTGTCAGCTTCATAGGATTTTAATTTCCACCTACAGCAGCACAGGTACTGATGCTGGTCACCAAGTCCCTTTTAGTCCCAGAAAGGGAAGAGGCTGTGAGAAAGGCAAGGTAAACTATTTCCAAACATGTCTCAGGCTGTAATTTAGAGTACTTGGGTCTCTGCTGAATTTAGTCCTCCAATAAATAAACAAAAATTATGTGGTTTCTTCACCTTGGTGTTTTCAACAGAAACATTTGATTCTCCACTTGCCCATGATTCACAAAGATGTGTTGAAAACCAATTTAAGACCCAGCAGAACTGAGTACACCACCACATTCAGCCAGCTGTGGAGATTCATGCCAGTGCTTCTGCCACAGGACAGATGATAAATGGCTGTTGGTGGGAAGATTCTGCAGCCCAGAGCGTATTGCCTTGATCCTCAATGTCAACGAATAGGTCATCATACTGCTGGATATAATTGGAATGTCTGGTTCTTTCACCTCTTTCTTTTGTCATCGGAAGGAACTTTAATATTAGGAAAAGCAGGAGAAAGTGTAAGGTTTTAAGGTGGGTGGTTCTGAAAAATTAGTAGCATAAGTTGCTGGGGTTGCTGGCAATGTTTTCTTCCAGTTTAAACAGGAAATTCAAAGGTGCAAGACAAGCCTGACTGTAAGTAACACATCTCACACTTTGGCTTTGAGGAGAAAACTCATTTTACTCAGGATAGAGATACCTGATGCAGAGATAAGAAAGTCACCCGTGATTGTTGCCACTGACAGGTGGCATGACATGAAACAGCTCCTATATGTACAGACTATTCCATGTGGATTGTCCACCTGCTGCAGGAACTGGGACATTAGTCTCTACAGCCTCTCATGCACAGAAACTTAAATATATAATACCATTATCTCTACTGACCTTGACATGAATAAAGGACATGCTGAGATATTTTCACATATGATGACATTTTCTTTCTGGGATATGACCATATTGGATTTTCTCCTATCTTCCCTCACATACACAGTTCTCAAGTATTTGAGTGTTAAGAGTTTTGGCTCATATATAAACATCTCACAATGCTTTGAAGTCCCTCAGCAAGGAATAAAGTTCCCAGTCCAGATTCTCAAAATGCACAAGAAAGAGAGACACTATAGGAATAAAGTTGTGTCCTTCATACATATGGAAATATCATGACAGGGGGTTGAGGGCAGGACAGAGAGAGATTTAGAAACTGGAATGAGCTGCCTGGAAAAAGCGCACACTGAGTGACAGATGGACAGAGAGGGTCTACAAAAAGAAGAGACCAAAAACAGCTGCGCTAGACAGGACACAGCTTAGAGGAAAACCAAAAGATAGAACAAATATCACTTTTTTTTTTTAAATTTTAATAATTCATAAATGAAGTAGTTCTTATTTCATCATTCCTCTCCTTGGACCTCCAATACCCCACTATTGTTCTATTCAAGTCCAAAGATATATGCACCACTTCTTGCTAGTTGTAGCACACTTTGAAAATCATACATTAAAAAAAGATGAGTTAGGAAGGAAAAACTTACTAAAAAGAATGTAGATGTGTGCAGCAATTATCAGTTTACCATTGTGGGCAATTTGGATTTCATTGCCATGGATCTATGATGTTCTAGAAACAACTCTAAGAATTTGGTAGAAAGTACTACTTACTCAAGTATTCATGGAGTAATTTGGTACTGAAAGTTTTATGAAACGGGTGAAGAATTACTGTAGACTTTATTGTGAGGAGAACCTTTGATAATATTGAAGTTGCCATGTCTTTAAAAGTCAACTGAGGAGCAGTAAAATTTGGTGTAATTGAGAAACAGTTGCTTAGCGCATTACAAAATCAGATGTGCTATTTTGCAGAAATTAATGTGAAGACAAGAGGAAAAAAAAAGGAAAAAAAAAGGCAAAAGAATCACTATATGGCTCATTACAAGTAAATTTGATTCTGTTCAAACAACCCTGACTACAGAGACATTTGAATCAGCAAAATGAGATACTTAGCAAAGGACTGGTATATCTCTGTCTTGCTGGACTGTCCTAGCTCTTCATCCCTGTAGTAGTAATCAGTTGAAAAGACTCATTCATATTTCACATCTTCTTAATACAGAGATAGTATTTGTGTTAAGAGTCTGAAAGTCCTAGATATGCTATTTCTAAAGCAGAAACAGAATAAGAAATGACATCCTTATTCTACAAAGCCAAAAAACCACCCTGTGAGCAAATTCTTACATGATGTTCTCCTGTAGTGACAGAAGGGACTTTTTGTATGTTTTTTGCTGTGTCCCTCCCCCTACCTTTTGCATGGCACAAAGCTGCATTGGTTTCTCTCTATTTTAATGATAAAATCAATGTTAGCTTTTAATTTTGCTCATTCAAAAAAAATTGGGGAAAAGTGAAATGTCAGTTTTCTTCAAGTGAAGGCATATTTTTCTTGCTCTGCTTCGGGGGCTAACTGTGCAAGAAAGTCCATGGGAGGAGATTCCTAACCTAGCTATCAAAACCAATACTGACAGGCTATAACTTCTAATCAAAGACTGACCTCATTCAAAGTGTATAGGACTCCAGGGAAAATCTTGGGAACTACAGACTGGTGAGTCTGACTTCCATCCCTTGAAAGATGGCAGAGTCTCTAATAAACAATAAAATCATACAGTACATGAACTATATTTTCTGTTGGGCAGCATGGCCCCTGCAAAGGGAAAACCCACCTCAATAACTTGCTGAAGTTCTAGCAAGGGGACTGTGAAGGCATGGATGAAAGGCAAGGAATACTAAAGAGAAGAAACTTTTCAAGAGAGAAGTCAGTAGAGATTGGTCCTGGAAGCAATTTTATTCAACATCTTGGTCCATGACCTGGAGAAAAAATAAGGAGAGGAATATCCAACTTTGTAGGTATGATAGTCACTTTTCTGTTGACGAGGAGCTGCAGACAGATCTCATAAAAGTGTACAAATAGTTGCCAAATAAACTCCAAAGTGTATAAACCTAAACTAATGCAAGTAAGAAAAAAAACGCCTAAACAGTCACTGAACGATCATAAAGCTGAACACAAAACTGGCACTTATAGTTCAGGTAAGAAATCTTGGTTTTATGTTGTCAGGTGTCTGAAATCTTTAAGTTGAAGCTGAAAAAGACAATGAGATGCTGGGTACCATCATTAAGGTGTTGATAGCAAGATAGGATACATATTTTTGTATCTAAAAGGTATTGTGAACTCACATCTTGAGCACATTTGTGTGCTTTTCTGGCTTAAACACCTCAAGACAGACATACTGAAGTTAAGGAAGGTAAAATGAAAGATAAGTACTATGATCAGGGTGATGGCATGGCTGCCTCTTGAAGGGAAATTGAAAGACTAGGACAATTCAGGAATCTGAGGTGTGATACCATAAAGATTTACAAAAGGTTTACAAAAGCATTGGGTGAGCTGAATGTGGAGATGTTTTTCAACACATCATGCAATAAAAGAAGTAAGGAAACAATGAAAGTAGTGTTAGGTTTGTTTACAACTGACAAAAGGAAAACCTTTTTTACGCAGTAAGTGGTGAACCTCTGGAATTTGCTACCACAGGAGACTGTGTGGAAGGACAATATCAGCTGGTTTATAAAGGGACTAGCTGTTCACAGATGGTATGTCTGTAAAACGGAGACCAATAGGATGAGCCGTGGGAGTACAAAAGGAATAGTTTGCAGATAGGGGCTGGTTTTGCTTGCTCACCTTGAATAGGATCTCTGCTGAAGGCTGAACACTCGGATTGATGAACAATTGGTAATTTCTTATTTTTCTTACATCTGTGTACTAGTTTAACAGTAGACATGATAGTAGTCTATGGCCTATTCCATGGCAGGCCCTACACATGCCAGTTCTGAAAAAAAACCATGTAAGCAATGGCTGATCTAGTGTTTACTCCAAGCTGAATAGCTGTATCGAAAATTAGGGAATACAAAGTCAAGCTCAGCACCATGCTAAAGCACCTGCTTAGTGAGGACTAATTGGTCTATACAGAAAATATTTCATGGCCTTATGTCCCTAAAATATTATATCTCCAGGGTCAAAGATCTACAATCTCCTGTGACACTGAGCAAAATCACCTGTTCCTGCAAACACATCATTATCCAAGGCAGGAGTAGGTTTAAGGGACTTATTTTTCTGGGACTTTTGAAGAAGTCGGTGTGATCCATTCTGGCTGGGGATATATTTTGTGAAACCTTAGCTCATTATTTACCTTCTGGATATTTTATACCCCAGGTGGGCCAGTAGCATGAATATTTCAAAAGAGGCTTTGTTTATCACTCTGAGCATAATATAAGAAAAAAAAAAGGCTGTTCGCAGAGGCAGCAGCTTCTTCTGCTCCAAGAGTTTGGGATGTAGATGTCATTTTTATAAACCTAGTCAGCAAGGGCACTGGGGTCTAAATGATACTGCCTGATGCTATGGAAATAGTTTGTCCTTTGTGAAGACGTTTTACCATAGTACTCATAATTGGAAGAGTGAGCATCTAGATCCAAAGCACAGATTCACCAAGGAAGTCCCGATTGTGCTGTTAGAAATGTCTTCTTTCTAAAAAGACGGTAGAAGTTATGACCTATTTTTGGTACCCAGAGCGTGACTGGGAATGAGAACTGGGTAAAATTCTAACCTCATCTAAGGCTTTGTGAGTCCTGGAAGGAGCGAGCCACATCCTTGTTCCGCTACAGGTGTGGAGAAGAGCCTGACTGGGGTCTGCAGAGCAATGGACAAGGTAAGTTAGGATCTATTCAAGAAACGCTCTGAGCTTGTGCTAGCCAGATTACAGGTGGACTCCTCATTATCATTTTCTTTAAGAGGAAACTTAATTTTGGGCTGCCCTTACAGATTTAGACTGGCCACTGTGTTCCCTCTGTGCCTTGCATCTGTCTCTCCAGAAATGTAAACCTCATTCACCTGGTTCGTACACCATCACCATGCCTAAGGAAGGAGAACACCTGAAAGCCTCTTGTGGTCCACATTCACTAGAAGTTCTGTAGGAAAATACATATGTAAAATGCTGAGTTCTACATTTCTTCCCAGGAAGACGGAAAAAAACCCCAAAAGACCCAAAACCAAATCCACCTTAAACAAGGGCATAAAAGGCTGTGAAATAAAACAATAGGTTAGTTTTCACCATGGACTTTGATGATCCCTCTTAAGAACAAAACACAAATAGTATCTTGCAGTTAACTGGTAAACAGCATGAGGGAACCTGACTGATTACATGATATCCCACATGCAGTTTTGGAATATTTTATTGGAATGGCCTGAAATTCAGAGGGTTTAAAAGGAACTTAGGGGACTATCTTGCTACATACTGCTTTCCATACTTCAGACCAGGAGAAAGACCAGACTGTTATGTATGCTGACTAGATGAAGCACAGTTGCATCAAAAAACCTATTTCAGCTTCAGCATAGCATGTTGCTAAATCAACAGTGAAGATAAAGCTTGCTATGCACACTACAATGCTCATCAATAGACAGCACTAATACTTATAGTAGAAGATATTTTTAAACTGGCCACGTTTTGATGCATCCTCTCTCATATTCATTCCTCAGAACCTCAATAATGATCTGTGAGAACTCCTTTAAAACCCACCAGGCATAAAATCATCTGCAACAGAGTTCATCAGCAAAAGATATTCTGTCATAAATAGGTAACTTCTGAGTCCCATTTCTGATGTACAATTTCTGAGATTGCCTCTGCATGCAATGATGATAACATGAGAGCAAAAGATGTCAGGTTGTAGGAAGAATTTGGGTTAATACTTTAACCCTTAAGAGGTATGGGTTATTTTATGCATGTCTTAGACACATTATAATTTTTGTTATGATAGTGATACTCCAGAGTCATTCATTTATCTGAAGACTTTCAGATTTATTCCAGTGAGATCAAAAGGAAGACAAATTAAACTGACATCCAACAAATAGCCTTCCAAATATGTAAATCAAGAGATATGAATCTGCAGTTATTGATAGGTACAAATTACCAGTAATTGGCCAGACGAGGTAAGAGCTTTGTCCTGCTCCACTTACTCTTTCTCAAAATTCAGAGGAAAGAAATTCAATTAATCAAAAAACTTGAAAACACCTAAGTACTCATCAGTCTCTTTCATTTATTCTAAGCACTATTACAGACAAGTCTTACCAGTGTTATTACTCACTTTGATTTAAAAAAAAGAATTTAATATTACAACCATTAAATTCATCTGAAAATGAATAAGAACAGCTAGCATTAAATAGTCTGTTTTTGACCACTTATCACCTTAGCTGCATGGACTGGTAAGTTTCGAACAATTGAGTCAGAGAAGTGTTCAACTTCTTGAGTGATTTATACTTGTGAGTGAACCAGTCGAGGTTTTGTTATGTGATCAAAAAAAAAAAAAAAAAAAAAAAAAAAAAAATATTCCTGCTTCTGGATTTCAAATATTGTTTTTCTTCCCAAAGGGTGAAATACAGGATGCATAGAGGAGTTGAACCATAATAAGTGTCAGAGAGATGCAGCATCTTAAAGCCCTGGAGAAGTCCTAATTTGAATTCTATTCTGAACTTCCTGGCTTAGGCCTCTGTCTACATCCTCCTGCTTTTATTCTCTTTAGTTGTGCACTAACAACTTTAAGGCTCGTGCAGCATGTAAGCTGATTGCTTTGAATATAAATGGGTAGACTATTAAAAGAAGAATTTAGGCTTCTACTCATAAATCATAAAAGGAAGCATAAATTCTGTGTTTTAGTGGAGATTTAAATTCCTAAATGGGTTTTATAGGTGCCACATAAGACCTATTGACAATACCCCTTTATGATAAAAAGTAAATAGAAGTGACAAAGTCAGAATTCAAAATGCCACTGCTTAGCTCCCACTAGCCTGAAGAAGACCAAAAAATGGCTGGAGGAAATCTCAGAGGGAAACAAATGATAACATGAAATTAAATGTGTAATATTCCTTTTTATGCTGTGTGGGGGGAAAAAGCACTCAGAGAATGAGCTGGTATATTTGCATAACAAAGGAAATCAACAACAACAACAAATTGCCATCGTGTTCAAAGCTGATAATTGCACAGATGACAACAAGAAAGCGCCTTTCTTCTCAGCTCTCTAGGGGACGAGCCTTGTCGAAATGAGGAAAAAAGGTGGAAAGTGACCCCACTTGCTTTCATGAAAATTAGCAACCTCAGAAAATATCTTTGGTGCAAGGGGGTGGCCAGTGAATGGTGTGAATGCTAATGAACACAACGAGGGCAGAGGCTCAGCCAATGTTCCCATCAGTTCCATCAGACAATCAACAACTGGCAGCAGACTCTTCTTCAAAACACCCTCATCCAGCTTACTAACGTCCAACTCACCTTGCCAAGAAAGCTTTTTTTGAGAAGTTACTTTGGAGAGGTTTCTGGCTTTTGTGTGTTTGTTTGTTTTCCTCTGATATTTTCTTTCAAGTATGAACTGAATTTCAATTCTTTGAGCCCTGTGAAATGTGGGAACCTCCCATGTTTCTGCACAGCCCCATGTAATGATCCTCAGTTTTCCCAGGCCAGTTATTTGGGCCTTATCTCACCTTACTGGGGTCAAGGTCAAGGTATTCGCAATCACTTTCTCCTCTGAAGTTCCCAAGCCCGAGAAGATTTCTCACTCTGGAGAAAGAGGTGATACTTTAGGCACCAGCAGATCACCAATCATAACTGGTTTTGTCAGCATGAAAATATGTATTTGCTTTGTCTGCAAGATGAAACATAATTTGATTTATCCAATGACTTCCTAGAAGTACTGTGACTCCAGAAGTCTACTAAAAGTGCTGAATAGTGGTGGCTTTTTTTTTTTTTTAATTATCCAGTTGTAGGGTGTCCTTGAATAGATCTCTAAAACTTTTTGAAAGTATGTGACTGATTCTGAAAGTCCTAGACAGAAAGACAGGCTGTAAGAGACCAGGACCAACTGATATGTCCCTGTTTAACTCACCACTCCTTACTCTTTTCCATCCCTGCATCAATAATGCAGCAGGCAACAAAAATGAACAAAGTCACAGAGTCTTATTCTAGTCCTTCTTATTTTGGACCAGCTCTAGTAGCACAAAAATAGCTCCCATTGGCAAGTCTCCACAGACTTGAGAGTTTTAAACCCCTGAAATCTGTGCTTTAACTGTATGTAAAATATCTATAAAACTTAAAAGAGTTTACACCATTTGATTTAAGAAAAGGTCCTTCCAAACTTTGAAGAGTTTAACATAACAACAATTCTAGACAGATAAATTATTAAAGTCAGTGTGTATTTTGCAAGGCAAAATATGTGCATGCATTTTAAAGTCTTTTCTACAGAATTTAACAACAGTTTTAATTTTCTGTCAATAGGATTGATTAAAATACTAACAGCTCCTCCTTCTACCCCCAAACCCCCCACAATAACAGAGAAGAAAATGTCTAAAATCAGTCAGGTGTTGTTTTGTTTTTAAATCCTCTGGGATTTTTTTATTTGGTATCTGATGTCTAGTTTGCTTTTATTCATTCCAAAATAAATGGATGGCAGTCAGGAAGGCCTTGAATAGACAGACAGTTTAGGTACTCACATGAGATCCCTGGGTTCAAGCCTGGATAGCAGACAAGACAGAAACTTTTGCCTGAGGCTTTAGCATCCTATGTACCTTAACTTGTCAGTCCTTACAGTTGGAACAGTTTTATCTTTTATACATAATGAAACATTTGTAGGGAAAGGGGGGACAGGCATGAAAGCTCTGTCATTGAGGGACTCATTTAGAAAGACTGAAGGCACAGATTCAAATCCTCTTCAGCAAAGGAAGAAAAGAGCAAGTAAAAGGCTTTCCTGTCACCTAGACAAATGCAATGAGCACTGGGCAGCACTCAATCTCTCTCATGTGGGTGGAATTTCCTACCCCACCCTTCTCCTTGTGAACGATAAATATGAGAGATCTTTACATTACTCTAAATAATCATTAAAATACTTTAAATCCTCAAAAATCTGTCACTGGGTAGAACTCTTTCATTGTAGTCAACACTTGGCTTTTAGAAGCAAAACTGAACTGCTGTAGAAACAGATGAAGTGGTGACCAAAAAGGGGATAAACACTCATGTGAGACTGTGGTGTCCCATAGATAATTCTGATAGATCCTCTAGCTATCTTTAGATTCTGCTCATATTTTTGTCTAAACACGTTCAGTTGGAAAGTAGATGAAGGAAGTTGCTGTAGGACAAAAGAAAATTTTACATTTACCTGTTCCTTTTGCAGCCTCAGATGTTTGTGACTCAGGACCATCATCCTCATGCTACAGAGCATAAGTAGCTTTGCTTCTGTCTCTGCTTTATCTCCACGCATCAAATGGAAGTGAAGTAGCTGCTAGTTTCTCATGGGGCCTGGGGAGCAGTCTGAGATATTCACTGGTTGTACAGCTATGACAAAATGAAAATATGAATCCAAATTTTCTGAACAGAACCCAGGGGCAAAAGTGTGTGTGGAGTCGAACACTTTCTGTGTTGTTTGTTTACTTTGTTTTGGAGGAGTTACAAGAGTGAGGCATTCTTGTCTGAAGCTCGTAGAGCAGCTCATCAAGACCTAATCGGGCAAGTGGGTCCTTTCTTGGCTGATTTCCCTGCCTGCAGTGGATGAAGCACCAATTGGCATTTCTCTGGGTGCAGGTTCCAGTAGATGCATCTTTAACGTGTTACTCCTGCCAGGTTTCAGCTGAAGCAGCAAACCTAGGGTGTGCAGATAGGTGAGTGTTTCCAGCTGAGGACAGCAGGTGCACAGAGTGGACTGTGAAAACAAGGGAAACGGGACCGGCTTATATCGATCTTGGTTGAGTGCAGCAATCTGAACCACGGACAACTCTCTCTAATGGGCTGTGAGAATTGTGCTGAGAGGCATGAAGTGTGGGACAGGCAGAGGGAAAGTTGGAAATACTTTGAAGTGAGAATCTGCCTAAATCCATCACAATGCACAATCAAGTACATGTGCAAGGCCAGTCTTGAGGTGCTGCCTAGAGGCCCATAAAACCAGTTATCTATGCTGGTCATTAGCAAAAAGTTGATTGTTAACGCTGTTAATTTTCGGTAGTGTACTTCAGTTTACTGATGGAGCTGGAAGCTGCCTCCTCGATATTTTAGCCGAGTTCCTAAATAGGAACAAGTTATTTCAGACTTTGTGAAATTAATGAGGACTGTTTGCCAATGGCTTGCTTGTGACTGGATTCTCTGATTCCTAATAAAGGACAACATCAATTAGCTGTTTCTTCAGTGGAAGCAGTGGTAGTGCCTTTTCCTCACCATTTTACCTGTTTCTAAAATTCATATTAAAGTAGAATGCATCTCAGTCTTTTTACCTCCACTGCTTAATTTATCCAAAATCAGCTGAGTTCAAAAGTTGAAGGACAGACACAGACTGTGTTCCTCCCCCTTGAAGCCAGATTTATAATTTTAGATTAAGTCAGAGCTGCTTAGGGATCTCCATGGCAGTACTATATAATTTCTTCAGTGAACAGGTTGAGGTAACAAAATCATCATGACCACTCTTCAGCTGAGCTGATTAGCCCATGCCTCACCAACAACTGCCCCTCTCTGGGGGTCTGGTCCCATTATTCAGTCAAACCCTGCATATGTATAAGGACCTACTCCCCTGTAATGTTTAGAAATGTCTGGCAAATGCTAAGAAATATCAGTCTCACTAGGGAAAGAACTGGGGTTTAACCCCAAGGGACAGATAGTGATATGAGTAAAAAAGGAAAAACAGGTTACATGAATTGTCCAAGGAATGAAGAAAGATTGTGGCATTAACTCCCACATACCAGCTTAGCACATTCAGTAATATCCCACCTTTAAATACTGGTGATTTGGTATTTGATACAATCCTGCAGAACTTGGAGGGTTGTGTCTAGGGTTTCATCGGGTTTTGCTTCCCTTGAACCAAACTCAGATGTTTCAAGTAATAGTTTACAGCAAGAACAGAGCTATTACTTTTCTCTCATTTCATCGTCCACGTAACCAGACCAGACCATACCATTTCCTAAACTCCTGCCATGTACCCTCCAGGAACAAATCTAACCCTGTGCCACCACTAGGTTAATTTCTAGCAGAACAGTGAAGGTAACCCTTCCATATCCCATGTCCCTGTTCCTCCTTAACACTGGATTTCCCTGCCCTTTATTTCATTTCCTGTGCTCACCATGCAACAAACATACCCAGGTTCATTCATTCATTTCACCTTGGCAGCACGTCACTATGCAGACAATCTGTTGAGGGTGAGATTGAAATAATATTACGCTACCGAGCTGATAATACCTGACTTTAATATCTGTTAGCAGCATCTCCATTGTGCTATGTCAGTGAAACAGATCAGACAGTCTAGTGTAAACCAAAGGGAGTGTGGGGGGAACACTTCTGCTATCAAAATTAAACTTCTAATACATCAGCAACAGAAGATGAAGGGGCAAAAGAACTGCAAGGGAACAGATCAGTTACCTTTCAAGTAGCACCTCTGAGAAGGTAGCTAATAAACATAGGTATTTAACTGCGAGCACTTTTCCTGCCTCTCTTTTCTCCCATCTCCTTGTCTTGTCTGCTCCCAGTAATACACTAGGTTGATTATATATAGCTCATTTTAGTGACATCATAACCATTCCTTTGGTCATTATCATGTTACTTAAACAGATTTACGGTCGGTGCATTTGAATCAAAAAAAGGGATGAAGGGGGGATGTTCAAGGAGCCATGAGAAAAGATATTCAAGAAGTGTGGTTAAGACAGCCCTAAGAAGCTCTGTGAGTGGCTTTGATCTCTAAATCCAGCCAGTAAGTCTGTCTTGTAGGTAAGAGACAGGGCAGGAAGTCGGGACAACCTTAGTATTGTTCTTGATCCTTCTGGTGTTTGGCTATCTGGCCTTCAAGGATTGTTTGGCTTTTATCACCATTTCCCCATCTCAAGTTTATGTGTGAAAGAATATCTTCTGTGCTTTAACAGCTAGATGGACAGGCTCATGTTGAGAATATTCATTCCTCTGCTTCAGTTGGTATGGCAACAGGGGAGAACTTGGCTCGACAGTTGTCTCTAATAGACTCAGATCATGGGTCAGATCTGATCCTGAATGCCGATATTTCATCTGAGGAAGAGGATGGAGTTGGATAGGGGGGTATTTCAAATTCATTAAATATCCTCTGCTGCCTCAGCAAGCAGCTTATCAAGGGAATCATTAACAGCGTGAAATTTTTAAATGTGTGTTTACAAATGAGTCTATAAAGAAGATGCCTGGAAGAGCCTTTCAGCTCTTCCAGGTGAATTTCAAAGGCCGCATAAGCTATGGATAAAATGCAAGAAGTTGAAGAGGTCAAATGTGAAACAAATGGACCTCCGTTTAACTCTCCATATCCTGGTGATGCTGGCTGACTTTCTTCTGCCTCTCTACCACTGAACCTGTCTTTCTGGTATGCCGCTTTACATGCTGATATCACAGCTTATCCCTCCTGCACCTATTGCTGGCTGGTGTTACCACTGCTGTCTGTATCTGAGACTGCGAGCTGTAAGTGCGAAATCAGAGGCCAAAGAAGAATTAAAACCCTGCATCTCTCTTTCTGCAATTGCCTCATACCTATTTCTAGAGGAGCAGTCAAATTGAGATGATCCTGTTTGCTGTATTACAAGCCTTGTTAAAAGTGTGAATGAGAGCAGTGTTAAGGCTGAATAACTTACCGGAGAGAAAAAAACAGAGGAAAGAAAATAAAAAATAAAGTTTTTAATGGGTTTCTGAACTTTCTGAAAGGCTGCAGACACAGCATCCTAGTTTTCGAGATCTATGCACTGATGAGTTTTCCCCTTTTTCTTTTGCTGTTAAAGTTCCTCATGCAGCCAAAATGCAAGTGGTCCCTCGGCACTGATTTATATTATTTTTAGAGATGTGCAGGCAGCAACAGTTTTAAGCCCTCAAAGCCTACTAATATTTTTTTCCTTTAAAGAAGAAAGAGAGAGAGAAAGAAGTGATCTTCCACAGCAGATCGGAGCAGGAGGAGGTGGCTGATAAAAGTTGTGACTGGAAGATTGAGCACCATACCCTAATTAGATGTGAACTTGGCATTTGCAGTGTGACTTCTGCCCTGGCAAAGTTCTCTGACCAGAGGAGGGAATAAATCCAACACCTCTTAGAGTCTTCATGGTCTAAAATCTGTTCAGCTCTATGAGAAACCTCAAATTTAAATGATTCTGACTTCAAACTCTGAAAATAACATGTTCTGAAAATAGTTAATTTTAAGATTAAGGTACTGGAATAAGATTGAAGACGCTTCAGTCTTATTACCGATTCTGTACCAAAATTTCAAAGTCACAGTGGGAAAGGTACATAACTTCAGTCACATTTGTTGAAAAGGGATGTTCTTTTGCTAGTCTTGTTTCTTTAAGAGAAAAAAAAAATAAACAGTATTGGGAATGGGTTTTCTCCTGGCATGCAAGCCCTGATCTCAGGCTCCTCTAAAGCATAAACAGCCAGAAGCAATTCAGGACTGGCATATCTTCATCAGAACACTGGGAGTAGATTCACTGGTACAGATTTAGTCATCTACAGTATTGGCATTTACATCTGAGATAGTCATCTAGGTCACCTTCACAACCCATGAGAAACAGTCAATTCTAGAGGACGATCCATTTAATTCAAATGTAGATGTCAGGAGAATCACTTTCTGGAATTGCCTATTTCTCTCTAGTCACTGTGTACAGAGTTTAGGCAGTTAGGTCAGATGTGTTTTCATTATACACATTTATCAGCGAATCCCAAGGTGTGACACCCTGCAGAAGACACCCTCCTCAAAGCATCTAGACTTTCCATGGTTGGGTTTGTGGTTAGTTCTCAAATGTGGTATCCTAGTGACCGATGGAAACTCCCCTTGAGGCTCACCATTTGCCCTGATCTGCAATAGCTCAAAGCCTTAGAATAGGAATGTGTGCTGAGGATGGAAGTAGATTTACAGACCCTTTTAGGCAACAACTTTTGATTTCTTACCTAGTATAAAGAAAACCTACACCCACCCATCTCCAAAGATGAGCGATTCTGTCTGTAAGGGAAGTAATGCACTTTGACTTGTGAAATATTTTTTTCATGTGTCAGCAATGGGCATTCTCCAGTCTACTAAGTCATCCTTTTCCCAAAGGTGGATAGTAAAAGACACAACATTTCCTTCATTTTGGAGCCTGATTCCCCAAAGCTGGCCAGAACTTCACATTTAATTGGATCTGTCCAAAGAGTTCAAAGGTTAAAGCTGGGGACAAGGCAGGAAGGAAGACTAAAAGGCATTGAAGAAAAGATTGATTAAGAAGATGAACTGTAGGAAAAAAAATAAAATAAAAGGCAAAGAACATAATAAAATGAACAACCCAGCCTGGAAACCACCCCAGTACCACAAAGGAAGCCATTCATTTACATTCGCAAGAAACGCAACAGCAGCTGGAGGTGTCTGGGCACTGCCATTCCACAGCTGATGTCAGGCCTGCGGAAGATTTTTCAATTAATCTCTCTTGACCCTGTGCCTTGAACCCTCATTCCTATTTTTAACAACCCCATTCTGTTGAATGACCTTGGGACCTAGTGACCAATAATGCCCATTTAAGTAACTGCGGGGGTGTCGGTAAGTATGCAAGGAGAATTTGCAAAGGGCTCATTATATAAAGAGTTAGTTACCACAAAGAAGGACTCTCTCTCTCTCTTGCCTGTAGGCTAGTAGTTGGGGACCTTAAACAGAGACTCGGTCACACTAAACACACAGAAAAGGCTGTTCTGCATGTAGATGGCTGTAGAACTTGGAGAAAAGAAGAAAGGTCATATGAACATATACCAACCAAACACATCAGCATCATGGAGAAACTATCAAAAACTTCATATTTCTTCTTTCCACAAAAATATTGGATAGAAAAGAACTGCAACTAAAAGAAGAAAAATAGAAGCACCAGATCATGTTTTACATCACAGTGTGGAACCTACGCTAGTCTTGTTAATGATTTGGAAAGACTAACTCAGGAAGGATCTGGCTTCGAGTTCACATATGTACAGCAAATGTAGAGAACAATTCTGTCTGAGTCACAAGAAAATAAAATGCACTAAGCCATTTTGTCTCACCAGTGTTACAGAAAACAGTTTTATGCCCATAAGATACATACTTCAAAACATCCTGGTAGAGGTACAGCAATAGCCCTTGGATGCAAACATAACATTTATTCCAGTATGAAAATATGTGTGGTACTCTTGTAAGTGTTGTAAGGTTATGATCATGTTCTCTTTCCTGGTTTTGGTACATGTGTTCTGTGGTTGGCAGGCTGAAAAAGAATATGTTTCTTTGTTTCCCAAAAAAATCCCACCATATATATATATATATATAAATATATATATATACATACATAAAATTATCCTCTGTTAGATAGTGCTATGATGACAACATGAGAATAAAACCACAATGTACTGTGGTGTTATGCAAACCTCTCTGTGCTCCTCTGCTGATGTAATGACCACCATCTTGGCCCTCACTCTAGGTTTCAACCATCTATCCTTTCACGTAATGCTCTGGATCCAAGAGGCAGAATAACAAGAGATAAGGCAAGGCTTGAAGAAAAATGAATGACAAACTTGGTAGACTGGGTTGGATTTAAAGTTGGATTCTGCTGCAAGAGAAAGGAGCATTTTCTTCATAGTGTTCCCACTCCTGGGGTTCTGGTAGGTAAGAGCCAAAGAAGAGGTAAGAGGATTTATAGGAGTTGTGGGTGAGGTTGGATTAAAGCTATTAATCAGAACGTAAAAACTGTCATCCTGGGTCAGACTAAAAGTCTGTAACAAAATAACCTGTTCCTGACAGTGACCTGTAACAGATGTTTGGGGAAAGTGTATAAAAACCATGGCAATTACAGAGTGATCTTTCCCCTGGCTGTACTCTTGAGTCTGAAATCAGCAGTTTAGAAACTTCCCAGGTTTTCGTTTCTCAAACTTTCAGAAGGTTTGCATTAAAAAGTTACAGAAATCCACCAGAAAGTCAGGCATTGCAGATGTGTACTGGTGAAAGCCGCTTTTCTCTCCTAAGAATGAACAGCTTTATAATATTACTCCAGTTTTACTCCCTTGACTAAAAACACCACTGGCACATAAGTGAGAGCCTTTTGATTTCTTACCTAGTATAAAGAAAACCTACACCCACCCATAACTGGGGAGCCACACATAAGTGTTTTTCTCTGGGATGCCATTTCAGCCCCACACCCATCAGCTCTTACCAAAATGCACGTATCTACCAAGATGTATGAACCTAGCGAATTACATGCTGAAGGGCTGGATACAGGACTGGAGCAGGAAGATTTCAAGGCTCTCTTCCCTGCAAGTTCATTAATTATGATAAACCTGTTCATCCAGCACCTCTTGAAAAACGCCTCTCCATGTAATGTCCTTGTACCACTCTTGCTGGGTCATCGACTAGCAAGGCGGCCAACACACTCTGCCCCAGTAGCGCTACAAAAAACTGATCCTAAGCAACGATCAAAGGAAAGCAGAAGGGCAAAGCACCAGCAGAACAAAGAAGATAAGGACCACAGAAATCCATCAAATTTTAAAATGCATTGGATGCACTAAGATCTCAGAGGAGACTCAGATAAGGACACAAGTAGCTCTTCTTACATATTCCTTCAAGGCTGAGCTCTGACACACGGTCTTACTTACTCTCCAACAGGTTTGTTCACCTCTTTGTTCATTCAGCCTTCCTCTTTTAATGGAGAGGTTTCATTTTGCTGACCTCCACTGATTATTAATAATGAAGAACTAAAAATCAAAATGCTGCTGTGTGTATTTCTCCACCAGTCACACAAATCTCACTTGCCTCTGTGAGCTCCTATCACCCTAATTTCAACCAGGACAGAGACTTGTTGTGTGTGTCTTTAAAACAAGCTTGTCACTGCTATGTTCAGACCTTGTTTCTGTGTTGTATATTTCCAGACATCAGGCAAACCCTCCCTTTTTTCTTGTCTATTCCAATTAGTTTCTATTATAGCTTTTTTCTTTCCTTTCCTTACACCTTTTAATTCCCCTTTCTCTTTAATATACTATCTCTGTACTGATGTTGCTTAACTCCCAGGAAGTGTTTTGGGACATGCTTGATTAAAAAAGATAGAAGAGATCAAATTCAAGCAGTTCTGTATTTTTACTTTGGTACTTCCACTTTCCCCTGTCATCATAATATCTGTAATAACTGAAGTATTTGTATATTTGGTAATTTAAAATTTTTTTCAGTCAAAATATTCTGAATTCATTGTTTTAAATGTAAGAGGTAGAAACATACGTGATGGATCTAAAAATTATTCTAAATTTCTTCTTTTAAAACATACTGTAGTGTTTTAATTACATTATTATTTATATAACAGTCCTCATGTTTTCTGGACATTTAACATAAATTCATGTTATAGTTATAATATTTCTTTGACGTCACGTGGAATGCCTAAAGTACTTTGGGTTTGTATTTCTTTCTTTTCAAGCGGAGTTTGAGGTACTAATGGAATTGACATATTTACAGAACTGGAAGTTTCAGGAGAAAAAATTTAGATATGAGGCTTTGGTCATTACAAGTTTAAACCTCAGAAAATCCTCATCCTCCTTGACTGAAAACTCAAATTTAATGGATTTTATTTGAATTTCATTCTGTATAGGGAAAGGTGGGTCTTTTTTTCCCTCCTTTAAAAGCTGTGCAGCATGGCAGGGTGTTTGAACCAGATGATCTGTAAGGTCCCTTGCAACCTAAGTTATTCTATTCTATGATAACCCTGACGGGGAAAAAATAAAAATCAGCCTTCCACCTGGAGTTTTGACACATATTCTCTTTCCTTCAAGCCTGACTTATTTGCAAAAACTTCTAATAAACATGAATCTGACAGTCAGCCTAATATGCTGGAATCAAAAGCTATTATTGACTTTGCTATATTGATCAATGGTGGCCCAAGCCCCGTAATAGATTACGGTGTTTCTCTCTAAACGCAGCTGCTCAGCTGTTCCCTCTCTGCATTAAATGAATGCTCCTCTGACAGGAGCTGCTAAAATGACCTGGTTCAGAGCCTCTTGCTTCAGGCCTTGCCCTTCCGTAAATACATGGTGCGCTTCCAGGGCCATGCAAATACCTAAGCAGCAGCTCGCTACTCCTGTTTGGATGTGTATTTCAAGTGGTTCTTTGCCACCCACTCTTCTTTTGTCCTTTCTCAGGAATGCCTCCATCCCCTTTCCCATGGCACATCTCACCAGCATTCCCTGCACTTGTGCTTTGCTGTTCTGCTGTGCTCTGTATCCTGACTGCACAGACTGGGAACGGAGCCACAGGGAGGCTAATTGCCTTGTCACACAGAAAGCTCGTGCCTAAGAGGGAGTTTGAAGCCATTTCTTTCATGTCAGCTGCGGGTGTATGAAATGTTGACTAGCTCCTCTCTCGTTATGCTCCTCAAACTAGCCTTCTACTCCCAGCTCTAAATTCCAGCCTCTAGGTGAGGATATCTTCATCAGCTTGAAGAGTATGGCAGGATAGCTTTTCCATGACATCAGTCTGAGCTCACAGGAATATGCAGAAGGATTATCTTAAGCGTAGAGATGGGTTACCCTACAGCAGATTGTGTAGTCATGGTCTTCCCTGTGCTACCTGGAGGTGATCACCCCAATAAGTCCAGGAATGACACCAAACCTCTCCAATAAGCAACAGCAACAACCACCTGGAAGGCAGTCCCTGTGCTTTGCACTGTTCTGGGATGAGATTCGGGTCCATGATCAGTCCAGCCAAGGTCCTCGTGGAAGCAAACTTTCATGAGGCATACAAGGATTCAAAAAACACAGGAAATTTTGCTATTTCTACATCTGCCACTTCTCTTGAATTCAGAAAAAAAAAAAAAAAGGGCAACAACTACACATGCCTTGTGGAAATATGCAATTCAGAAATGTTTAAATGCAGGGATGTCTAAGGAAAATTTCTTCTTCTCTTCTGAACAAAAAGATGTAATCTGTGCTGAACAGCCAGTTGCAAAAAGTGTTTCAATATTATCTTTTCACAGGAAAAAATTATACATAATGCTGAAGAAAAGTGAGATGAACACATAAATGCTGTTTTCAGTGACACCTTATATTTTTCACAGATTGCTCTTCTAAATTAGAGTATCTCCACTGGATTCAATCAGACGAGAAGCCAAAGATTAAAGAAAGGCAGAGAGGCTGAGTGATCCACTCAAGACAGGTCACGATTTTTATGTAGGACCCAAGAAGGTCAGGAGCAAGGTGTGTACAGGAGCTAACCAGAGGAAAGCTAGCATTGCTCTTCCTTGAGAGCAAGCCCAGAGCCAACATTTCCAGATCTATAAATAAAAAGCCTTTCATCAAACTGGGAGAAAACAAAACTGTGTTGTGAAACGAACAATGGACACTGGTATTGAAATGAATAGGATATGGAGAACATGAGAGTTTTAGAGCAGGTGGCATCAAACCCTTCCTGAGCAAGTCAAGGGCTCGGCGTCCCCAGAGCAACTCAACAGAGAGATCCCCAAAGCAATCTCTTACAGAGTCTTCTGTAGTATGTAAATTTATTGAAATACAGTCCCTTTTGCCTACTGGGAGATGAGTGCGCTGTGATCCGTCCTCTCAACCCACACTGACACAGGCAGCTGACATTGTGGTTTTGAAGATTTCCCTTTTGTTTTTACTGCCAGCTCGTGGGAGGGGGAGAGAAAGAGGAAGGGGAAAGAGGAGGGCGTATCGCGCCCGCGAGTGTGTGTAGGCAGGCCAAGAGAATCTGTGCCACCGAACACCCAGATGGCAGGAAAAATTCACCTTTTACTGACTGGATCCCTGGCAGATTTTTATAGCATGTGGGTGGGAGAGAGGGCAGGGGCTGTGAGGAGGATGCAGGAAAGCAGAGCATGTAAATGCACATATGTTTGCACCAGAAAAAGGGAGAGAAGGGCATACAGTGAATTAAGAGGCTTCTATCTGCATGTACAGACTGACAGAGCTGCACAGGGGAGAGGAGCCAAGTTACAGCGATGTCCTTCCGGAACAGAGATCCAAACACCCAATAAACCTCTCCTTTGTCCTCCTCTGCACAGAGGGACACAGGAGGCCTCTAGCTCCCGGTACCCTTGCAAGGTATGCCGCAGGACAATTTCTTTCTCCCAAGATCCCCTGAAATGGGCTTTGAAAACAGTGAAAAGCTGTCTGTCTTGAGCTGAACTTTCTCTTCACCCCTTGAGATGACGCAGCCCAAATGCAAGTCAAGGTTCACATTCTATGACTTCATGCTCCTGACCATGGGGCTGTGCCCCTACCTACACCTCTTTTCTATCCGAATTTCTGGCTTTAGGAAGAAATGAAGCAGTGGAAATCTTTCAAAACTACTTTTCTGAGCCCTCACATACCTGTTAAAAAACTAAACCAGACCATGGACAGGTTCTTTGACCTCATGAGCATGAAAGCCTTGCTCACATGTAGTTAAATGCCCTACTTCTCTTCAAAACTGAGAGGACTGAGTTTCACTTCCAGGGGTTGGATCACACCCATAGCTTCCCTTACCTAAGCTACCTGTGATGCTCTATGACTTGTGATCCTTGGCACATAAACACAGCTCAGAGGGACAAGAAGTTTGGCTGGAGCAGATGAAGTCTGCTTTGGAAGCATATGGGATACACATAAACAGTTCTGCAAAGACTCAATTAAATACTTAGAAATAGCCCACATTATTTGCATTCCTGAATCAGTACCGATGCTCATCCTAAAGGTATCTAGAGACCCTTGAAATTCTCTCCATGATTGGAAGTGTAATGAAATGCATGCAAGATAGCTTAAGGCCATGACCATCTCACTTTGGGGGCGTTTCTTAAAGATTTGTAATTGAGTCAGATCTGTTAAAAGACTGACAAGTATTTCCAAGGAGATCTGACCAGACTGGGGAAGATGTAAGCCTTTTGGTGACTGAAAAAAAAAAGAGAGAGGGATCATTTTAAGCTCATTTGGAGAAAGGATGCAAATCCATCCACTGAAAATCTGATAAAGAATGATCTTAAGAGTCTTTTCAAGAGTGTATGCTGTGACCTAACATCTCTAATGTCCTAAAGCTTTGGGTCCTGGGTGTTCTGTTTCAAGCCAGAATGGACCATTTGGATTATCATTTTGAATCCCTGGTAGCAGAATTTAAGTCAGTAATTCCCAGAATGACTAAGTGTCTTCTGTATCCCTCACTCAGCGAAACAAACAGAACCCTGTGCAAACAGAGGTATTTTGCCCACCATCTATTGTCTGATAACCACACAGGAAAAGACTGGGCTCTTTATTCTTGAATTAGCCCCAGACACCAAAGAGATTCCCTGCATTGTGCTAACAGACAGGTAGGTAAAGACAACTGGCATGTGCCATGGGGGAAATCATTGGGAACGCCTCGACAGTGAGTGTCAAGGCAAACCTTTTTCAATGCCTTCAAGAGAAACCAAAAAGCAAACGAAAATGGAAAAAAAATAATCCCCTCACGTTTCCCTCTCTGAAGGCAGCAGATGCTTTAAAATTCACCAGACAAGGTCTGCTTTGTAGCAGACAGTGGGGCAGAGAGGGTGGCTGCTCCTCTGCTCCCCAGGCCTGCTCCCCAGGCCTGCTCCCAGGGATTGCACCTGCATGTGCAATTTTGGCATTTCTGTATATCTGTTCGATTTTTACGCAGATATTTGGTACAGGGAGCTCGTTTTGTTCCCTGGCCCTCCCCCTGTGAAGGAGGGAGCCTTGTGGGTGGCAAACAGTGTACTGCACAGGCCATTTGTAACCTACCAACTGGCCAGTGACCAGGAGCTGCTGCAAGCCCCATTTCCAACACTTTGGCATGCATTTCTCCGTCTAGAGATTATAAACATGTGGCTTGCCTCTCCATCCCCCCTCCAGCATTCTTTCCTTGACTCGGGGTGAGGTTATTCCCCCTGAGCAGAGACACCCAGCTGTAGAGCTTGCTGTGACAGCAGAAAGGGGCACCAGATGATCAGCACCAGTAATCGAGTGTGCGAACCTCAACCTTCTTCCCAGTTGTGCTCCTGCTCATGTGAAGTCAGAACTGAGTATTTCCAGCTCTGCTTATCATGAGCTGCACCTTAATGAGGGCCTGCTTCTAAGTACCCTGAAGTCATTCCTTTATCTTCAGGAACTTCAGAACAGGCCCATGAGGAGACATCATCTTTGTAGGCAGTAAACTGATTATTAGATGGTACAAATCAGTGCAATGGCACTGACTTCTGCGAAATGAGGCCAAAGTACATTAACGAATAACTATTTCAGGAGCTCTGTTAATGAAAGAAAACAGTATTTTTGGTAAAAACACAACAAAGCTGCAGCACCCGGACTGCAAAGTCAGTAGAGGCATTGCTGTATCCCTCAATACCTTCCACTAAGTTCTGTGCCCAGTTTTGATCTCAAAAGGGATCACCTAACAAACACATGAACCTCACTTGCAGAGTGCTTATTTCTCTGCTTTTGGAAAAGTACAAACAAACAAAAAATACCCTAACAGTTTTTGTACTACTGAAACAAAAATATTACAGATTACTTGGGTCAGATGGACTTGTATACATGTGGCAATGTGCACAATCCACATCTATAAATACTTATTTTAAGGAGATGCATATAGATGATTAACTGCCCAGTCTGACCTCTTTTACAGCACTAATGCAAAGTGCTGCAAGTGTCAGTTACTGGGTGAGACATTCTTGGGCCTAGACCCAAGTCCCATAGGCTATGACAGTCCTTTATAGCAGGTTGCCATCCTTTCTCAGCACTTAAGGTGTTGTCACAGGCATGCTAAGTGGACCATCAAGGAAGCCACATTCTGAGCAGATCTCTTCCTTCTCAGTGTTGTCCCTGAACACTTGTTTTACCAGCTCATACTCTTATTCAAGGATGCATCACATAACACTGAATTCTGGCAATACAGAGCAGATTTCATGAAAAATGTATTTTACACTTTCCACTTCATCCTGAACCAAAAGGGAAACGCCACTTTTTGTCCTAAATACAAGCACTGTGCCCTTCTGAGGCACTTCGCTCTTGACATCTAAACTTTTGACATCTGAATTTGAGATACTCATCCCATTACAGATAAATCATTTTGAACGGATTGTCACCGGACCCAAGTGCTTAGTATGATTATTTTAAGGACAGAGAGGCTGTTCATTCTCTTCATTGACCATGGAAGGGGTGGAGATAATCATCTCAGATGTGAATATCTGTCTTTTAGACATTTAAACAAGTCTCATCCCTGAAGCTCAGCTTGAGTGGGCATATGGAAAAAGCTTGATTTGTGCTGGAGAATTCTGTGGGCAACACTACAAGCAGAAGATCCCTGATCCTTGCCATGATGCAGATGAAGCTACTCCAGCCAGCTTGATGTCTCACTGAGCCCATACAGGGAGTTTTCGGCTGTCTCTGTACTGTGAACAGATTTACTGTTGCATCTGTGTCTGCACCAGGAAAACTTATCCTAGTTTCTGAGATGTGTAAAGGCTCCCATCATGGGTAAGATTGAACTGGCACTCATAGAACTAAAAAGAAGTTATCACCAGAACGTTTTAATATCTCTCTTAATGCACTGACTTTGTGTCCAGGTTCAAGCCAGACTCACCAATATCTGAGCTGAGATGCACAACACAGGATGGGTTTGACAGCAAACTGCATCCAGCTTCATGTGAAACCAGCCAGAAGGAAAAAAAAAAATCACAAAACCAATGAACCAGGACAACAATAGCAAAAACAACAACAAAAAAACCAACAAAGAGCCGACTTAAAAACTAGGAAGGAAAAGTATCAAGCAAAACAAAATAGCTGTGCTGCAAATAACACTGGTGTTTTTCGTTTCCATACAGAAAGTTCCTTTCAGCAAAACAAAATTAAATTATATTTGCCTGTATCCTTAGTCAAGATAAATTTCAAGATCCTCTGAGTACACCGGTAATGCTCTTCATTTGGGGTTCAAACCACAGGAATATCTCACTGTGAAAAAGGCAGTAAGATATTGTGTAGTGCAGGAGTAACCTGAGTCCTACCTTACTGGATAGGTTTGCTATCCAGCAAATTTCCCCAGGCACTGATGCAAACATCTGGGCATTCATGTGCATGGTGACATTTATTTCTTTATTTTTAATGCTGTGGGGAATTGAGGATTATGTTTGTTATTTCCACTAACCAGGCATTAAAATACCTCAAGCCCATCGCACCCTCACTGACTTTTGAGTGAGAAGCACTAGGCAGAGAGAGGATGACACAGTCCTAGGAAACACTAAAAGAGATTAATGCAAACCACAGCTGCAGCACAAACAGTGCCCAGATGTAATGCACGGAGTAAACAACTTTTCTTTTCCCTTCCTTTCACATCAAAGTAGATGAGCCACCAGAGGGAGTCCAAGAGATCGCCAAGAACTGAAGGATAAACAGCTCTGCTTTTGGCAGAATAAAAGTAATTAAACATTTTCTACCAGGGGCTGCAGAGTTCAAACCAGTGTGAGCGTCTTTAGGTCACTGCAAGATCTGCATCACAGCAAGATTTCTCAGAAAACCTAAATCAGTATTAATTTACAGTTTAACTTCTCCAAGAAAACAAAGGGAATAAAGAAGCAAGTTGGTATTTTTAGTATTATTGTTGATGATAAAAATTTCTCCTGTGTGTTTCTAATTAAATATTATTATGTGTTTCTAGATCAGTCGCATAGAAAAGAAGGTCAGGTGACCGGAATCCAAAGGGTAAGTGATGCCTTATCTGTGTCACTGTACTCTTGCTCATGCGTATGGAAATACACAGATATTTAAATACAAGTACACTGCACACTGCTCAGTCCTACTGTTTGGTAGCAGAGGGTGAGGCACGAGGTTTCACACTGCCTTGCATCTTCTACTCTGACTTAAATGGTGGAGGAGGAAAACAGCTCTCCCAGGGGCCTAGGAAGGAGCAAAGCATGCCACAGCCTGCTCTTTATGCCCGTGATGGGTAAATACGGGGCTTAGGGACATGGTTTTGTGACGGACCCAGAAGTGCTGTGCTAATGGTTGAACTTCATCTTAAAGGTCTTTGCTAACCTAAATGACCCTGCAATTCTGTGTTGGGTTAGAGAGACACTACTACACACAAATTAAATCATCACCCTTCTTGTAAGACAGGGCAAAGAGTAACACTGCTGGGCCACAAGAACTGACATGCCAAACACCAGGGTTGTTCTCTGTTACTGAGGTTTTGTGGAAACACATAAATGTCAGGAAGAGCATCTTATTCAGATCCTACTTCTCTCCTCTGGTCTAAGCTGAGACCATCAGTTTAATGTCAAAAAGCTGAGCATTTGTTTTCAACCCTGAGCTACAAAATTCTCACCCTTACCTTCCTTCTAGAGCTTGTTGGCTGGAAAGCCAGAAAGTTCCTTTTTCCTTCTATCTTTTGTCCTACAGTAATGAAATCTTACAAGACTGGTCTGAAAACAGACTGGTTTCTGCAGAATATTGACATTTTCAGCAGGAAGTGAATATGTGGAGGAGGAAGGGACTCCTACTATTCCTGGGTAATATGGGGCAGATTGTGTTTTCAATATTGTGATGGTAGTGGTAACTGAGCTATTCCATCCAAGAACATATAGTCAAAGTAGATGAGGCAAAGGAAAGGTG
Organism: Rhagologus leucostigma; assembly: GCA_013397725.1. NCBI lineage: Eukaryota > Metazoa > Chordata > Aves > Passeriformes > Rhagologus > Rhagologus leucostigma. The sequence continues at coordinate 356,982 of VZTD01003101.1, forward strand.
AAACAGGAGCTGAGAGACGTGACTATGGCTGTAGAGTGGGTCAGTGACAGAGTACACCCTTATCCACTACTCTAGAGGCTGTTCCGCTGCTATCTTTCAATTTTCCACCTCTTAATACCTCACCCTTGGTTGCACTGGGTAGAGTATTATATTTCCACAGGCCTCTGTATAAGAGTAAAGAGCTGAGATTAAAAAAAAAAAAAGAAAAAGCGAACAAAGTGAGATTGTCAGCGATTCGGGAGCACTTTTTCAAGGAGATCAGGCTGTGGTTGCAGCCAAACAAGTGGCTCAAGTAACACCACCTGGACCAAAACGCATCCAAAGTCTATGAGGTGAGACTTGAAAAAGAAGCCTGACCTCTTCCTCCTGCATTTGGAGTGTGAGATAACATTCCCTGTCAACCTGTCTGTTCTCTGGATCAGCAGATTATTTGGAATGATTAGAAGAAAAGAAAGGATATTTTCCACTCAGTTATTTACAAGTTGTACCTAATGAATTATTGATCTAGTGAGTAGCCCTCTGCACAGCCCTCTAGGAATCTGTCCTTTCCGAGCCATGTTCATGGCCCCCTGGGCCAGAAGGGCCAGTGGAGATGTTTCAGCCCTTACATTAACAGGGTATTTGGCCACTGAGGCCACTTTTGTTTTTCTATTGCTTTCTCAGTGAAAATTGAATCTCGTTAGTTTAGCTGGAAAGCAATAGAAACGGGAAAAAAAATCCAAAACTATGCATCTATGTAGGAAAATTGTACAGGATAACCACTACTCCAAACCAGAAAAATAATGTTCCCATTGTTGAAGGAGGTGAAGGATGAACACAAGATTCAAATTCAAGAGACCTGAGCTCCTTTCTTGTCTCTGCCACTGAAGCACTGAGCAGGTCACTGGCTCTATCAGGCAATGTAATTACCTGTCAGCAATGAGAGCGCACAGCCTGTGCAGGTCTCATCCATGGCTCTCTTCACAGCCACTGGGGATGGAACCAAGAGCCCCACCAGTCTGGAGTGCAATATATCCAACTAAACACAGGTATCTGCTCAAGGCCAACACGAGTCATGCCCTAAAACTCGCCATCTGTCTTTCCTACCTCTCCATTAACTATGAAGGGAACTGAGAAATAGAAGCTTACACTGAATGGACCTAAAGTTAGATCAAATGAACACCACCACTGATTTACCTCTATCCCAATATTTCATGTTCTTTTCTATTTTGTGTCTGTGTCTCTGTGTAAACCGTAGTCCTTATTGTCATCTCCATGCAGGTTAACACAGTACAGTTTTATTTGCATCCTCGTGTTTCAATGCTTCTTTGAGAAAGAGATAAACTGAAAATACAGGCATCACAATCTGGACCCTGGACAGAAATGTGGTCTTGAATGCCACTGCACAAAATGCACTGAGGCGCCATGGCTGTCCCTTAGCCTGCACTCTCAGACAGGAACAGCTTGAGCTGTTCCATGCTAGACCTTCCACCAGCACAAGGCAGTGTCATGAATTCAATGGCAGTACTTTAAATTATATGGTTGAATATCTGTTTATAATCTACACAGCAAACTTTTATGCTTCATGTAACTTCAGGCTTGTTTTATTTTTTTTTTCAAGGGAAAATAATAAGTTTTTATTTGTTATTACTGTTTTTTTGCATAGCTGGCAAGAAGGGTAGAGTCAGTCTCTTTCTCTCTCCTCCGCTCTGAGTACCAGCTGTTCTTCATGAGGGGATATATGAGCAGTTTTATACAGTTTTAATATCCACCAGAAATTACATCTCACTGCTTTGGGGACTGAACCTTTAAAATTCAATTTCAAATAAATATAATTATAAAATAAGGCAGGGGGGGGAAAAAAGGGCAAGAGAAGGAAAGAGAGTATCAAAATTCAGCTCCTTGCTGTAAGAGCTTCAGGGCACAGCCAGTAGGGCTATGTTCTTTAGCAACAGTAAGGAAAATGGCCCGGGGCTCTGAGATTAGCATGTTGATGTTTTGGTCACCACTCTCTATATGAAGCTAGAGATGGAAAATCCCATGCTGCAAAGAAAGAAGGGGAACAGGAGGTTTGCAGAGAAGTTTTTGTATCTTCCCCAAATTTCTCATAATTGGAGAAATACAGAAAGAGGAGAGATTGAAAAAACAACCTGAAAATGCTGAGAGGAGGAAAGGAGGACTGCTGAAGTATCATCTCAGTGTTCTTTTCCCCGAAAACAGAGCCACCTCTAGATAAAGTAGGGTCTCAGAGAGCACTGCTCTAATTCTGGCTGGTAAAAAAACCAAACCACAAGCACTAAAAAACAACCATTCCAAGGCCAAAAGTTTTGCAGCTTTTTAATTTCCTTCAAAAATGATGGAATGGATGATCTTGTTGTTAAAATGTATGACTACTGTAATAGCATGGACGTGTTAGCCCTAAGAGAGGTCCTGAATCTTACATGCCTGTGCAGTGTTTCTAACAAGCCATCATTTTTAACTGGAGAAGAATTCACATTAAATTAGGTAGGCCCTTGCTTACAGGTCTGAACAGACCTGAGCTAGTAGGTGTTCCTTCCACTTAGTGAAGCTAAGGAAAACAAAACATATTTAGCATTTTGCAGCAGTGGTCTGCTATTTATTGCTAATAATACACAAGACTGTGCTGCAGCACCTGTTGGGAGCCCAGTGAATGCACATCCTGAGCGTAACAGCCAAGCAGGCAATGCTAGCAGGAGAAACAGATGCACAGAAAGTGCAGGTAGCTGATGCAGAGGTCGCAGAGTAGGTGGCTCTCAGGGTTTTGTTCCCCGTCCCTCAGACTGCCCTGCATCCAGGGAGCACGTAGCAGGAAAATCATTTGAAATCTGAGGATGGGCTGGTTACAAATATGGCTCCCCAGTCTGGTTGGAAATATAATGGGTTCTAGGAAATCTATGTGGAAATTCATGTTCGTTGGCAAAAGTCTCGCTTCAAGTAAGTACATAGAAGAGATTTTGAGAGGTGAAGAGCTGCCTGCACCCTCCACTCTGGAAACAGATGCTCAAGGCACTCAGCAATGTGCAAGACAGCTTTTGCGTGTAGGTGCCCAATTCTATGCCCTTCCCCTCCATGTACTTCTCTGCCTTGCTTCTTAGGAGGGATCTGCTGTATCCAAAAGGCACATTAATGCTGTAGAAGAGATGCACAGAGTGTAAGATGCATGGTCACAGACCATTTGAGCCATGTGTAGGCTGGGACCCAGCAGCTCACTTCTGAGTTTCTGAGCTAAATCTAAGAATCAATCTCTGCAAGTCAAGGCAAAGAACACTTTTGGATAGAAACTCCCATTTCCTTTCACTGAAAATTCTCAAATTTTAGGGTAACAAAATGACATAGCTGTGAAAGACTGAGCATTCCTGAGGGTTTCTGAAAACTCATAAATCCCATAAAAAGAGGGAATTAGGTTTCATGGTCACAAGTGTAATTACTAAATGAGAAAATAAACTGAAAAGGCCAAATACTTCTTTGGATCAGACTTCTTACAAAGAGGCCCAGATCTTGACTAGAACAGATTTCATTCTAAGAACTGTTCTGGGACCCAGTGATTCCAGAAAACTCTTTTTCTCTAGCAGTTTTGTCAGTCGCTGCTGGGACTTCAGTGGAAATCCTTGGAAGCAGATTTCCTCTACAGCCTTTCCACATCATGCTCCAGTGACCAACTTTGCTCTGTACAATCTGCCCAACCGCAGCAGGACACAGTCACAAATCAGTCGGCACTTAAGGACCCCCTTCACTTTTATCTCACCTTGCTCTCCGTCTGCTCCCTTCCCAGGCCTTGTCCTTTCTTATACAGCTTGTGTATCATCAGATAACCAAGTAAATATCATTTCGGAGAGCTGCCCCCTCTTGCCATGCATCTGAATGAGCACCAGGTTTGCAGTTATTTGTTTAGCCACTGAGCTGAACAAATTAGATTAACACAACACATGCAGCGAGGGGAGGAGGACACGAGGAGGGGGGCCCTTCTGACAGAGACTGGAAAGATGCTGAGGAAGTGCTGTTGTCATGGCAATTAACCCTGTCTTGGCAACGGTGTTCTTCGTTCCCCCAGAAAATCTGCTAGGTGATTCCCCTTTCTTCTCTTTTCTGTGTGCTGCAGAACTGGGGCAGAGCTGCACAGGATCAAAGCTGTGCTTCAGAGCTCGGGAGGTTGTGACAGTTGCAGTTGTGAGAGGGGAGATGTGTGGGAGAAGCTTCCTTCTGCTAAATTTGGTGACACACTGTTAACAAGACAATACAACAGCAGGGTTGGTTGCTGTTTCCTCTCCCTTTCTCTATTTTTTTTACAGCCCAATGAGACCTTTCATTATATTTCAAATGTGTTTCCTTTAAAGCTGTTGTGAAGACTCCCTCCTACTGCTTACACTGCTCTTCCTCTTCTCTCACTGCAGCTGATAAGCATCTCACTCTATCAGGTTCTGTTTTGTACACGAGACACACAGCATGGGGTTGAGGCAAAACAGCTTGCTCTCCCCCCTTGGAGAAGGGCATGTCACAAGAACTCTGCTCTTACACAGCCAACTAGTCACCCTCACCTTTAATTTCAGGGAGACTTAGCGTGTTCTTCACCCACAGAGCTGGAGAACATGTCAAAAACTTTCCAAGGCAGACTTTCTGGTGGTGTAAATCAGTACAGCTCCTCTGAAGTCAAAGAACTTACTGTCAAGAGGGACCAGATTAAAGCACGGAAACACTGGGAATGTTGTTGCCTATGTTTTATGGATGGCACGGTGGAGTCAGAAAAGGGTGATTCACATGGAATCACCGTCCTGGAAGCAGCCAGAAACCTCCTGCATCATAAACCAGCCAGTCAAACACAGAACCTCTCTGGTGTGAAGCAGCAGTGACCATCTTCAAAACATTGTACTGGAAAGCGTGGAGAGTGGTGCATTTTCCAAGGGGAAATTACCAAAAAGACCATAGAGAAATCGGATTTGTCAAAAGATAACTTTGACTGTGTTCTATGACTTTGGCTTGGAGCTGGTATTTTTTTCAACTCTGCCCCTCTCATTGAAAGGTCTGGAAGCAGTGACCTCTCACTGTTGGAAACACAGCACTGAATTGTCTGAGATAAACTCCTCCGCAAAGGGGGAAAAAGTGCACCCAGCACACAAGAACATCTCAGTGATTCCTCTTCCACCACAGAAAATACCAGGCAAGTGCTTAGGTAATTGGAAATAGGATGAATCTAATTGCAAGAAAAGCTTTACTAGATTAATCAATTTAATGTCACCTCTGATAATTCTTGAAGCAATTCCATGTAGATAATCAGGATGTATTGATAATCCAAACTAATCAAGAGGTGTGGAGTGATGGAAAAGCCTTTTCCCTCAGTGTACTATTGTTGCAAAAAGACACTTGGAAGACACAAACAAGAATTATTTTTTTTTTCCCCCTTTTAATGAAATTTGTCTCCAGGAAGTTTTAGGCTGGTGGAAAAGGATTCAAATAACTTTGTTTATCTAAGTAAACTGTAACAGGCCTGTTCTTTTCCAGGATGCTCACAGATTCTATACTATTTTCCAGTGTCCTTCCAACCGGAGTAGGGACCTACAGCCAGAAGGAATTAACCAGACTCTTGGCACCAATAATATTAACAGCAAGAATTCTCTGTTTCTCAGTGGAAATTTCCAGGGGGGACTAGTGGAAGTGGTGGCAGAAGGCTGAGCTCAGACAAAAACCTGTGGGGTGCATCAGCTGGGAAGCACGGAATCTGCCCCTGTACGAGGCAACAGTGCCGGAATGAATTTGCTCTGGGGTCAGTAAAATGAACAGTCTTGGAGAAACCTATGAGCTTTTGGACGCTGTGGCTAAGTTCATGCCAGGCGTAGGAGGGATGATGGGGTGTGAGCAGCGGCAGAAGTGGCAGGGGGAAAGTGACCATTTCTCAGCGCTCTGGCTGCTGCAGGTGTAGAGGAGGGTGTTAAACGGACTGCCTGAGGACACAAAGCCAAGAGTTAACTAGTTTGTCTGCTGTTTGCAGACTGAATGGTCCTCAGAGGCACTGGTATTTAAAGGGGCTTCCAGCTCCTAAATGCCACTGCAGAGGGGGGTTCCTGAACCAGTATGTTTATGTATAGAATATTATACTCCCTCCTGCCCAGAAAGATGCTGCATGGTTTCCTGCACTGGCTAGAGAAGAGAGTTGACAGTGAGGGGGTAAATGCATACTATAGGGCTGACATCTCCCTGCTTTTAACATTTAACAGCTGAGATCACAGATTCCTCAGAGCAGTGGGAAACAGAACTGATGTGGAACTTCTGGTCATGGTTTTTTTTTTATTTAAAAATATTTCTGGGGCAAAGCCTTTAGATTCCCAGCTTTTTTTCCCCAACATTTTGTTTCACTCGTTTTTCTATTGTGCCATTTTAACCTTCAAAGAAACCAATTTCCCTGGAGAAAAAAAATAGTGATTTTGATTTCTTTGTTGTTAGCAGATATCATGGTGTCTAAAATGTTGGGGAAAAGACTGGCTTAATCTACTTGATTTCCCAAGATGTAATTTCTCTTAGCCATATTCAGCAGGAAATCTCTGCCCTTTTCCATAACCCTGTAGGCTGCCATAATCATGATGACTGTACCATAGCAGAAGAGAGGGAATGTAGCTGATGTTTAAGGGAGGCGTCTGGAGAGTCAGACTCCTAGGTTTTGTGTCTTCTCCCATCACCAACCTGGCAGCACCACTTTTGTCAAATCTCATAGGACAAAACATTCAAAACCAGAGTGCTTAAACTCAAACACCTCCATAGATCCTCTGAGATCTGCAGTCATCAAACCTAAGGCCTTTGGATGCCCTGTGAGTGTCAAACCATACATAAAAGCATTTATAACATGTCTCTCATATCACCTCTAGGCAGCTCTGTTGTCTCCAACTCTAAAAGAAGGTTAAAAGTCTGTACCCCCAAAAGGCTGCTGCAGGGAGCTAAAAGGCTTGCAAGTGTCTTTGCAGGAAGTGCCAAGAGGTCTGAGAAGTCACCCTCCCTCCCTTCCTTTGCCTTCTCTGAGAGTGAAAAATACTTCCACAAAGAGAATGTCCAAAGAAAAAAATTTAGAGTCCTTAATTTGTGCTGGATACTCCTCAGCAAATGCTGTTCCAGATGCCAAAGGCCAGCTGCAAACTCCAGAGCAAGAGCTAAAATCAATTTGCAGCCAAAGTAAAAATGCCTGGATATCTGTCCCTGGCTCCTTCACTTCCCAGCAAAGCCATGAAATGAGCTACTGCCTCTGGTTACATGGTTAATTTCAGAAATGAAAAGTCCAGTAACAATGGCATCTCTGGCTACGTATCGTGGAGCTCGAGAAAGAAGATGCTGGTAGCCTTTGCAATCCAGGCTGCCATATACCCTCCTGGAAGCAATTTCCTCCCAGTTTTTAGGGAAAATAGAATAAAGCTACTTCTGGGGAAGAAATTCAATCTTTGAAACATATATTCAGGTGACTGAGGAAGGGCTTAGATAAACAATAGTCAATACTGCCGAGAGGCAAAGAAAGGGGACAGAGATTATAAGAACAATGTCGAAATTTGAGGCATCCAGAGAAGGATATGAAAGATGAAAATATTTCCCATTATGACATAAATAAAACTGCCCTTCAGTGTATCTGGAAGATGGGTGTTTTATTCTTCTCTCTCCTCAGACTTAGAACAAAACAGAAAAAGGAAACTTTGTTTTCACAGTTGACTAGAACAGTCCAAATCCTCTGACTGTGCTAAATCCAGCAAGAGCAAAGCCTGATCACCAGTGCCACATCTGCCATTTGACAGAGGCTTCTCAGAGACCTCAAACACCAGGAGCCTGCTCTCCTGCTAAGTGAACTGTTACATTTCATGTTCACTGTTCCTGCCATTCCTCTGTCGTTTTAGGATGAAAAAGGCTGGACTTACATACTTTAGGGAAGAAGGTGAAAATGTGGGAGATTTTTTTTTTATGTGGTTGTTTTTTGGTTTTGTTTTTCTGTATTTTTTTTTTTTATTTTGGTGAACCAGAGCTTTTTGAACGGTAGGGGAAAAGCAGGAGAAAAGAAGTGAAATGCCTGGCATCCAGGAATATACCACACTTACTCATCTAATATTGCTCCAAGGGGAGTTCATCCTCGTGCTGAGCACCAGGGGAAGACCTGTACACTGAGGACATTTCCCATCATTTAGGTGATGAGCAGGACATGTTTGCACCAGCGATGGGTTTCTGCACCAGGGCTGTACCTACCCACACTACTCCTCAGGCAGGAACGAAAACACCCTCCACATTCCCCTGGCATGTTTTACACCCTGAAAATTGACTGCTGCCCAATGCCATTACATTTCTTTAACAATAAATAAATTAAAAGAGCTTTTGTCCCCATGTGGTCTTCCAGAGACTATAGCTTGCCTCGATATTCCCTTTTCATCACTGTTCCTTGATGTCCCTGAAGGAAATTACACTTCATTTATATCTCAACAGAACAGCTCTGGAGACCTGTAATCGTACCTGTCCAGCATGGAGACAAGGGAAAACACAAAAGCGAGAAGCTCTCTGAGTTGCTGTATGGACTTACTCTGTCCTGGTAAACCTTGCTCTTCAGGGTATTAAAATCCAGATATGTCCATGCTGAAATATCCCCTCATTTTATAAATAGAAACCAAGCACAAAGGTAAAGGAGGGACTGTGATATAGAGGGACTGGATCTCCCAAATCTCAGGCTGGTACCTTGCTTCTTCTTAAAAGGGGTCAGTGACCATGTATCCCATTTTGGGTTATTCCTCCTTTTTCCCACTGAAATAGTAAGTAGTTGCCCCCAGCCTAAGTCTGTGCTGGCAGCATCACAGGAAGAAAACTTACACATGAATGGAAGAGCTTAACATCTTGCATGCGAAAGATACTGCTCCAATCCAACACCATTCACCCTTATCACCATCAGCTGCCTGTTTAGAAATGTGATCGAAAATTAAACCAAGTGTGGTAGTTTGACAAAAGACCAGAAACTCAAGGGTCTCAAAGAACTGACAGAGCTTGGCTGTGATTTTCTCTGAGATCTGAAGCGTTTCAGACAGCTGTGGATCATGCTGTTTGCTGACCACCTTTGGCATGACCATTTTTAAGATGGTCAGTCTCATTCATGCTGCAAGCACCAACTTGACCTGGTATCTTGCCCACTGTGCATCAACCTTCCACCTCAAAATGTAGTATTTCCAGCCTTCCCTGATGAATATGAAAGCTCTTTAGGGCAGTTCTCAGCTCCTCCTAGATGTCTGAACCATGCTTACTGAACTGGGGCTCTGATTATTGGCATGTTGTCTCCAAACCACCACATTACAATTGTGAAGCAGGAGCTTGTCAAAAACGTATACTCAAGCAAACAGAAATAAATACTCCTTTTTGGGATGACTTTTACCATATTATGAAATAGTGAACAAATGAAATAAAATCCTGTGTTGGCAGTTCTGAAGTGTTTCAAAGGAAAACACAAAGGGCGGGGAAAGGAAAATGCACCCCTATTCTCTTGCAGTATTAGTTTCTAGAGATACTTCTTTCCTTTTGTGTTCTTCTGAAGAAATGGGAGTGGTGAGAGAGAGAGGCGGAAAAAGTAACGTAAAGTGAGAGTTTAACGCCATCAGAACCTCCTCATAATGCTTGCACAGCAAAGTCTGTGGAGGCAGAAATAAAAATAATGAAAATCTTTGTCCCTCTGTTAAAATGACACGCCATGTTTTATAAGCATTTCAGATATTTTCACTGAAAAATTGTGTTTCAGCAAAAGAAAAGCACGACACCTCAACGAGGTTTACAACACTATCCCAAAGACTTTCTTTTATTTTTTTAAAAAAAGAATTGTTAAACAGTTGTCTATTTCTATGCTTCTAGCAATTTTGGTGATGATTTTTACTTTTTAAAAAATTTTTCTTCACTCTGCACTTTCTGGATAAGACTTCCCATTCTCTTCCCCAGCTGAGAGTAAAGGCTTGGCCTTTGGCAGAATGATTCCAGACCGGGACCAGTATTTGCAAGGCTTGAATGTTATTCAATTAATTTTCAGGTGCTTTAAATTTGAGGACAGCATCTCACCTTGACTAACATTTCTGAGTTTTTTCACTCTTCCTTACTCCCCCCCTCCCCTTTTCTTTTAATGCAGTTAATCTGTTCCTGGGTTTTGCTACAATAAACTCTCTAGATTGGTATTATTAATAAAACTCTACCATCCTCCCCCTCATTCAATTAATCTATGCATCCTTTTTTTGTGTGAAGGTGTCTGATGTCAACTTTGATGATTTAAAGGCCATAAAAAATAAAAATAAAATAATAAAATCACCCAATAAGCTCTTAAAAAATAAGGGGGGGGGGAGGGAGGAGTGAGGACAAGGATGCCCTGTGGTACGAAACTATAAAAGGTTAGATTAGACTTTAGCAGAAAAGTCTCTGTGATAATTACTGTTATCTGCTGATCCATAAACTCTTCACACAAACTGCAACAGTAAACCAAAAAACTGACACTTTAATAGCAATGTGCTTTGTAGCGCGGGGACATCTCTCCTCCTCCTTCCCACATCTCTGTGCCTCCCAATGCTTCATTTCCTCACAGCCCTGTGACAGGCGGAGCTGACAACCCGGATTCCCAGCAAGCAGTGAGCAGCTAGAGGTTGGCACTAATTATTGCTAAACTTCTGCAGACTCACAGCATGATCTAGTTGGGCAAGGAGGAGGAGGAGGACAGGGTGAGGCAGACCATCACTCTGGTAGTTTGGGATTTTTAAATTTTTTTTTTTTGGAGGGGAGGAGGAAATAAGCAGGTGCTAAGAAATTCTGGGAGAAGAGAGCTGAATGTGTCCAAAATGCAAGTCCCAAAAAGGTGCTCCACTCCCTGCTGACCCTCGACTGGTGTGAAGTGTCCCAGCCCCACCAGCCTGAGTTGGTTTCCATCACCAGCTCTGTGTCAGTCCCCAACATCTGTGGTGCAGCCCTTTCGTGGTTCACAGCAGGAAGAGGTCTATCCACCACGCAGATGGAGAGGGAGAGTTCCAGAAGCATCAGGAAATCTTCCTGGACTTGGCTTCTGTGACACCTAATAAAGAGCTGATTTATCAATGCCAACTTAAGGATGCAGCTCTGGACAGGAAAATTGAATGCTATGTTTCTCATGTTTGAAAATCGTTTTATGAGTGGCAACTTTGCACTGTTCCTGCAGCTTCACACAACGCCAGCACCTTGCAGATACCAGGGCAGGAATCAGATAAAGTTAGGGAAGAGTACAGCTGAGAAAGGGCAAACTTTAAAGAGTGGTTTGGAGTCAGAGAACTGCCCTACACGTAGCCGTGAAAAAGGTAGTCTGAAGATAATGATTCTATAAAACAATTAAGAGGAAATTGCAAATTTGAATTATAATTGAAGACGTCAGCTAGCATAAATCACTAAGGGTAAAACGAACTCCACTTCCTTCCACAGGCTCCATCTTTGTCGCATTTCTCGACACATTAGAATTTAACAGGAAACTATCAGCCATCCCTAAATATTTTGAGCCACATCAGAACATTCAAGAGAGACTCACACCCAGTTTCTCAAGTCCTATAAGAATAGTGAAAACTCCCCCTGAAAAGATCTTACTTTCTATTTTGTAGCATCAGGTTTATTGACTCATTTCCTATAGAAAACTTAAAATCTGATAACATCCTACTCAGCTCAAGGGGGATATATTCTGAACAACATCTTCTGCAACACTTTAATTTAAAATAATGTTATATGACCAAAAAACTGTAACCAACCAAAAAATTTGCAAGCCAGTAATAACTGGAAAAAAAAAAGGCTCAACAACTTGGAATTAGGGTTAAATTAATTGAAAATAATAAGCAAAAATATTTCTTCTAGATTAAGACACTAGGAATACAAAGAGACACTGTAGTTTTTAGTCTGTCATCATATATAAAGAACTCTCATGGCATCTTAGTGTCTGCGTCATGTCCCTCTATTTTGTCTAGTATGTGGCTCATCTTAAAACACAATCCAATTTTCACGTGAACATCCCCTGCTGATGGAAGATCCATCATGTTCCCAGATACACTGCCCAGCAGCATCGACCCTTTTGCATATTCTTTCAAATCCTTTTTCTCTTTTTTTTTTTTTTTTAATTTAATCACCTGCAACTCTGGGATATTGTTACCTAAACTAAAAGTGTGACTAAATCTATTTTTTTTAATGTGGCCAGGATAGTCAGGAAAACACGTATTCCCAAAATATGAAGAAACTGGTGCCTAGAAATTTGTGAGATCAAGAAAGCACAATCCTCATTCTTCCAAGAAACAATTATCATGATCAGCAGTCTTTCTGTGAAAATCCTGCATAAAATATATATGCATATATTACCAGTTTGAGGGAGAGTCTCAGCAAGCTGAAAGAGGGAATGAACCTGAAGCCGACAAAAGATTTTTATTTATTTTTTAACTACACTGCATAATTACCCTATGCAACAAATTGCCACAAGGTTCCATGAAAGCCAAGACCTTACTGTAATTCCAAATAGGATTAGACATTTATATGCATAATGAGAACATCCACAGTTGCACTGTCTCGGATAAGAAATGCTAGGGAAATAACCCTCATGCTTCCAGGCATAAGTCAACTGCACGAGAACAAAGTTGGGAAGAAATTCGGTTTATTCTGTACTTACCCCTTAAGTGGATTTTAGCACTTGTCCTGTAACACCAAAAATTGAGGTAGAAATAGACAGTGCATTCGATCAAGAAGTTCTAGCAAGATTTAATTACACAGGTATAATTTTCAAGTAACTGATGACACACCAGGCACCCTCCTCCCCTGGACTAATTTTTTTCACTTACATAGCTATTTGGTGTATAACAGATATCCATGCTGACTACAGATATAGGAGATAGGAAACCTGGAGGTCCACACATCTATAGGATTGAATTGAATATGATTCTAGAAAAATCTTTGGGATGTATCGAAACATCCAGAGCTATCTATCCATGAGATCAAAGCACTATCAAATGGATTATATGCCCTCCCAGAGTTGTTTCTATAAAATCCTGATGATTTCATTCCTATTGAGTGTTGTAGGACTTTGCCATAAGAAACTGATACGTCAAGAATACTGTGGAATTGGTCTCATTATGCCTGTGGTGGGCAAAGGGTATGTTTTCATCAATGGCTGAAAATTCAATTAAAGGGCTCTTTTGAAAAATTAAAGAATATGTAGATTTGAAGGCTGCAATATGATGACAACCATATAAAACTGGGCACTGGGCTTACCTGCTGATTCAATCACCCTCTGGGCTAGAGCCCACTTCTGCTTCTGTCAAGGACATGAATCCTCCACTGCTACCAAGCAAGATTTATGTTTTAGTCAGAGAGATCTTAGGTTATGAACCACATAGACTACAAAACTACAGACAGATACGTGTCCACTGTAAGGGACAACAGCCCACACCTATCCTTTTGTTCTAAGCCTTGCTCTCTGCAAAGAGATCAGGCAGAAGGCTTTCCAGCAGTGTCTTTTCTCTCCATCCTAAATGTCATGCTAGTCTTTGGCAAATATTCCTGTCTTTTCTTCTTGGGTCTTATAAGACTGACTTGCTTTTTCTGTATGGATTTAGGCTGGACATGTGGCTTCCCTGAGCTCAGTGCACATCATGAATAAGTGATATATCACAGACAATGTGAAAGAAAACAACACAGAGCAATTTGCTATTCGACCAGTTCAGTTTTGTGCAGACCCCAAGACTGCATTTAAAAACTCTCATTATCAGTATGCTGCTTGATTGTTTGTAAATTGTGAGTCTGTAACAAAACCAGCCCTTAAAATCACCCTCCCTTGCCTAGCTGGTACCCTACAACACACACAAGCCCTGAACACAATAGTCAAATCTATCTTTGCCCTTGCTCTGAGCTTTCCATCACACGAAAGTCTCATTAGTCCAGACTGAGATGCACATAACAGCACCCAGCAACCAGCAGATCCCACCCAGAGATGAAGCAAAACAGCACTGGGGGGGAGGAGTGAGGGGTTAAAAATATCTCAGAACCTCAGTCTCTCTCCCGGGGAACTTTCAATCCCATTTATTTATTTATTAATTAAAATCATTTAAGCCACAGAAACAATCTCTGGAGACATGGAGTCTCATTTAGACTTTTTGTTTTGTTTTGGGTTTTTTTTCTGGGTTTTATTTTTTCCTTCCTCCTTGCTTGGAGCATCCTGGAATGATCTCTGTGTGCCTCCTGAGGGAAGACATGGCACTAGCAAACCCAGAGGCAATTTCCAGGCTCTTGTTAGGCTATGAAAGTCCCACAAGAGAAAGACTGTTTTTCCAACTTTTCTGTCTGACCACAGTCTAGGAAATAAGCCCTGAAGTTCTGGCTCCATTGAAGTCAATCTCAAAATAACTACAGCTTTCCTGGAAAAAAAAAAAAAAACAAACTATAGTCAAGGCTCCTCAACTTTGAAGATGGCCTCAGAGGCAAGAGATAAACTCTGTCCACCTTCTGCTGCCCCTTGAAAAACAATCTCGAGGCATAACAGCATTAGGGTAGTAGAACTAGGTCTTGTCTGAGAAATAAAATAGAAAATATAACACCCAAGTTCAAAATGCAGCGTGACTTCCTGTGATAGAGTTGGCCCAGCAGCCACTGACAGCAGAAACGAAGGAGCCAATAAAAAGCCAAATACCCAAGAAGTAGTGCAGTAAATGGCTTCATACATTTAGTTTGCTGCTTTCTAATTCAAAGCCATGACCCTTCCTCATGCCAGCAAATGAGGCAGGAAAACACCGAAAGAATAGCTCTTGATTTGGATGTTACAGTCGCACATCTCAAAATTGCATCTAGATCTGGTTCCAGTTACCAGAAAGTCTCCAAGTACCTCCTCTCAGGGAAAGCATGAAGTCTGGAAGGGCTGGGGAAAGGATTGTTTCAGTTCAAAGGTCCTGAGACAGCTGGGGAGCAGAAGAGGGGGAGAAGTGGGTGCTAAATCCACTCCTGATGCATGCTTAAGGGGAAACTGAGGCATGGAAATATGTGCAGGCACTGGCCTGAAATCACTGAGAAACAAGAAACACCACCAGGAATATTACCCCCTCCCTCTAACTCTTTGTTTAGTGCCAGGATGCCAACACCCTCAACCTTCTTTCAATGAAGACGCATCTTTATCCCTTCCTGAAAACTGCTTTATTTCTGCTTTAGCTCTATTCAGCTACATCGAGTCCTTTTCCAGCTACAGAGATCACTATACACCTCTAACAAAAAGCTCTGCATCGCCAAAGTGCTTTATAAGGCCCTTCCTCTGCCTACATCTCATTCTTGTTTTTCCTTTCTCTTCTTTTTCCTTTTTTTTTCCCTCCACAGCCCCTCACATTATTCATCATAATCATAAAACATTCATTTGCGCTTCTGACCAATTGGAAGACCCTCACGGGAGGCCATAAAGGGGGGGTGTCAGGGTTATAATGAATGTAAATGCCAGGTGTTTAAGCTGGATAATGTGCAATTTGCAACTCAAGCAATCTGCACAATAAGCAAACCTAACGTTATGGTACCTGATAGGGGCACGATGGCCATTCTGAGAGAATGAAACATTTTACGACCTCTATGTTGCCCTGATCTCATGATCTAATAATAGTCCAGACAAAATTAGTTCCTGCTATAATGTCTTTGAATGTTTGGGGGGAGGTGGATGGGGAGGAGGGATTGCAAGGAGTTGGAGAGGGGGATGAAAATTATATCAGGTGGCTGAGCTGAAGTTTCAGAGGATCAAAGGGAATTGCGAGCTGGATGTGCTATTTAAGACAATAACCTTCTGCTGAAAGTGAGGAGGTCAAAGACAGGTCTTTCATAACTATCTCACACACACATATAGACGTGTACACAGAGCTGTTCCCCAGGATTTGGCTGCTGATGAATTAAAAATAGGTTGATCGCTGTGAAAGGACTGATTTTCTGGCAGTGTAGGGCTGGACAGCCGATTCCCCAAAGCCTAATGGAGCGTCATCGCTCAGAAATTAGCTAATCTCGGGCTGGAAATAACGGTGAAGAGGAGTTATTCCCATCTCCCTCCCCTGATCCTCAAAGAGAGTTTCATTTTCTTTCTTCCCTGCATGACCAGGTCTGGCTCAGGAAGGGAAGGAGAAAGGCAGGTCTCCATCCATTCCTCTCAGCCCACTGAAGAAACAAGTGTAGTGTCTGCTCTGCTCTGGTGAAAGGGGCACCCTGAGAAAAGCCTCCCCTCTTTTCTCTGCAGTCTGTGCAGCGCTCTTTAGAATGCTGCTCAGACTGTGAGGAACACAGGAAGGAAAGAGAAAGCGAAAAAATATCTTCCCACCAGATTGTTGAAAGCCTCAGAAAGGGCAGTTCCCTTTGGGGAATTCGATCAGGTTTGTTGCTCTAACCCACATGATATAAACACTTTCCTCTCATGGTACAGCAACTCCAGACAGTGCTCGCTGCACCTCCACGAGGCAGGAGGGGAGTGCAGAGGCTAACCTGCTGCCTAGGGAGAGCTGTGGAAACTGCAGCCTGGCTGAACGCCACCAAAGAACTCTGCTTATCCTTTCCTATCTCCACTTCTTGGCTTCTCTTTGTCCTCCCCAGCCCAGCCATCGCTCCTTGGGGTGAGTCCCGGGACAGGCACACGGCTTCGGGCACTGTGGTGCTCAGCCACAGTCACTTTACTCCGTCTAACTTCAGCAACTGTGGAAACGTTGCCTGGCCTTTGGGTATCATTGTTTCTGTCAACCCTGTACTTCAAATGCCACTTCATAAAGGCAGCAGAAGCATTTCAGAAATGGTAACATGTATCGTTTTCTCCTCTCTAAAGTAATGTCACAGCTCAGCACAGCCTTGTGAGCACTGCCCAGCAAGCTGGATGTAGTTCAAGTGTCCACATCTATTTAAATTCCATTTCACAGTGTGGCTTTTATATTTTTTTTTTTTATTTGAGTCTAGAAGAGAAACATTAAAGCTTGTTGGTTTGGATTTGTTTCTTTTTTTTCCTTTTCACTAAACACTTTATGATAGATTCTTCCTCTATGTCACTTAAGTTTACCGTTGAGTAGAAACACGTGTATGTGTGGCAGGTAGATAAATATATCACCTGTCTGACAGAGCCAGGTATTTGGGTTTGATTATGATGTTGCAAAACTGAGTTTACCACCCCCACTCTTGAGGGAAAAGTGTCATTGTGCTCTCACGAGACTTCTGGTTTGCTTGTCACAGGGAACTCACTTTCAGGGCATTTCTATTGGACTAATCTAATTTTAAAGTTACAAGTTTTTGCACCAACCCTCATTAACATTTTTAGAGTTTTAGGAGAGAAATGATGATAATTTAGCCACAAACTCTCCCTGAGAACCTCCCATCAGAAATTTCACGCATACATGAATACAATAATTGCCAAACAAGCTGTGATCAAGTTTGGCTTGGTGTAGTTTTGTGGGTGTTTTTTTCCCCTGAACCTCTGTGAAATCAAAGGAAGAAGCCAAATGCGAAGAGGGATTTGCCATGGGGCTGATGTGTTTACCAGCATCATGCTGCATTTTCTACTCGAGGCCCCTCAGAGTTCCCGCAACCATTTTTTCTTGCTGAATTTTTCTAAGATGTGGATCCAGGCTCCCTTCCTTGCAACTTTCTTCTTCTTCTGAAGTCTATAGATTTAGTTCTGAGCACTATTTTCTAGACTATGTATCAAAGTCTGCAGCCTGGCATACCTTCCTTCCATTCCCAAATTCAGCTTCCCACAGGTCTTTCCCCTGACATTTGCCCACCCTTGTGCACTTAGCTCTCTCAAAACCTGGAGAAACCAACTGCATGCCATTGCACTCCAACTTTTACTTTTACTTTAGATGCAGAAGACAGAAGATGACCAATTTCTTGGTTGTAGACTGACCCATGATGAGATTCCTGAACCTCAGGCTGTTCTAATCCTCTTTACCACTTGAAACCTCCGTAAGCTGAGGTCTCAGAAACCACTCAGTGCTGCAGCTGGTCTCTATGAATTCATTAACTTCAGGTGACCTGCAAATAATAACATATATTTGCACCCAGACATATCTCTAGAGTTATAAAAAATAAAACCCTGAGAGGGGCAGAATTACTGAAGCTGTTTTACTAAAACTGCTGTAAATTTGAAAGAGATACCCATTCTGTGCAACACAGGATACAGGCTAAAGTTACTTCTTGTCCTTCAAGCTGCATCTCAGTCCTTGATGACAGAGTCTCCTTCCCACATCAGCATCAGGTATCTGACACAGGCTGCCAAAGGGATTTAGGCACTGAATAGCAGAACCTGGGAAAGCTAACATCTCCCTTCTTCCTGACCTATGTTTCAACAACACAGCCCTAAACGACTGACATTTTACCAGAACAGGGATGAAAGATAGCTTGCCTGATTTTCTGTTATCATTTCCTGGTTTGGCTTTTTAATTGCATGTGTGTGGGAAAAAAATATATCAGATCTTGGCAGGGAAAAAGTGCCCCTTCAGAACCTGAATTTTGCAGATTTGATTTTCTGGAGCAGATGATGGTCTTTGTTTATAAGAAAAATTAGGCCAAATCCACCATTTTCACAGATGGAGTAGCCTGAATTATTTATCAGAGGTTCATGATTTTTCTCTCTCTTTTTTTTTTTTTTCCTAACTGGTAAATAATCAAGTCCAAAAAGGCTGATATTTATTTCAAGACTGGGATCAACTCCACAACAGCAAAGCTAAAACAATTTCTCTTCATTTTACTCTCTCTCTTTTTCTCTCTCTCCCTTCTCTTGGAGATATTCCACTTGTATAAATAATTAAAGATTCATTGGCCAAGAAAGAAGGAGGAGAAGAAAAAGAGACACTGACTTTTTGGTGTTGCAGTTGAAACACAAAAAGAAAAAGGTTTCATACAATTGAGAACAAACAAAATGGCATAATTTAGCTAGTTCCAGCTGTTTCAATTGAGGACACAAGGAACACTGAAGTAGAGACTGATGAGATAATATGTTCCCATGGAAACTTTCATCCTAATGCCTAATCACTGAAAGGTTGGTTTAATTCATGCTTTTGAAAGCTTTGCATTACTCTGTCTTAAAATGTTCCCTTTTTTTTTTTTTTTAATTTAGTAGTTTCTACATGTATTTTTCTCTTCTTTTCTGTGTTTAAAGCCTATAAAAATTATTCTCATTGACTGTAATTGTATAGCAATGAGCTCTTCTGGATCAGAGATTTTCTGGAGAGATACAAACATCCCTGGAACAAGAATGGGAAACATATTTACTCATGTCAAATGAGTTGTAAAAAGTTTTTATTTTATTTTTTAACCTATACATTTGCCCAAAACCAATGAAGTTGTAGACTACTTCAGGACATTCAAAGAGGTGCTACACTAGAAGCAACAAAGAAAGAAAACCAACTAAGAACTCTTATGAATTAAGGCTAATATGAATTAAGAGCTAATTTTCTCTGATACCTTGCACTGGAGGGGAGATGAAGGTTAGGTTATATTCAGATTACTCATGAGGAATGCTGGACAAAGCCCATGGGAAAATGCAATCCTAATTAGCTGGATCTACCCACATCATACCAATCTGGAGATTCTCAAACCATCTTCTTGAGTCCACACCTAAGTTTTTAACTCCGCTCTACCAAAAAAGAAACCAACCAGCCAACTCCTCCTAACATATTACTGCAGAGCTCACACTCAGCCAGCACTGGATACAGTTAGCAAAGATCAGTTTCACAGGGAGGAACCATAACATGGAGCTAGCTAAAAAAAAAATTACTCCATGTGAAACACCTTATTTAACTCTAGAACTTACTCTTTGATGAAAATGGATTCTATATCCAGAAGGAAATACTTGGAGAAAGTTGTGCAATTACTGTTGGTGATGCCTTGGCACTTGAAAAGAAATGCAGGACTTCCTGAAGTTTGAAGAAAGGTTAGAACCCTTACCCATGCCACCTGAGTGTGACATGATAGCCCTCGTTCACACATGTAAGTCCGGGCTTTGACAGTGTGTCCTGTGAAATACCCAGTAACTTATTTTTAGCACAAAGCACAAAGTAAAAGGACAGTTGTGAGAGATCATTACTTGAAATTTAGCAAAGACTTGGCACAACAACCAGAGAAAAACCCCAGCTGATCAGTCTGCCCAAAGTCCTGCAGATGCACTCCTGTCAAAGCAGCTGAAACTAAATTGGTTTTCTCTTTGATGGCCATTAAACCTCAGTTATGCTCCACTGATTAGTTGATCTAATGGAGAGGTCAATTTTCATGAAAAGTGGTGGATAGGAGAGCTAAGGAGATGGGTCATTTTTCATTCAAGTATCTGGCTTTGGCTTTAAAAGAAATTGTCTTGCAAGAAGAGTGAGATAAATACAGAAAAGTTTAATGAATGTTCTAACCTCTTTCCTTATAAACTTCGACTCTATCACACCATTATGCTTTGCTTAATCTCAAAGAAATAACCTCAGAAAAAAACCAGGGTGATGTCTGGACTAATCACAAGCACAGTACAACAAATAACACGCTGGCCAGCAATTTATCAAACATCCCAGTTGAGCTCCGGAAACTTTTTCCCAAACTCATGTTCTTGCCAAGCTCTGCTAGCTCTCCTGGAGAAGGGGAGAGGAGTGCTTCCCAGGGATATGTGGCAAGGGATCCTTTCCATCTAGATAATTGTGAGTTTTCTCACCCAGGGATTAGGTACAGGCTTTGCACACTGCTGCAGAACAAGGAATTTTTCTATTCAAATGGATTTGAGAACACACTAATCAAACAATTCTTCCATGCCAATTTCATCAGTTTCTTTTTTAAAGATACAAATTCAAACCAGGATATTTAATTTAGCAAAAAAATTAGATATATTTTCTGAGATCCAAATAAATAGCACTTCCAAGTTAAAAAAAAAATCACAGATCTTTGAACTATCAAATAAATTAAAAGAACATTTTATAATTAAACATGCATTTTGCCAAGGATAGCATGACAGAACCAACTGAGTAGCACTCCTCTGCAAACATTTCTGCTCTAGATGACTGTATCTACAAAACTAAAACTTTGTGAGATTTTTTCTTTGAATGAAATGTCAGTGATAAACTAGGATAAAACTCAGTATGTAGCTAAAAGGCTCTTATTACATACCATTTAACTGTCATCACTCAGTAATTGCAATTACAAATTACTGTAGCTTTACAGTCACCAATCTGAGATTAAATACTTGGGAAAACTACTGAATGGACATCCCAAAGTAAGTGGTCTCTGCCCTAGTTTCCTAATAATTTAGTCATTGAAATGCTGGGACAAAACACAATGGGGTGGGTTGAGAAGTCTGGTACAGTGAAAGGAAAGGAATTTGCTAGGCAATACAAAATCACAAATTGTCACTTAATCATCAAAGGACACGTGGGGAACACCTCAAAGGCACAGACTATGCGTGTGGAACTGTCCTAGTGCTGCACATTATGGCCTGTATTTGCCAGGCTTTGAAAGCTTGACAGACTTTTCTCCATATGTGTTACTTAACCGGGAACCATAATTTTCAAGACAAATATAGTATTTCAGAACAAACACAGGAATGAAGGAGCACTCTGGACACATCAAGTTCTTATAGCAAATTTAACTTGCTCCCTCAAATGTTCACACGGAGCAGCACATGAGTTGCAGAGACAGAAACAAAAGATACCCTACCAGAACACTGCCCCACTCGCTCTGCTGAGGAGATGATGACAAAGAATATTAGCTACAGGTGACATAATAGCCCTGCTGATTCGGACACTTTTGGAAAGTGTTTAGATACAGCAATGACTAGACAAGAAAGCTAGAATTGACAAGAGCAGCATGACTGGTAAAAGTATGCTTAAGGAGGAATTTGAGATGAATAAGACAGGAGGTTTGGAAAAGGTGATACCAAAATAATCCAATCTGGCTCAGCATCCTTGGTGTTCAGGGGACACCCCTGCTCCAGCCTAGAGGGGCCATCACCACCCGTCCATGCTGCTCTGCTTTCCAACAAAGTATGAAATCGGCGTTCGGGTTTGAAAGCCCTATTCCAAAGCACCTGAAACTCGTATCTGCACTTTTAATTGACTGAGAGACTCTTAAAAGGAGGGAGCTAAGCACAGCCTGCAGGTACACAATGCCCGACAGCCAGTGTTAACAAGGACGTACTTAGCTTGCCTGGAGAAACAAACAAGGACAGAATTGATAACTATTTCATGAATGAGCTGTAACATGTTGCTTTAAAAAGATGCTGTCAGAAGAAAGATACAAACAAAACAACACATGTTAGTGAAGGGCAGTTGCTATTATCTGGGCTATTAGCAAATGGAAAAAACTATTAAAGCAGAAACAGTGTTAGAAATCTAATTCACTTTTCAGCATTAACACTATTTACTGCTTCACTCTTCTCTTAAGTTGGAACAGAGAAAACGGACTAATCAATTTTCTGTCCTAGTGCTAACACAATTTCTTAGCAGGGCCTGAAACTGTGGTTTTGGACTCTATACTGAGACCTTACAAAGTAGACAGACATGATCTCAGCAGAGAAAAGGGGTTGTAATGGATGGGGGAAGTTTAGAAGAATGTTGACAACAACATGGGGCTCAGTTAATGCCATCGTTTCTGGAGAAGTTTTAAATTTCCCTGTAATTTACAGTAATTTTTTATTTTCCACTTCCATTTAGAGTGTCAAAAAATGATCAGCGATCATTTTTTGTTCTGAGAACAGTGCTCCACACTGTTCTCAGAACAAAACATATTCCCTCTCATTCACTATCATATAGCTAGACAAGATACCTAATGAATTTGCGACACCAAATACCACCCTTCTCCTTAACTCCTCCTTTTCATAACATTCCACTCAGGGCTTTTAAAGCGACTCTGTGTCACAGACAAAACCCATCTCCTGAATTCTATTCCTCTAAAATCTCATTTCTTACGGTCATAGCCAACTTTATCATCTGTGGAGCCTTTGAATGGTGCTGACTGTAAAAGGGAAATGAAAAAAGAAGAGGTAACATGGCATTTGGGGCAAAAAGACAAAAAAGAACCCCATAAATTAAAATACAGATTTGTAATATTACTGACTTTCTATTTCTAAAATTTGAAAATGTTTATGCTGAATTTAAGTTCCTGTAAAATCATGAGTATTTGAAGCACAGGATAAGCACTTTAAATGCAAGCCAAAGGAAAACAATATGCCCTTAGTACTATTTCCATTTAAACTGCTTAGCCACACACTTGCAGACATGAAACAATTCCACTGAGGTCCTCCTGCACTCAGGAAATTCTTCCTGGGTCACTGACCATCATTTAAAGGGCACATCTCAGCCCAGTGTCCAGCGTGAATTTTTCAAATTAGCCTGCAGTTGCTGCCTCTGCAGTACACAATTGTGCTCAAAATCCCCGAGCTTTTCAGAAAGGCCCTTAAGCCCATTTAACATTCAAAAAAAAAAAATACACAAATATATGCTTACTGTATTTCACACTCTGTGCAAACACGTACACAGGTCCTGTAAAAGTGAGACACCATCTCCCTTCAAGGCTCTCCGTTAGGCTTGCACGCCTTTCTGAGAGAGCTGCTGTGATTCAGCCCGAGTGACTGGGGCCTGGTGCAGGAATCACTGTAATCCCGTAGCCTCTACTACATCCGGAAGGTCAGGATAAATGATGTGCTCTGTCCTCAAAATCCTCTGAGTCCTTAATATTGAGGTAGGCATGGGAGAGCCTTTTGCGATGGTTGGTTCAGATAAACATCCTAACAGCATGATAGCGTTGGCTTAACCCCAAAGCTATGTCAGCTGTTTCTACTGTCCAGAGACCTTTGTGTACCAGGGATGTGAAAGTCCTGCCAACATCAGAGGCATCTACTACAGAGCCCGCCTTGTCATCCCTCCTTGAAACTCACCTTTGCAGTGACACTTCCAAACCACTCAACACCCACGAGGCAGCCAGTGTGCTATCACTGCAACTTCCCAACCAAATCATAATCCGCTCTGTATTACCTTGCTCTCCCTCCATCTGTTTGCTGTGGCCTCTCTCAGGCGTTCACATCTCCGAGCAGTTCGGGTCAAGGACCATCTTTTCATTTTGCATGTGGTAAGCACTTAGTAGTCCAGGACTTTTACCTTCAAATAGAACCTCCTGCGCCCATGGCAATGTATGCTGTAATAAACCAACAACAGCAGCAGTCCCGAGGACTGGCCCAGCTGTGAAGTACGACCAGAGTAGCCCATGCCAGCCTCAAATTTCTTCAAGTTATCCACTCACTGTTGCTCACAGCACAGAAAAGATGCTGCAGTGACACCAGAGCAGTTTCAGCCCCCAACCAGAAGCATGACACATGCCTCACAGACACAGACAGAAATCCGTCCCTCCTCCAGAGCCATGCCCTTGTCCTTGGTCCCTTTGGGCACCACTTCCATCAGTTCAGTGCAGTCAGGACTGGAATCCTTGGGTCTGTTCCAGGAGTGAGCAGAAAAATCCATCAAGTTACTAATGTGGATTTAAAAATAACTTTACACTAATTCCCCACCTTAAAAACAACTGCAACAATAAAAACCACTACTTTCTTATTTCACTGCCAGATATCTGAAAACCTGCAGCACTAACTAAAGTCTCCTTCCTTTAATTAAAACAAAACAAACCCCTTCGGTCATCTATGATTTAAAAAAAAAATATAAAAAAAATAGTCGTGAAATTACTTTGGAGAAGTTATTTTATCCTGTTCCAGTACACTGAAAGCTCCATTTTCTCCAGAGGAATAAATTAAATAAGGTCTTATTCTTCTGTTTATTTTAGAAAGAACAAGTGATGGCTCAAATAAGCCCTTAAGAAGAGGGTATCATGTTCCCCCAAAGTGCTTTTGCAGGTATCCTCTCCTCTGGTCTACATCAGGCCAGCTCTGCCCACTTCAGGACAGGTGGTATCTTTCTCCACTAATTCACTTGCCTACTTCCGTATTAACCTTTCCAGAGAAGGATCTGACTTCTACATATTTTTACTGTGTCTGCTTCAGCAGATCTTCATCCACAGAAAATCTGGTGTTCCTAGGTTTTTGCTGGTGTCCCACGCAGGGATTACCACCGTTAAACCCAAGACATATTCGTATGTTTTTCTAAAGGTTTTGTAAGATACCAAAGCAAAGGGCTGCGATGGGATCCAGTTCTACTCTCTGGGAAGCCTTGTCCACTCACTCCAGTATAGACCCCAGGAACTTGGCCTTGAATATTGTGCCCACAGAAGCCCAGGTTTAGATCAAAGTTGTACATGAGTAAATCTTTCTCTTTTCAGGACATTCAAGTGCATCCTTAGCTATGCATACAGCAGGTGTTTCTGTGCTGTCCAAAAAAGGTTTGATTTTCCAGACTAGTGCTGCAATTCATAGGTGAGACTACGCTGTTCATGTAACTTTGATTTTCTTTTTCTCTCCTAAATCCTTTGTCTTATTATCACTGCATGTACATGGAAAGGCTTGCAAAGCAACTTTAAAATTATATAGGGTCTCTCCTATGTATTTTACAGGTTCAATCTGATGATTTTTAAACCAACCTGGTGATTTTGAGCTCCCTGACACCGTTCTTGCTTTCTGAGCTGGGGATTCAAACATGCCACCTGGCAAACACAGCACCAACCCAGGTTTTGTGGCAGAGCTGCCAGCGAGTCGTTGGGTAACACTCTTAAATCAGCCACAAACCAGCTGTCCCAGACTGTAAGGAAGCGTGCTGGGCTGCTGAAGCTCTTCTCCTGAGCGGACATAAAATTGAGTCGTGTCCACTTGAGGGTAGGAGTGCTGCAGGGTCTTTTGCACAAGCATGCCCCAGTGATCGGGAACAAATTCTTTCCTTTCAGTCTATCCCCCCGGATTCTATGCACAGGGTTATGACTGTATAAATATTCTAGGGACCTGGGACTTGGGGGCTGAGTTAAGGAGTAGGAAGCCAAAGAAAATACATTTTAACTAGCAAGGACAGTTGCTTCTCCTCTTTCTGTCACCTTGTGGGCTTTTGCAATAGAAGAGATATTTTATTTGTATTTAATAAAGCCCAGCAGTAGAGCTGCTTATGAATCAAGCCGCATCATGCATGGAGCTAGAAAAAATATATATTGGGATTTTCTAGCTCGCTAGAGTTATTAATCTGGCTCAAAGCCTGCAGTAGGATTTAATATATTAAGTGAAATTGCAGGCCTTTGCCCCTGTCTTTTCGCTAAGACAACAACATACATACGCCATATTAGATTCCATTTTTTGTACATTTCAGATAAGGAGTGGATTAAATAATGAATGAGATTCCCATTAGCTTGAAATTTTGCTTATTTCAGGCAACCTCCTCCTCCCCCCCCTTTTTTTTTTTTAATCAAAATGACTCCACTGTGGAATATTTTTGCATTGATTTGAAAGGATTTTTTTACGCGCTCATTAAATTTGCATTTACACATCTGACAATACCTTTTTTTTGTGTCCCAGACACTGAACACTGCACTAGGAAGAAAAAAAAGAAGAAACCCATTCTCTGCTTTTGCCTTGAATTGTGTGAAATCTTTCTCTGAAAGAGTGCGTAAGGCTGGGAAGGTCTTTGGGATTCCCCTTTGCTTGACAAAGTCAAGAGAAGGACTCCAGAATGAGTTTGAGGGGCATCAGATTACATGGGGTCACTGTAATTGATATGAAACACAGAAGACGCTGCTGTTTTCCATCCTACACACTCTCTCCAGATTTGTATGGCACTGTCCCTTGCAAAGCACCTTCTGGTATTCCTGCCTCCAGGACCTCAAGAGCTGGCTTTCCACCACCCTGCTAAGAAGATATCTTTCCTTGGGCTGGTGCTGGAAAATTCCTGTTAAGTTCAGAAAGCACTAATACAGAGCTGTGAAGTGAATTGATCACAGGCTGGAAGGCAGAGATTATTTACCAAGTAAATGGCATGTTTTCCAATGTTTTTCTGAATATAAGCCCGTGCTATGAGAAGACAGCCACATCTTCTGCTGGAGCTGCCCAGGAAAAAGTTCAGCCAATCCATTTGTCTTTAGAAATATCAGCAATAGCTGACCAACAACTGGCTTCCACACCACTTGACTGATAAAAATGGTCAAGATGTCCCCAAGTTACTACTGCCAGTGTTCCAAAGCCATTTATGATTAGACAAGGATTATAGCCATCTTGGCTTCACGTATTGGAGGGAAAACTTTCCCTTCTCTTTACTAAGCCTTTTATCAAATAGCAGTACAGGGTGGAAAGTGATCCTCCCCTATTGCCTTGAAACACTAGATTCAGGAATCATTGTGCCACCATTCTCCCCTTCTCACTACAAAAATGCTATATAAATATTTATCATCGTTATCATACCCTTAACAAAATTCTCCTGATATTCAGCTGAAAATTTCCTTTGCTTAATTTCCTACTACAACTTCTAATAAATCTTCCTTTGTACTATCATAAGCAGTTCATCTCCTGCCTTGGAATTTACATCCTTATATGTACATGGAGATAAATATCGCACTCCCTTCCTCCCCCTTACCCCCAGTCATCCCTTAGCCAAGCTACACATATTTGGTTCTTTTTAATCTCTCCTCGTAAGTCAACACCTCACAGGCCCTTCATCATTTTTGTGGCTCTTGTCTGAACTTCCTTCAATTTGTGCACATCTTACTGGTGAGAAGATGCCAAAATGGAAAAAATGGGATAAAGCCACTTTCTGCTATGTGTACTGCAGACTTGCTACTGACACTGTACAAAGATCTCTCCATAGCCCATGGGGCAGGGGCAGGTGTCCTGGAGGCTGGTTCCTCCATCAGGATATTCAGCTGACAGGAAACAGCATTCTGAAACTAGTAACGGATTTTTTTTTCCTCCCAGTCAGAAAAAAAACCCAAAAAACCCCAAACAAACCAAACCAAAACCAAACAAAAAACACCTCCAAAAAAACCCACAAAAAAAATGTGATCTACTGTTAGGAATAGGAACTAATGAGCAAGCTATCTTAGAGAACAACCATAGCTAGGCTCTGTCCCTCCCTTCTCCTCTTAAATACCCTTCTGGTCCAAGACTGTGCAACTCAGCGACAAAGGAAAAGGTCCTGAGTGACTGCATTTCTCTTCATTTTAGGGAGCTGCAGGCTTGGTTCACTAGAGCAGATAAAGCACTGAGATCCTCAGCCAGGCGTGCAAATCCTTTCTTAGCTATTGGGATATACTGGCTTCTCTCAGGCTGCTTAAGGAGCAAATGCAGTCAGCACAGTAATGACCTACCACCCAACACATAATTATGTATTTTCACCACTGCAACGTCCTCAAAATACTCTTTTTGAGTCAGAAAATCTCTGTGTTGGGTGCTACACAGGCAAGGCGCAGAGCAAACAGCCAGCTGCCTCTCCGCACACACAAACTGTTTCGGCTCAGTGCCAACAAATGGCAGAGGTGTACAAAAGGACAGTTTTGTTCAGCCTGAAAATCAGTGATTTCCACATGGTGCCAGCTGACTGTGGTTACTGGAGTTTTATTTACAGCAGTATGAGAGCTTTTTAATTGTGCAGGAAATAAACTACCAAAGGGCTCCTCCCCTTTACCTCCTTTTTGCAGAAGAAAGATTTAGTTTACAAATCTAGCCTGTAACAGATCCTTTGCACTTTTATTTTTCCACCCAAAGATATACTGATTATTTACAAACACAATTAAATGTGGAGAGGAGGGACTGTAAATTGCAGGTACTCAAGAGAAAGGTCTACCAGCCCAAATTTAAAAGCTGTATTCAGTGAGTATAAAGTGCAGCAGTTCCCATGCACTTTAGTGCACAACCACTTTGCAGAATGGGAGAGAACAGGGTGAAAATCATAAAGAGTTGGAGAAGTCAAGTCACCAGGGTTCTTTCATGTTTCAGTCACCGTGTGATAATATTAAGCCATTTACCATCCTTGGAATTCAGCAATTTTGCACATAAATAGGCAGATATTCCCTCTGCAGAATTTTTTAGAGGTAAATCAAACGTATTAGAGAGGGCAGGGTGAGAGGTAAATGAACGACCTGTGTTTCCATGCCACCCTCTATTCCTACTTGGCTTACATGTGGACAGTTTAGGGGTTCAAATACATTCAGAAGCATGTGCCACAGGACAAGGAGAAGGTTTGTTTCCGCAGTTAGGTTGAATTTCTCACTTATCAGGATGGCCGGGTGTCTCCTTGGGCCCTTATGTGTCTGCCCAGGTGTCACCATGGACTTGCACCCACAGTTCACACTACTCTTTGGAGCTAAGTTCCCACACATTTTCACTGCTGCCCTCCTTAGCTGCAGTCCCCAAAACTCCCATTTAGGAACTGCGTTTGTGCGGTGGTGGTGAAAAGCCTCCACACTACAACAGCAGAGGAGAACCCACTGTGCACTGTGCTCTCTTGAGTCCCAGGGCTCGCTCCGTTAATGGGCACATCCAGGTCCTCTCAGGGCCCGCCAGCTGTCAGAAACAGACGTGTCATGAATTGGAAACAAAACCCAGAGCAAGAGGGTTAATGTCTATTAGCCTGAGCCAGAGAGACTGTGGGTCTGGGTGAGGCATTCCTGAGGTGGCAGCTGGAGAAGCTGAAGCCAGTCCTTCTTAAGGTTAGATAAGCTTCAGCAGCAGCAGTTTGGAAGACCAAATAGGTTATAATTATGCATCAATTAGATATGTCTAGCCCTGCCTTGCAGCTGAACAGAGACACACTTTCCAGATCCCTACCAACAAGTGCACTGTAGTAGGATTTTCTTGAGAATCATTTTCTGCAGTGTGAAGTTGATATATAGAGCGAGAAGGGAATGGATAGATAGAGAAAAACTGATTTTAATTTGTATGAGTGTTGGAAAGAAGGTCAGTGAGGGCAACAAGGTGAGGGGAAGCTCTTTCCACTGCCAGACTTGAGCAAAGTCTTCCTTGTGTTTCTTCTTCCTTTCCTTGCAGAAAAGATACCCCTCTGTAAATCTCAAAGGCAGCAGAACTCTTTTGTAAGAAATCAGGAAATGAGTAATAAATACAGCTCAAAAGCAAAGGAGCTGAGCTAGCAACTACTATCAGATTGTTCAAAAACTGCTATTCACCCAATAAAAAGGGACGGGAGGCGGGTGGGAATGGGTGAAGGGAGAATCCACTGAAATGAAGTCAAATAGATAAAAGTAACTGCCATTCGCTTTCATTTTGTGTTCATGATATGTTCCTGTTTCAGACTCCAGTGTCCCACACTACCAGCTCTATTTTCATTCACACACCAGAAGAAGAGCTGTTGGAAAGACCTGCTCTGCCCCAGCACCACAGTGTTGCTGGAACGTCCTGCTCACCATGCACACGCTGTGTTTGTATGGCTCCTCTGACATGCTCTGGGGGAGTTTTGGGCAGTCCCGTCTGTGTCTGGGCCTTTCATGGTCCCTGTGCATGTCCCAGCAGTGACATCAAAGGAACAGGGGCGAGCAAAGAAAGGAAAAGAAGCTGGAAGAGGCTTATCCTCTACTGTTCTCTCCTTCTCCCCCACCACCTCTGTGGGTGGCTGTGGAAGAAAAGATATCCTACTGACTAATCAGCCATCCTGGGGTAAAGCAGTTCTCCATATTCCAAAACCCTAGTGGGTAAAATCATCTCTCCTGCTCCTTCCTGCAAGGGCAGAGTGCACTTTGTGTCCCCTGGGCGCTGAACACTAGGTTCAATTAAGTGATGCTTTTGGCCAGAAGAGCAATGGAGATGAGCCAAAGTCTATTCTTCCTTTCAGACATCTCACCAACAGACCCTCATAACAGGTATATTTATCCCAGAAATAAGGGAAAAACTGTTCATATAAGGTCATACAATCAATGCTGCTTGGAACAGGTTTTATTATCCTTCCTTTATCTTTTCCAGGCAATAGCTGCACTTTTCACACCAATACCGTGTTCTGAATGGTAGGGTGAAGCATGCAGTGCCACAGGAACAAAAGTCAGCCTGACTTCAAATGGTGCTTGGAAAAGCTGTGGGCTGGGAACACTGGATTTCAAGAAAGGCATCAGTTCAAAGCTTATAGGGAGCTGTGACCACCATTCTGCACAGAGATGACAAAACTGTTGGTACCTTTCCTGTCAGCGATGCAAAGCCTCTCAGGATATTGCTCATCAGTTACTTGGTAGCTCCTCATCACTGTGCAGCAAGTTATAAGCCACTCCCACTGAGTGCTCATAAAAACAGTTTTGTCTTGAATTTGAAAAGAAAATTATATTTAGCCACAACAGTGATATACGAGACTCTAAACTCAGCAAAAGCACTTTTCGTTTCCCCCAGAAGTTCACCATAGATTTATTTCAAGAGGTCCTTTCAACTCTCATTTCCTCAGTGTCCCCGCTCACACACTGGGGAAGTAACAATTTTTACTCTCTACCCAGAATCTTAGCAGCCTCAGTACACTGAAGACTACAGTTGCCATCAAATCCTAAGGAAATCTGCTACTGTTCTCATCAAGTTGCCTTTCTTAAGCAAAATGCTTCACATTTTCCCAAAACATTAATATTTCAGATAACTTTGGAGTACGGAAATATTTTATAATGCGAGAAAATTGTATTACCAGATTTTTCTTGTTTTCACAAAGAAGTAACTGGGTGGAACCACAGACAGACTAAATCAGTGAAACTGTTGATGTCACTGTTGCAATAATCAGATTATTATACACAGGGAACATTTGGCCCCCTGGTAATCACTGCAGTCTTCTCTTAACCTGACTCACTTTTGTTTTAAACACACCTTTACAGGTCCTACAGGGACACTGCTTGCTGGCTCCCTGGTGGAAAGCTGTCCTGCTTTTATGAAGTGTGAAAGTAGCTTCTTTCCCTGCACGCTTCTCTATTATTTGAAGCTTAGCCCCTGGGAGAATGCACAGCTCTTCAGATCAGACCCAAAGGAAAGTGTGTCATCAGGAGGAAAAATTTTGCATACTTAAAATACCCCATGACATTATTTTTAATATCTGCAAAAGGGTTAATGGCTTCCTCCTTGAATTGAAGGTTCCAATGCCCGCTTATAAAGGTCATCATAAATCTGCCACAATTATCAGTTTCTCATCCCACAGCAGCTTTGTCAATCTGTCCATGGCTCCTTCCCAGAGAATTCAGTTTCAGAAACTTCAATCCTTCCCTTAGTAGTACTCAGAATACCCAACAAATTAGGATGAAATAATGAATACAGTAGGGCTAGACCCAGCTAATGACTCTTCAAGTCCAGCACCTATTTCAGACGGTAATTAGGAGACGTTTGTGGATGAAGAAATAAAAAGAATACAAGTCAATCCCCACCTAGCCAGAGCCTCTTATCCTCAGGAAATCAGCAATTATGGAAATTTCTCAGAAATGGGTTACATGGGTAACCATACCTGAGAGTCACCCGAAGTGCCTTCTCTGGAAATTTTCCTAAACCAAACTTGCCTAGTGCTCTTATTTATTTAATTATGTAAACCTTCCACTCCAGGAATACCTCTTGATCTTCACAATGTCCTGAAACAACTGGTTCAATTGTTCAATTGGTTCAATTTTGCCTATTGAGTGGGGAAGACTTCTTATTTTCAGTAGAGAAGCTTCCACCTCATACTCAGATCCTAATGCCTCCACTCCAAGCTATCCCAACTTTGCCCAGCTAATTTCTCGTCTCTTTGTCTCAGTGCACTCAGGACTGACCATACATACCCTGGACCTTTCAATGATACAGGTATTTTTCAAGGACATGGTATTTTTCTAAGCTAAGTGGCACATCCTCCGTGCAGTGTGAAAGCTTCAGAAATAATAATTGCTTTCTCAAAGTATGAAGCCAAGCTAATGAAGCTTGGCTTGCTACAGATTTGTATCTTAGGCCTCCCGTGCTCTCCCATCTCGATAAGCCAGCCTCCTCCGTAAGTTCCACTTTGTCCAGAAGCCTGTGAGCTCTGTGGCTCGTGCAGGGTGTGACACATTCCAGCTGCACTGGCTGCTACCTGGGTGCAGACTGGAGCTGCTGCTCTGGGTGGACTCTGGCCACCACCTCCTCAGAAGGGAAATGCACTGGTATCCCTTTCCTCTGCCAATTTTTACACAACCACTGGAACCACAGTTATCATCAAGAGTTTCAGGATATTTTAGACTTGTTTGAAACCAACTGATAGGTTAAAAATGTCTTGGGGGAGTGTAGATGGAAACGGGGGTAGTACAAATGCAGGTGAACAGATGTGGGTAGGCTGTGTGAGTGAACAGGCTCTGTTTTCTTTGGAAACAAGACCAAAACCAGCTCAAATCCGGGCAAAATGAAGTTTGCTTAAATCCATTCTTCCCAACAGAGTACTCCAAGCCGGAGCCAGTCTGAATGTTTACTGAATGTCCTTGCATCTGTACAGCCTACTGCAGCTGGGCAGGCAGGACTGAGGGGGGGCAGAGCTTTGCTCTGGCCTTTTCTGAAGTCTGGGGTGAGCCCCTTTCTCAACAGGGAGCAAATCCTTCCTCTCTCTTTTGTGTCCAGTGTGCCAGATGCCTCCTCTCTCTATACTCACTGATGTTCCCTTCTGAAGAGGAAGAGCAGAGATGAAACTCCAGTGGTAGCACATTTCTGTGTTACAAAAGTCTGCCCAGAGTGATTAGGGAAAGGACACATCCACTTCCAAAGTTCCTAGCTATAGGGAATTCCCTATTAGCGTATTCCCATTTTTAATTCTTTGAGTGAGTAAATATTTGGGTGGGTCAGTAGGAAATAGAAGCGGTATGAAGGATTTAATCCTGCGTGTTTGCCAAAACGTACCACAAAATCTCCAAACAGAAACAGGAGTACTTGAAAGAAAAATGAGGGAGAAGAAAATAAAGAAGACTTGGAATGGGTATCTTTTCATAGCTACTACTAATTTTCAAATTGAAAGGACTGCAAGAAAAAAAAATCAGCATCAAGACCTAAGATAGTGAGAGGCCTCAGCCCCCACCATGCCCAGTGATTGGATCCCACACCTTCTCCCTCTCTGGAGTTCTGCTGTTTGGGACATTTCTTCAGGGTCTAAGTGCAAAAACAACAAAAACAGTTGATTACGATGACAGTAAAGAATCAGGAGTGTCCTTTTCCTCTAACAAGAAGCCTGACTATAGTAGGGAAAACTGTATTATCCTACCAGAGACTCTGTCTGTGCCCCAAAGGTTCTTGCCACATTTCCCGCTACAGGTTTAAAGCAGCAACTTGCATCCTTCACAGGTTTCTCTCTCTTTCTCCCACTTGCAAAATTACCACCTGAATCAGCAGGTCCTGCTTCAGATAATCTCTTTTTCTCCCCTCCTTCCTCTTAGTCTTTCTTATCCCCTCTATCAGAAAGTGTAAAACAATGGCCCTTTAGGTCAAAATCTTTTGTTTAAATCTCTGAAAGATGAGACTCAAAATGGATTTTAAAAAGGTCAGAGATCTAAGCTTCCAATTCTCTGTGAACATGAAAAGCCTGAATCCGCTCCAAGATTCCACTGAGCAGAAAGACAGGCATGGGTAAAAATTTACATGGAACCGCTGTTCCTGAATCTGCTTTATCATTTTCCCCATCTTCCCCACCTACAGCCTCCATATAGAAGCCACAGCAGCTTCCCTCTGCAAATCACAAAAATCAATAGTGAATGGGGAAATTTGTATTCTTCCTCTCCATGCCTCACTCTCTATTCTCTTTTTCTGTAGTGGCAATGCACTACACCCCACTGAGATACCTGCCCTTAAAGACAGCTAAAGCTAAAGAGAAGGGGAGGAAGAAAGAAAGAAAGGGAAAAAAACACCTGAAACTAAAAGATGGGGGAAAAAAAAAAGCTGGAATCATCCAACAGAGAACATATTTCACAGGCTTTAAGGGGTTCAAATCACAACTGTACCTGATCACTCATTTCAGAACCAAATTTACCCACACAAACTCGGTGTTCTTTCCCTGTTTATTACTGTAAGTTATTGCTCTCTGAAATGCTGACTCATGAAACTCAGCTTATGGAAAACGTTCTGTATGTTAAGGCAGCAAATCCTCACACCATCTCAGCTGCTGCAGTTTGTGTCTCTCCTACTACAAGTGTCAGCCAGGATATAAAGCAAGGGATTTGGTACTCTGGGTTTCTTATTCTTGCTCCTAACACTGATGATTTATATGATACTGGGCACAATGCTCTAAATTAGACTTCACCTTTATCTATCTAGCTCTCTATAAAATCAGAATTGAGCACCCAGGACTCTCAAAACCAAACATTAAGACACACCGAACTGCTTCCCTCGAAATGCAAGATTTTTATAAGTTACATTTTTTCCTTAATTTTAAGTGTGTAGAGGTTAGAAATTTATTCCTAGCGAAGATGTGAAATGGAAACTCAGCTTCTTATATAAACATGTTTCTAGCAGGAGAAGCTTTATGGAAGGTCCAAATATCATTATGCAAGTGAAAAATATATGCAGACTCAGAGAGGAAGAGAAGGAGAAATGGCAAATCCAAAATGCTGTCCCTCAACAGAGGAGTTGTCAGGTCTCAACAGTTAATGTTGTCAAAAGTGCTTTGGAAGACCCTCAGGAGAAAGGTGCAAAAAAGAGCACAATGGTTGTTATTTGCTTTCTGAAAGCTAAATATCACGTTTTAAAGGCCAGAAATGCACGAGTCCAGAAAGGTTGAGGCACCAAGAGGGAATCTTTTCCAGCCAAGCCCAAACAGAGTAGAGCTGGAGAGACTTACTATTTACATCTGCTTTGCAATTAAGCAACAGTACAAACATAATGCTACAGCTTCCCTCAGCTCAGTGCTAAAGCTCCTGGTCCCCGTCCTGCGTGGGTCTCCTGCACATACTTAACTTGGGTTTCATTGAGTTCAAAAGGTTTACTCATGCATGTAATGTTATTCATACGAGTGAGTGCTCACTGGATTCAGGGGGGAAGAAAGCAACCCTTTTCAAAGATGCAGAATATTCAGCAGCCTTTATTATCAATTATTACTCTGATTTACTTTTCATTTAATATCATGCTGCATTTCTCCTTCACATTTTATAACCACACACACACACACAGATCAGCATCTGCCGCTGTGGATTTCAGCAGGAGCAGACTCAATAAGGTACAATGAGAAAGACTCTTCCTGATTTTAAGTCTAGGTCAACAAAACCTAGGAAGACCTACAAATCACACCTGACAGAAACCTCCTAAGTGATTTGAGTCACCAGGTGTCTGGATTAGGTCTGACTGGCAAATGGATTTTTCCATATGCTCAGATAGAGAAAAAGAAAGATTGAAAAAGTAGCATTTTAATTGGATTGAGTTTATGGGAAGGATCAATTTTGCATTGAAAATCAAAATTATTTATTTTTTCCAAAACTTGATTTTCTTCACTACTTCCCTTTTTAATTTACCAATGCTAAATCATTATTTTCAGGGGGTGAGGAAAAAGTCTTTTCATAAAAAAACTCGGAAGATCAAATACCTAATTTCTCCCAAACATAGCTCCAATAAAACATTTGTGCTAATCCTAGTTTGGAGACAACTTGCAAATAATTCTCCTCATTTTTGAGGTCCTTTGCTCACTCTTTCCAATTGATATCTTTTCTGCTAGAAAGCTGGAAAAATCAGACCTACCTATCTTTTGTTACATGAATTCTCACTGTATTTTCAAGCCTGCTGTGCTGTTCTGACACATCTGTGGTCTTACACACCTTCAGAATAACAAAACATGGGGCTTGGAGCTGGGTAAGAGGTTCTGTCTGTAATGGATATTCTCAAATGAGCCATCTTTCAGAAATATGGGAAAATGTCAGTTCCAGTGATGAATTTATTTGGTGACAGAGCCAGGCCAAGGACCCTACAGTCCCTTAGCACTCAGAACACGCTGGTAGGGTGGGCCACCTTGTAACTGTGAGTAAGTCTTCCCTGTGGAAATGGGGTTAGGGTTGCTGTCTCTTCCTGGAGTGCAGTCCTGACAGAGACTCCCACATGTGCTTTATATAGACTGGTTTGGAAAAATCATGTTCTCCACAGGAAATATCACCAACTTTGTGCACTGGAAGCTTTCCCTAGGGAGAATGAGGCACTTTCCACTACCTGTCCAGGGAAAGGAGAGACCTCCAACACCAGGATATGTAAACACTCCTTCCTGGATCCTCCTTGAAAGGCAGAGTGATCCACCCGTGTCACACACTAAGCCAGTGGAAGTCTACATCTTCCAAGTCCCATCTCAGTGCCTTCTTCACAGCTCTTCCCTTTGTTTTAGCTGATGCCCTCTAAACTGACAAGCCCAACTTCCAGAGCCCTCCTGGCCCCGTCTGTCATCCCAGCTGAAAGAAACTCCATTCAGGCTGTCCAACTTGGGGCAGCACGAGCAAGCAGAGCTCACAGATGGTTAAATGCATTTGACATTTCACTGCAGGGCCTGCAGCAGAAATCCTTGCCTGCTGTATCCGGAGCCCTGGATAGGAGCGAATCAAGGCTCGTGGCTCCAGCGCTGTGTGTGCACACTCTGCTGTGAGTTAATATTATTGGCTCGCCCCTCAATCATGCCTTTTCCAGCTAGCTGCTCCTGTCAAAGCACATCTCATTAGGCCTGAAGGCTCAATGAAATGGAAATTCATGTTTAAATTTAAAAACAACATATTGACCCTGGGAGCCAGTGATGTCTACATTTTTAATAACTTACTGAGAATAAAAGCAGTGTATGTGTAGGGAGGGAGGGAGAGGGCTGGGTGGCAGGAGGAAGAGGGAACGTAGAAGTGGAGGGAGGACGAATGGACAGGGCAAACAGCCAGCCAAGGACTCTGGTCCTCTACACTTCCCTGCAGCCCCATTCTCACTTTTTTTGTCCCTCTTGCTGCGTGGAGAAGAGCTCAGGCTTCTCTTAAAGGAACCTCATAGCCTCAAGGGGAGAGCATGTCCCTAATCTGATACTAAGGCAGTGAGAGAGGAGGAGAGCCCTGTCTCTGGGCACACACAGACATGCGTGCCCCTCCACAGGCACGTGCACACACACGTGTGAACCCTGGTCCCCGAGCCCCGAGCATCCCAGCGAGCTGCATCTCACTTGTACAGAGGAGTAGCGTGCTGCAGAGCGCGAGTAAACACGGAGCCTTTCGGAGGAGGATGCGAAGACAGCTACACTGCATGTGACTCGCCATGTGGCACAACCCCAGCCCCCCTACGCCTGGCTCTGACATCATTCTCAGAGAGGCACGTACAGCTCCTGCCACCGCGACGGGTTAGGTAACCTGGGGGGGAGGCAGAGACAGCGTGTCTTATCCTGTGTGATTACAGGAGGAGTGATGCTAGTTTCTGCTGGGCTTTATTGTTCCCTGGTAGCACCCAGGGAGCTGGGGATGGGGAGGCAGAGGTGGGAGGTCCTCTTGTTGTGTGATCGCTGCGGCCCCCATGGCAGTGTTTTGATTTTTTTTTGAAAACAAGCGATCTGACAACGTCATCTTGGCTGGCATCCAGCTTGGGGAATCACAGGCTGTGTGGATAAACCTGCTCTGGCTGCTGCATCTCCAGACAGAAATGGGTTGCTGTGTTGCTGCACTATATCAAGAGTCTCCTGGTGGAAACTACATCTTAACCAGAGATGAAAGTCAAAATTGCTAATATCTGGGGAGAGCACAGAAAGGTGAATTTGCAACAAGCTCTAGAAGGTTGTATGGAATTGCTATAGATGAACAAAGTATGCCTATCGAACTAAGGAGAGTCGCGATCACCTTCCAAAGAGCTCACTGATTTCTCCTGTGGTCCCCTCCCTTTCCCAACTCAGTATTCCAAGAGTATAGAGCAATCCTCTGGTGATGTCTGGTCTTTGACTCAGCCCTAGTCTTCTGTCTGGCTCAGAGGGATGTGCTTGTCTGTGTACCAAGAATATGAACAGAGCAGGACTGAAGACTTCCTGACCTACATTCCCACAAAGCTGTTCACTGCAACCCAAACTAGCCCTAAATATTGTAGGCATGTGAATTCCCCATGTTTCTCTCACTTTTAAAATAAGATCTCTTATGTTCTACCACTTATCGCTCTGTTGTCCTGAAAATTACCTTGTCCTTACTTCCAGACTGCTTGCCATTAGCCCTCAGTTCTGGACTGTGTTTCCTATCTTTCTTATTTGCCCTTTTTGAACACGCTGATAATTTCTTCAGCATTCTTCATTTTAACACTGATGGTTTTTGTTCCATACTGTTGCCATTTTCCAGATGTGTTTAAAGATTGTGTTCAAAGAGTTTAAGGCCAGATTTCTCTAATCTCGCCTCGTTAACATGATGCACCACAATTTCCACTCACTTACTGAACACCTTGCCCTTGGCTAAAGCATCTTTTCTAGGAAGGAATCCAAATGTTGATTTGAAAACTTCAAGCAATGAAAAATTCACCCATTTGAAGTTACGACAAAGTTCAATTAGACTCATTGATTACCAAAAAAAAAGCATACCTTACTTATCATTTTTGTCTGGCTTGCTTTCACAGGTGTTAGTCCTTGGTGTCGTTTTCCCTGATAAACTAGAGATAATTTGTTGTTCACATCATCTAAGGTATGACACTCTTAAGCACTTCTCATCTTTTGCAAGCTTGCTCCATCTGCCTCACCTTCTCTTTAAGTGCTCACTGAGTGATTCTCCATCCCTAACACCTTTTTCCTCGTGTTCCAAATACCACTACAAGCCGTCTCTTGTTTCCTGTCACCCAGGACACCCAGCTGCCCTGATGAAGAGTGGTTCACGTACGTAAGAACGTGGTGGTGGTGTTTCAGACTGGTGTGTAGGGGCTGTGAATCCTCTCCGCAGGTCAAATACCAGGTACCCTGGAGCCTCTTCAGTCAGGAGACTGCACACCTCACCAAAGGGCTGCAGAAGTCCTTGAGGCTCCTTCCACAAGCAGAAGAAGAGGGAGGGGGCAGAAAATCTGCAGGGGTCACATGCAAAAGCTATTAAATAGCCTTTGGGCTTCTATTTTATTTATTTATTAAGCTAGACGAGGAGCACAAAAAGGTATGGAGGCACTTTGTTTCTCAATTTGTGTCTATTATCTATTGAAATTTGACATAATGTCTCCACAGTTCTCCTTAATATCCCACTGTATATAGAATGTGACTAGCTCCACCATCTAATGTGACAGCTTAGGAAGATTAAAAAGAAAAGCTAAACTAGCAGTAGTTGGAGATGAGGAAAAGTAGCACATTTATGAATAATTTCAGCTGAATTCTAACAACATTGCATTCCCTGGACAGGACACATTTATTATCTTATTCACCATGACTACTGCAACATTAGTGATTTGTTACTGAATCAATTATTAATTCATATGAGTGAATAAGGCTCTGTCACTTAACTCTTCAGCTGACCATGCCCACTACACACTGATTGCAATTTTTAACTGTTTTCTCTCCTCTTGTCTTTATCCTCCCTGTGTATCCGTACTGAAACAGAATGATGCTTTCCATTTCAGAAATTCGTGTGACAAAAGCCGCTTCTTTTCCTTTTATTTGTGTGACTCTCCCCTGGAAAGCTCCCCTTTTGACACATCAGCTTGGTACTCAAATTGCCAAGGAGTCAACTGGGGTAATGAGTTGATTTGTGAAAGAGACTGGTTAAAAAGACAGACAAATAAAGACACCTTCCCTCAAAAGCTTCTTGCGTTCCCACCACTGTAGTCTCAGAAGTGAGACTTTTAAATGGTTTGATGTGTTTGGTCACTGGGATATTAAGCCTGCTAGAATGAAACATTAAAACATGCAGATGGCAGATTTTATCCTCCAATGGCGAGACACAGGGACAGACAAGATCATGGACTCAATCAAGGCCACCAATCAGAGCAGAAGCAAAGATACAAGTAATACCCACACCATCTGATCTCACGCTTGCAGCTAATACCACTCTGTCTGTCAGCTAGCTAGAGAACTAGGCAACAAATTTGAAGAGATGGACTGTAATCAAGGCTCTGTCACGGATTTACTGCCATGGGCAGTGATGGTCACATCTGAATTTTGTCACCCTACTGCCTTTGAGAAAAGATGCTAGGAAGAAAAGGGAACATGCTAAAATCTTCCCAGTATCTATTACAAGCAATTGAAATGACAGTCATTAACTTACTCCTTGTCATGTGCAGAGCACAGCCTACCTCTCAATGGCCATTAGGCAGAAAGTAAAAACAACCCTTTTAACAGTTACTGTTTATGAAATATTTTGTGTTTAGGCACTAAGCTGTGCTTAAACCTCATGTGTATGGTTACAGAAGAAGGCAAGTTCCAGGCCAGGAATATTTTTTATCTCAAATTCTCCTACAGTCCAGTGGCTCATCTCTTACTAACACAGGCAAGATGCACCCTTGGCTGCATTCCTGGTCCCCCCAATCATACTGTGTCACCTCAGGGTGACAATCAATCGGCCCTTCGTGTTGACCAAAACAGTCACTGTTGTACGAGTGAAGAATGAACATGTAGCCACCCGTCCACTCCAACAAGCAGCAAAATCTTGCCCTAAGGAAAGGAAAAGGTTCCAGCATCCCATGAGTGTTCTTGGATCTGCCAGAAAGCTTGAACTTATTCATGTTCATCATTCCACAACACTGCCTTCAGAGAGTGCCATAAAATGATGTGAATGGTCACCAAGCACCAACATGCCTGCTGAAACTTGCTGGTTTTCTTAGATAGGAGAGTGCCTCTCACATCCCAACCCTTTGGAAAGGTTGAAGGGTTTTCTTTTTCTCCTTCACTCTGCCCTTCTCAGTCCCTCACCAGAAAAGTTTCAGCAGAAGTGATTAAGTTTCAAGACAATGAAAAGTGATCTGGTGTTAAACCTAAGCCAAGACCTCTCAAAGGGACTTGTGTATGTTAAATTGGCTTGCAGAACATAGAAAAAGTGTTAGTTTCTGTATCATACCTTTGAAGCACATTGACGTAAGGCCGTCCTTCAGCAGTGATGGCTGAAAATGAAGTGCCTTCCAGTATCTATCACAGAGGGGCTGAGTCTCTAACAATGACACCCTGGCATCCTCTGGATTATCAGAATTGCCCGGGTAGCACAGGTCAGTACATACAAAGCCAGGAAGATAACGCTGAAATCAACAGAGATCTTCCAATTGACTTTACTGCTCCCTCAAATGAAGCTTTCAGGGCATATGACTCATACCCTTACTACCAAACTGCATTTCTCTCACTACAGTGTGCATTGAGGGTCAATACAAAACCTTAATAGCCAGGTGTTCCAGGATAGCACTTACATGAAAAATTTCCTCAAATTATGCTTTGTAGTTCTTTAATGAGAGACCAGAGAAGCAAAATAACATTTTTAGGGAGGTGATTGTACGCTGTGCTTACTCACAGCTAGTGTCAGGCTGTTCCTCTCAGTGTTATCACCTGATATAAAGGTTTCTACTGCCATAAAAGGACTAAAGACATCCAATTTATGAATAAAATCTCTCTTCCCCCATCTTCCTTTGAACTCCCTGTCCAAGCTGTGAGCACCACAAGAACTAAAGTAAATAGCCTAAATGATGACAGGTCAATTAGAGGATTGAAATCATGTCCGATTTCATAATCTGAGGCATTATAAGTAACACAGAAAGGATTTGTCTACACCCACAAGAGTAAATATTTGATTTTTATCTTGACATTGTCCTTTCAAGGAAAGTCAGAGAGGGGAACAGAGAAGATTATAGAGAGGATACTAATGCATTGAAAAACCAATGTTTTATGGATAACGGTGAGATAGCAGAGGGAGGATGACACCAAGTCCTTCTAATTGTTAGAAAATGGGACCAGTCTTTACAAAATGACCCATTCTGTCTACTAAGAGAGGTTTAAAAAGCCTTGATTAATTACTCTGTGTGGCATCAATCTTCTGGTACAGTCAAAACCGATATTTCTGCCCCACATATGATGCAGTCGCACAAGGTAGGACATGGACCGACATTCAAATACAGACACAAATACACATTGCATTGCTTGGTTTGGTCAGAGAAGTGTATTTGAGATAGTCACATGAGGAGGTCAATAGTAAAAGAAATAATGCTCAGCCCTCTACAGTCCTATTACAGACAAAAAAAGATTGAGATCTGGTTGCTTTTTTTGTCAATTTTTTGTTGTTTTGTTCCAATTTTCCCCCCACACCTGTCTCAATATTCTTCAATATTCCAATTCTCTCTTGGTTTGACAAAGGAAAGGAGATTTAAGTCTTAAAAGTAATTTGCAAGAATTTCATTCCATGCTCCACAAACTGAAATTCATCTCTCAGTTTGCCACAATACTCATTGCAATTAAGGTGGCTGTGAAAGACGGGCAAGGTCTCTGCATCAGCTGAGCTGGGTTGACATGGACCTCAGGAAAAGAAAGCTACTCATGGAAAACGTTTGTTTATAAAAGCCTAAAAGGACAAAAACAAAACAAAAGAAATATCCTCTATCATTTAAGCCTGTCCATAAATCCCAGTAAGACTGCAAAGTTGCAGCTTGCTTGGTATATTTTATAGACAGAGATCTTGCTGACTTGGCTGACACTAGCTAGGAGGCGGGGAAGGCAGGAAAGTTGAGATTTGGGGTGGGTAAACATTCCCATCCATCAAGTGATTGGATTTGCAACTAAAGCTGTGAAAGCCACATCAGATTAATGTTGTCAGGGCAGGAATGATGTGAAAATCATCCGTCTTTAATTCCAGTGACAGTACCAGAGAATACACCCTTGGGGCCAGGGCAGTTCTGGACCCTTAGCGCATTCAGGTCAGGGTGCAGGGGGAACACTCGTACCTTATCCACACCATGTGTATGTCTGGAACATCTCAGCTCTTTGCACTTGGTGCAGAGCAGGGAGGGGAGGGTGGAGGACAGGGTCCAACAGCCAGCCCTGCAATTTCCCTTCAGCTTCACATCTCTTTTGTTCAGAGCAAGATGCCCCAATTGTGCTGAACCATGTGAAAAAAAACACTACAGAAGCTTTTGTTCTCCGAAATCTCTCATCGAAGGAAAGAGCTGAGACTGAGCAATTTAATTCACTTAAGACTTTTGTGTCTTAATCCACGGAGCAAGGTTTTCAATCAGCTGTGGGTTGACAGGGGAAGGCGGCTCTGTGTGGGCTCCCCAGGGTGCAGGTGGGTGGGTGAAGGGCAGAGAGGGAAGGGAGGAGCTGAGCCGTGATCCGTCATAGAGCTCCCACCCAGCCCAAGAGGAGCCAGGCATTACTCCACTCCAGCTTTCAGGAATGCAAAGCAGCTTATGAGTGTAGGTCATTTCAGGACACTAATGATAATTAAAACGAATCCTAAAATGCACTCACACACCAAATGATGGCAAGAAGTAGAGTCTGTGGGTGAAAAGTGAATAGGTCCAATTCCTCCCTAAGGGGGCAGATGGAGGATGCACAGGAAACAAATTAGTTTTAAGAGAACAACACCTACAAGGAGAATCTATGGGAAGGAGGAGACTAGGGAGAAAAAAAACAACAACGAAACTAAACAAGCAAACAAAAGAACTCAAACAACCAAACAAAAGAGAGATATCACACATTTGGACTGTGAGAGCAAGGAGACAAAGAGAATTGGCTGAGTAACAGCCCAGGTTGCATCACTCGGGCACTACCTCAGCATACATAGGAGTCAACTGCTTTCCATCCTCAGCCCCTTCACACTTACATACCCCTGCCAGGGCAGGGAGCACATAACACCCTGACACTGAAACAGGTGGAAGTTTGCCAGAGTGTAG
Organism: Rhagologus leucostigma; assembly: GCA_013397725.1. Classification (NCBI taxonomy): domain Eukaryota; kingdom Metazoa; phylum Chordata; class Aves; order Passeriformes; genus Rhagologus; species Rhagologus leucostigma. The sequence goes on from VZTD01003101.1 coordinate 401,557, forward strand.
GAATGACCTCCACTCTCATGCAGAATAGGATGTGCTTCTCTCCCTCCTCACCTACACTCCAACCCAATGCTTCCAGCTACCAAAGTGTCACTGCTTGTCCTCACTGCTTAGATTGTCTCTGCAGAAAAACGACCAGAGACCAAGATCTGTACAGTGCTTTGAAATCAGAAGTCATCTGAGGAAACAGAGCAAAATTTTCTTCATATGGGTGATCCCTATATATACACATAAACCCATCCACACACATATAAACCTGTTCCCCTACATCCATGGCTTTATGAAAGGTTCTCTTCTACTTTAAGGACACAGTTCAGGAAGGGCAGCTGTTGAATCACATTTCTCCATAGAGCATGTAGCTCTGAAACTAAATGTTATCATGAAAATCCCTGTGGGCTGAAGCTGGGAAGGAAAAACAGACTCCTGACCTGCAGTTGTTAAAAATGGCTTTTTGCAGAAGAATGGTAATGTGAGGCGCTATCTTAGAGCGGGTTAAAAAAACAACACCAGGAACTCAAACTGTGCACACTTTTGGTACCTTGAAAACCAAAATAAAACAAAAAAAAAAACCAGCACTGCATTTAATCACTATCAGAAATTAGTATTGGTACAGGTCTGTGGTGTGCTGAGAGCCATGCATCTGCACTTCAGGTAATCTGATCGTGATATCACGGTTAGAAGTTGTGTATTGTTGCTCAACCCAGGTTGATGTCTACTGCACCATGCACATGCAGGTGTGAACGGGTGGGAAAGAGAGAAGTCCAAGTAAGACAGAGAAGGAACTCTCTACCCTGCTCTGGTGAGACTCCACCTGGAGGACTGTGTCTGGCTCTGGGGTCCCCAGCACAGGAAGGGCATGGACCTGTTGGAATGAGTTCAGAGAAGGACACAAAGATGATCAGAGAGGTGGAGCTCTTCTCCTATGAAGAGAGTCTGAGGGAGTCGAGGCTGTTTAGCCTGGACAACAGAAGGCTTTAAGGCGACTTTATTGTGGCCTTTCAGAACCTAGAGGGGGTTTACAAGAAAGCCGGAGAGACTTTTTGCAAGGGCATTTAGTGGCAGGACAAGGGCGAATGGCTTTAATCTGAAAGACAGCAAAAATATTCTTCCTTGTGAGGGTGGTGAGGCACTGGCACAGGTTGCCCAGAGAAGAGATGCCCCATCCCTGAAAATATTCAAGGCCGGGTTGGATGGGTCTCTGAGCAACCTCCTTTGGTGGAAGGTGTCCCTGTTCATGGCAAGGGGTTTTAGTGAGATGATCTTTAATGTCCCTTCAAACCAAAACACTTCTGTGATCCTGTGGTTCTATACCTGGTTCCTCCCAAGCTCTGAGTGCTGTAGAGACACACAATTAACAAGGCTTGAGAGATCCAGGTGGCCTGCTGTGATGGTTTTGAAGCAGCTGAGCCCATGACATCAAGATTTGGTGGCAGCTAGTCAGTATGTGTGAAGATTTCAGGCCTGGATGCTGACACCAACACCTTGTAGCAGAGCTCTCTCTGCCTCCTGCCACCTTAATGTGAACCACCAGCTTCTTTCCTCCTTCCCACTCATCTCCTCTACCAGAAGCTAGGACCTGTGTAATATCTACAGACAGATCCTGCTCACTCCAGATGTTGTCAGGAAACTTGGTAAATGGTGAAAATTTCCACAGAAAGACAACGCCAGCTCAGTGTTACTGTAATAATTAGAAATGAGTTGAATTCAGATGTTAGCAGCTACATTTACAATTGTGAGGTGGAGACAAAAATGCTGCTTACATCATGTACACTGTGCCTCTGACAGTCATATCAGCTCCTTCTTGACAGCTTGGGGAAGAGAAGTAACTGTCATCCATGGTTTTCAAAAAGAAATCAAGACCCCTGTGAGGCCAGACAGCTACTGAAAGTCTGATCTGAATTTACTGCTGCAGACGGAGGGGGAAGTAAATGGCACTTTATGAACTCCATCATTTATTGACTCACCAACATTGTTTGCTTTTGGGGAGGCTGGTGATGCTTTTAAAACCTATTTTTCTTCACACTGTAAAGGGAGTTGCATTTGTTTGACTGACTGCACTGGCCTGATGGCAGCATCACCACCTCATGTGGCTAAGCAAGCTCCTTCTCCCTCGTTCGAGTACTGAAAATGCTCCATTTCATAGCTGTTCTACTTCAAGCCTTCTGACAACTGCTATAAAGATATCCCCCGGAAACCCCATGTTTCTGCCAGTCCAGGAGCTAGCTGTTGTTCATTAAGTAATAACAACTGGGAACACCCAGAACTCTTGGGAGCTTCCAGAGAGAAGAGAGTGTCCCTCTGCAGCGTGCGTTGCTGAGCACGGCCACATAGAGCTGCAGCAAGCATCCACCTCAGTCCTTCCTACCTCTAACACTGGTCTAGCAGAAAGAATCTGGTTTTAAGATCCTTGTATGACTTCAGGAAAATTGGATCACGTGGGAATCACCTTCCCTAATTGCAGTCAGATAGAAGCTGGGCCATAGTGGGTTGACCCTAGCTGGACATCAGGTGCCACCAAAGCTCTTTTACTCTCCTCCTCAGACGGACAGCAGAGAGAAAATATAATAAAAGGATCAGGGGTCCAGATGAGGTCAGGGAGAAATCACTCACCAGTTACTGTCTCAGGCAAAATGGATGTGACTAGGGAAAATTAGTTTAATTTATTATCAATCAAACCAGTGGGATAAGGAGAAATTAAACCAAATCTTAAAACACCTTTTTCTCACCCCTCCCTCCTTCCCAGGCTCAACTTCAGTCCTGATTTTCTCGACCTCAGTGGCACAGGGGGATGGGAAATGGGGGCTGTGGTCAGTTTATCACACTCTGTCTTTGTTGCTCCTTCCTCCACAGGGGCTGGACTCCTCACACCCTTGCCCTGCTCCAGCGTGGAGCCCTCCCACAGCAGGCAGTCCTGCGTGAACTGCTCCAGCGTTGGTCCTTCCCATGGGTTGCAGTTCTTCACAAACACTCCCAGTGTGGTCATGCCTTCAGGAACAGGCTGCTCCAGCTTGGGTCCCACGTGGGATCCCGAGTCCTACCAGCAAACCTGCTCCGGCCTGGACTCCTCTCTCCAGGGGCCACAGGTCCTGTCGGGAGCCAGGCTAACACAATGAGGGTTTGTTTTCTCTGCAGGAAGTTAACTGATGGTCTTCCTCTTATATTAATATGAGAAGTGTAAGAACTAAATAACTTTTAAAAGTGATAAAACAAGTGTTGTCAAGTCCATCTCTATCCCAGGAACAAGTTTAGAAGATATTTCATGGGAAAGGAAGGTGGGAAGAGATGGAAGGAGGAAAGAGGCAACGAGAGACGTATATGCACCAGCGGAGGTTAGATTGGATATTAGGAAAGATTCTCCATTGAAAATGTCAAGCTCTAGAGCAGGCTGCCCAGGGCAATCGTGGAGTCACCATTCCTGTAGAGATTTAAAAGACATGTAGATGTAGCACTTGGGGACATGGATTAGTGGTGGGCTTGGCAGTGCTGGTTGGAATCGATGATCCTAAAGGTCTTTTCCAACCTTAAGGATTCTATGATAAGGAGAGCTGGAAAACGAGATGTTCATTAAGGAGCATTTCTGCACAGCTGGTAAGTTACGCCAGAAAGAGCCAGTGGTGGGAGAAGCACCGGCAATATCAGCAAGAGGGTGCACGGGCTCACAGCCCCCAGGCAAGCCCTGTTCCCCCTAGGAATGCCATGCCTCTGGGGAAGGTGTGGGAGCAGCCTTGCTGGCTCAGTGCTGAGGGACATGTCTCTGCTCCGTTCCTCACGTCCACTCCCACTTAAGCTGCCACAGAATAACCTTGTGCTCCCCGCTGTGCCACTGTGCAAGGGCTGGCAGGGGAAGGGGCTCGGGGATAATGAATGAAGCTCTATATTAGCCACAAAAGCACAGGACAGTCAAATGAAAGGGTAAAAGTATGGTCATGAAAGACAAGCAGTCACTCCGACTGTGTGCTGGAGGTAATTACTGCTATATAAATAAACCAGAGGGAAAAAAAAATCTTTTAAAAATCTAATTACCATGCAGCACTGTGGGTTTCAACCTTGGTCAAGTACAGGCAGACCTGATTTACGCTCCATCATAAAATCCTAAGCACGAGGCTGGTCTCCCTCTCTCTTTACAATATGAGTCAGGGAATCAGCACAGGACACTTCTCGGAGAGCAGCTGCCTGATAGATAGATGTGCCCATGTCTGGGTGGGTCAACATCTCCAACAAGCCCAGGACTACACAAGTACACCACCTGCATGTCTATTTATCACAATTTTCTCTCTGCAAGAACAACATCTCTTTAAGAGAAAGCAAAACAAATTCTCTCAGACCTCTGCTTCACTTGTCTTTTAGTATTTCTGATGATTAGTATTTCTCATGACCCTGAGTAAGGATATTTCCCTCTTGTACAGATCTGTCTTCTCTCTTTGAAGCATGCCATGAGGCATTTCTGTGAAACTCCTAATTGTGTAGGAAAGGGAAACTGAGGTAGAGGCTTAATTTGTCACTGAAACTTTTGTCTCCTACTCAAGTGAGAGTTTTAAACTCTGTTCTTTTTTCTTAAATCTCAGTGTGAATGTTTACCCATCATCCCAAGACAAATAATTACCCAAACTTAGATCTTTATTTCTTGTGCCTTTGCTTGTTTCAAGACAGAAGTCATCCAAGAGCAGTGGGCAAATGCAGCAGCTAACTTTAAATGCATCACCATTTTGAACTTTCAAAATTGAGGCACATTCAGTAGCAGAGCAAAGTAAATCCTAAAGAACATCTGATTCTCCTCATGTGGAACCAAGTGCTACACTGCAGCTTCTTAACTGCAGAAACACTTCTGAGAGCAATCAAGTCCAGGCTGGATTTGCAGCTCCACATTCAGAGCTGTTGATATAAGTGGACAGGGAGCAGATTTCCCATCATGAGCAAACAAGAGACATGTTTTTCCCATTCCAAATTGAGAGAGAAAAATCAGAACCTATTAAGTCAATACTTTTCGTCAGTAGACAAGCACGCGTACACATACAGAAATACGTTAGGTTGGTGAAATATCTCGTATAAATTTTGAACTGCAACACTCTGTTTAAAAACCCTGCAACTTTGCTCAACAGATTTCAAATCTCAGCGTTGGTTAGATCTGAAAGCCAATAATTTTGCTTAAAGCCATATCAAAACAATATGCTTCAATAATTCTTAAGCGTAAACACAGATCTGAAAGTGCTAGGACACCCTAGGGAAATAATAGCTCATTGTGTCATCTAATTGTTTTCAGCACTTTTGGAAAACAATCAGTGAAACCAGAATAAGTATTAAGCAGTAACAAAAGTTAGGAAACAAACACCATGAGAGTTCAAAAGTAAGACAATTTCCCTATCGTCATTAATGAGATTTATTACCCAGCATCTGTTATCCTACCTTTAAAAAGTCAAAGCCCACTTCTAATAATTGCCTCTTGCTTTTATACAATATCTGGCACTTGCACAGTTTCCTTGATTAAACCTCAAAGCAGGTAAGCACTGTGATTCAGAGAAAGGAGGATTCAAAGGTAAAACAAATTGCTCATAGTTTCAGAGAAATCAGTGCCAGAGCAAAGAATTAGAGGTTCAAGCTCACATCCTGTACAATAAACCACCCTGCAGCTGAAACCTTGGCTACTGGTGCCCACATCAGCGTGCATTTTGCAAACCTGGTGGCACTGAAACCTCTGTAGCTGGAGAAGTTACACACAAATATGAACAGCCTCATCAGAAGAACTCCTGCATGTTTAAATGGACACAGGAAAGAAGGTGGGTGCTGCTGTGTAACAGGGCCGGTCGTGCATGGCACCCTCAGGGAAAAACTAACAGGTGCAAACGTTGCAAACATCTTTAGACATGAAGGTTTGTGACCCACAGAAGAAAAAAATTCTTGAAGAGCCTGAGTGAATTAATATACAGCTTTTCCAAGGGCAGTGCTGTGGCAGCAGTGGAGAGGAATGGGTAACTGAGATGCCTCACTTGATCTTATGTTGAAGATGTTATGGGAGGGTGAGTGGTGTGTGGAAATAACTCACACCATCTTGTACTCACTTCTAGCAATCATCTTTTTTAGCTTTTAAAATTAGGATCTAACCCCATTTTGATGAATTTCTTATTGAGCAAAGCAAGCAAAAACATTTGAGATTACATTTTACTAGCTGTGAAAATCTCAGCTGTAGCATTCCTGTAGCAGCAATTCTTGAAATGTGTTTTATCAAAACTATGACCCATGCCTCTAAATTTTATCCTATCTTCCTGCAGCCCTTTCAATCAGGGAAAATGTAAGCAGAGAGTTCAAACTGTCACAGATCCACTTACATTATATTTAAAAGTAAAAAGAAGGGGACAAATATTAAAATTCTTCCACACAAAGAGAAACACAGAGAGAGCTCTAAAAGCAACTGGAATAGCTCTTGGGAACAGCTCTTGTGTCTTGAATAAATACCTTCCAGTTTACATCTTTCTATAAAAAAAAAAAGAAAAAAAGGATATTTTCTCTCTTCCACCTTTCTTCAAGCTATACACGAGCTTTATGTTGCAAAAAAACAAGCTGTTTGTTAAACCCCAGAATAGGTTTCCCGTATGTGCGTCTGAATATGTGCATTTATAGACTGGGTTCAAGAAAAATGCATGTACAGCATGTGCCACACACCGAGGCTGCCCCTGCTCTAAAAACTTTGCTACATGCGCACAATTCCAGGAGCGCGTGAGGGGCATGACTTGGAGCTTCACAGATGAAAGACACCCGTGGAAGGCAGAACTGCAGGGACATCAAGAGAAACTCAGATGATTCTCATCAAACCAAAGTACCCACTCTTCCTTCCTCTGTTCTCCACTCTCACATTCCCCTTTCTTCCCCATTTGACTGTGGCCTCTAAGCTCTTGGGCATCTGCAGCATTCGCAGCATTCACAGTTTACTGAGCTTTTCCCAGATAATATTTCTTGTTTGCCAATAAGGGTTTTATTTTAAAAACTAAAAATAGAAAAAAAATAATCATTCATGTTAGCAGTGCAGGAAAGGTTATTATTGCTCTAAAAAAAATAATTTACAGAATCTAATTTTGAGGAAGACAGGCAGTTGTCAGCTCACAGCAGAGGAGCCCAGTGGTTGCACAGGGCTAATTCTCTTATCAGGGTGATCCTCTCTCTAGAGACTAGACAAGGAAGAGTTTTGCTTACTCCTGTCTGATTCAGCTGACCTCAGGCAACCTTCCCCCAACTCGTCACAGTGCAAGAGTCATCAAGCAAAGAAAATGCAGTGTGAATTTTGCAGAAGTTCAAAAGCACATCAGAGATTTTGACTTGTTCTTTTAAAGAAATAGGATGTGCCACACTTAAAAATGGTCCTTTATGTTCCTGAAGTGCCTGAAAGTTATAGTAAGAGAGAAAATGTTTCAAGCGTTTAGCTTCTACTTTACTATACTGAGTAAGTGACAAAGTCTTGCAGGCAGAATATCTGAACAATAGAGGCTGCTCAGTAAGAGACAACCTCCAGAAAGAAATGCACAGGGACTTTATCTAGGGCAAACAAGACTATGTATTTAATATCCAGGCTATTACTGTTACTCTGTTGTGTCATGTAACTTATCCTGTGATGTAGTTTTCCCATCCTGGAAAAAAAGGATAATATATTTACTGTTTGCTTTAATCTCACAGTTACGTGACACAATCCCACAGAATTTGCTGTGAATTGTGGTTGAATTTCTGAAAAAAAAAAGGAAACAAGCCCAAAATCCAAACCAGTCTTTAGTCTGTTTCTTAAATGTCATTAAGTGTGTTAAATATAATTAAATATGTTGACCTTTAAGATGAGTAGCATTCTTGTTTCTTTTTTTACAACAATAATATAAATTTTTAAAAGTAAATTGCATTTTTCATAGTACTTCCTGCATGTCTCTAATATTGCACAGGATTAATAATAGAAATTCTGACTTGCAGAAGAGAGAAATAAATTCTAAATAAAGACATAATTTAAAATGTAAAAGGACAGAATTAGGCAATAAGAATTATACTCTGAGAGCAGGAGAAGTGAGTCCAAATCTGAGATGGAAACCTGACCACTGAGTCACAAGGCAAAGCAGAAATTTATCAAACCCTAAAATTAATGTATTTATTCCAGTCTTTACTGACTGCACCACGGATCAGGACAATACATGCACTACTGATTCTGCCGTAATTCCCTAACCAAGGATGGGAGGAATGTTTTGAAACTGGTTCACTTGCACAGTTGCAGAGGGAGGCACTGAGCTACAACACTAACTTCATGGGGGAGCTGTGCTCACAGGGCTTTTGGGATGCAGTGGAACCAGGTAATTTAACAGCAGTGTCTCGGAGGGACGAAATCCTTACTCACTCCTCACTCACTAAACTCACAATTTAAAACAAGTTTGCTCTTAAAACAAGCTTAGCTGGGTTACAAAGGCTTAAAATGTGCCCTTAAATTCCTCGTCTCTTTCTGGCAAGGGCCCTCCAAGCCCTGTGGTGGCACCCCAGTGTTGCATCTGCAGCGTATCCAGCTCATCACGGGAGATTTAGAGCTGTGTCAGGCTGGGAGAGGCTGGGTGAGGGCGGCCACACAGCAGTGTATTTATCGTGCATCACTTAGGAGATGCGGAATATTGCTTGGACACTTTAATAGATGCATCAGTGTTAACTGATTTGCTCTGAGGCACCATATGCTAATCAAATGGGGTGCGATGCATAATGTCTTATTAATGTCGTAATAAAGGAAATCTTGATGTGTTCCGTAATGTCTTTATGATTACCTTTAATTTTAGATAGCTAGTGAAGGAATGTGAGTTCAATACCTGGATCTGCTGTCTAATTACCTAGGATATAACAAGAACCAAATGTACAATAAAAGGCCACGGTTTTTACTGGAGATCGCTGGTGACAAAATAAACCATAAATAAGTCTTACATTCTGAACAAGCCTGAAACACCACATCCGGGTCGGCATGTGAGGTTGTTTCGGGCATATTTTGATTTCTTTTCATCTTTAGTCACCAACCTGGAGAAAGGAAATGCTTAGACACAGAGCTATATAGCTTCAAAGCTGCTCCCAGGAGGTTTAAATACACAGGTCCAACAGATGTTTTGCATTTACTTCTACAAATAAACACACACATAGTTCTGTCATTCAATTCAAGCCACCCCTTATGCTGACGACAGCTTTTCAGGTAAAGTTACCTTAAGCCTGTTCATCTTTTCATAAATGCTTTTACTACTTCCCTTCTTAACACACACACACCACTACTACTTTGAATTAGCTTCTGAGAGTTTGAAGCCATATGGAGAATAAGCTCTTATTAATAGCATTTGGATTTCAGGTGTTTTCTTTCATGTAATTTGCCTAATCCTCAATGTGTTTTGCATAGGAAAATGGTAGCTATTCCCCTTTTATAACTGGGGAAACTGAGGCACAGAGTTTGAATAACCTGATGTGTGACAGCTCTTTGAATGTGGGATTAGGTGTCAGGTATCACAACTTCTAAATCAGCTTCTGAGCAAATAAGTGTTTGGAATGGAACTCCTCATATCAAACAGCATTGCTAGAAAATTTTGGTTCTGTTGTGTCAGGTAAAAGAATTTTCAGCAGTCTCATAGGAAAGAGGAATTGGTTAAAACTGACATCTTTTCTCTATGAAGATTCTCACCCAAAACCAGGTGCTTTTGCACATATGCAAATATCGGCCTTTCACCCTTCTTTTGTAGAACAAGTTTTTAAACAGGGACCCCAGAAGAAAGATTTTGCATCTGAGGGAGGGAAATTGGAAACAGAACGCACTTGAAAGTTTATGCATGACCCTTGGAACCAGAGCTGCTCAGTGGTGACATCTGACCCCCTTCATACAGACAGGCTCCAAGATGGCTTGTCCCTAAACACATACAACAAGTGCACACAAACAGTTATTTTTCAGGCAGGTGATGATGCAACAAAGATCAGCATCTGGCCGTTGTGACTGAAATGGAGAAGAAGGATTGGAAAGAGTGGGTTCAGGTTCTCTGAGTGAACTGCAGACTGCTACTTTAGCATGAATCAGAGAAAAGTCTCTGCAGGTCAGTGGAGTCACACCAGGGTAGAAGTAGTAAAAAAGCTAAATGAAAACCAGGCCCAGGAAATAGAGCAGCAATGCTGCCTGGGCCCTGAGAGACACCCAGAAACCCTTTGATAGAGTAAAATCCTCGTACGCTGCAAGAAACAACCTGCAAGAGAGTTCCCTATCGGCATCATTAATGCATTCCCCAAAGCAGAAATCAGAAGGCTCTTTTCAGAGCAGGGATGCTGTAGAAAGAGGCTCCTTGTTTAATGACACCAGTGAATGTTTCGTCTGATGTGAAGACAAAGAAATGAGCCTTATGATTTGGTATCAACACAGGTTGGTACAGGCCCAAAATTCATGGTCAGAATGGGTGGAAGGGAGGGTGAGAAGTGGACGGGAGAAGTCGCTTCACTAGTGGGATAACTAGAAAGTGGTTTTACAATTCATGATCCCTTCTAGCCCTTTAGCTTTCCTGGAACATGGGATTCACCTTCATTATGATCTCTTCGTCTGTCTTTTGGATTTATGAAAAATAGGGAATTGGTGCTCAGGATCAAGCAGTACAAAATCAAACAGCCCTGGAGACAGCCTTGGTCCCAGATAAGAAAGAGAATTGAACTGTGCAAGTAGGCTAAGAGTCACATTTTCAGCTGTTACATGATTTTAAGTCTGGACTTGTGTTCCAGACCAGCTGAAAAAGTTATTACAAGGTACATAATATTTCCTTCTCCCTCTTCTTCAAAGTTCAGGTCTCAAAACATTGTTGCTGTTTCTTAAGCTAGTGATCAGAGCTGTGAGGAATCTCAAAAGATCAGCTGATCCAGAAGGAAATATTAATATCTAGTAGTTTGTGGATGCTTGTCTAATGCCATCTTCATAGCTTCTATAGACCGAGACAACACAACAGTCCTGAAGAACCCTTGTGCTTAACATCTTTGCTGGGCAGTTCCACATCACAATAGCTTTCTGCAGCTCTTTTCCTATTTATTGAAACTTACTGTTCCCTGTAGTAGTTGTAAACTCTCTGAACAGAGGAGTTATCAACCCCCATAGAAGCGCATCTGCCTGACTTCCATGAGACAGAGGCCAAAATTGTGTTTGTCATTCTTAATTTTTTTCCTGCTCCTACCTCTAACCTTATATTTAATTATTTTATTTTCCCTCATCTGATAAATGTAACTTTTACAACTTCTATGCCACAAGCTATGTCTATATCAAGTCTAATTTGTATGGAGATGGCTTGGTTCTTGACCTCTGTGCACTGCCACAGTGCTGGATACCAAGAGATCAGTTTCTTCTTATTATTCAGATTGAAGGAATTTGTCTCTCTGGTACACCTGGGCTTCTCAACATTAACACTGCCCAGGGTGACTCTGAAATAACCCAGAAATGGTAGAAAGGACAGATATTGGAAGAAGATAGAAACAGAAACAGATAAGGAAGAGGAATTATAAAAATATTCGAGTGTTAGGTCTAGTTTAAATTTTTCCCCCAAAACACCATTGAAACACTCTGACCAATATAGATTCCACAGTTTCTGTTTATCCTATGAATATTGCTGCACCAGAGTAAAAAAAATTAAACTTAGCCCTTCAGACCAATTCCAGCTGAAACTTAAGATCATCCTGAATATCTCTGGGTTTGCCTAACCTGTATTCCTAATGCTGTTTGTTCTAAGTCAGCAAACCCTCATTTCTACAGGGACTGTTTGAACTTAAGTCCTAATCCATATGAACAACGGCAAGAACACATAAGAGCGGGAATCGTAAATCTAAAGCCTTTTATTTTATTTTTCATTCCCTGGTAGTTCCATAGCTCTAAGCATTGTGACTTCCACAGAGGGTAGCAGCACATCGCCAGCAGCATACCTAATTAATTCCTCCTCGCTTGTTCCATGTGGCTTTCTTACCCCCCCATCCAACTGACCTATTGCTTCTCTTCAAGAAAGGCTAAATTAATGATGATGAAATTAAGAAAGAAGTGAATTATTTAATTCCAGAAAGTAGCAAAGCTGACATGATCCCAGCACTGACTAGGCCAGAAGGATCAGTCTATGCCCTGGGGATTGTTTTTCTGGGCTCCACCCAGAGTTCTCATAAAAATCAGTGGGAATTTAGCCTGGTCTTCAGTGGGTGACCTTTTGATTCTCAAGAGGTGCATAACGCTTGGCATTTACTCTGTGCAGTGCCTTTCACAAGAAGGGCTCAAAATATCTCTCTACACCAAGTCTCACAATATCCTCAAGGGGAAAGTAAGCATTATCCTCATTTAATTAATGCATTGCCAAAGGCTAAAATACATACTGAAGGAGGCTGATCCTTCAAGGTGCACAGCTTGCTCATATTCTGGTGAAGCTGGTGGGGAGATGAACACACTGAGCACCAAACTGGATTAGCCTCCAAGACCAAGGTCAGTTTTCAGATCAGATATTCTTGCCCATCATGCTTCATCCAGTGTTTATATTTAATGCCCTCACCCACTGCTGCATCAAGATCCAAGTGATAGCAACAACAAGAAATATTGTAAACTGATTGTTTGTGGTGGTATGTGTACATAATCTATCCAATCCTGAAGCACACCAAGCAGTGTGGCCCCTTTCTCCTGTCAATCAGCACAGCACAGCAAGAAGAAAGTCTCACTAGGAAGCCACCAGCCTTCACAGGACTTGGCTTTATTCCTGCACTAGCCAGGGCTTGGCGAATGGCCCTGAAGTAAGCCACCACTCTCAGATCATCTGTTCGCCTCCTATCTATTACCCTGACACTAATTATGAGTATCTTGCTATCAGCAATGTGCTGCCTAAAAGCAAGTAAGCAGGAAGGGGAACTGAGCCATAGACAAGCTAAGTAAGTTCTAAAGTCATGTAGGATGTCTGCTGTAGCCAGGGAATTCAACAGAGTTGACTCAGGTCTTTGCGGAATTAAAATTCTGTCCATTGGACCATAAGGAAAGAACAGAGATGTAAACTTCCCTCTGCCTATCCTCATCTGCCACCCACTCTTTCCCTCCTCCTTTATGGTCATAAAGCTGCTTATTTTCATTACATCCTAAGCACTTCCAGGCTTTCTGTACTTTTGAAGAAGACTTGATGTCTTGATTGAGACTCATAATAAACATGTAAGCAGGCAGATCCCTAAATTAGCCTAAAAATCCTGATAGATGCATCGTCATAAGAAAAGAAAGCAGCAGTGGGGCTAAAGAAAACTTTACCATGATGAAAACCAACAACCAAATGCCCAAAGTTGCACTGAAATACAGCGTAATTTTTTTTTCTGCATAGCAGCTGTAAAACAGAATTAAGATAGCATGTCACTGAAAATAGGATCTCTCCTATGGGGGATAATGCCTACCATCATCTCAGGACAATTTGCTGCTCTATATTCAGAGAACTCCTGAGTCTCTACGATAGGCAGTCTAATTGCAAACATTTGGTGTTAATGTTTGATGACCAGAAGCACAGCAAATCCAAGGTGTATTTCAGAACTGTACATGAGTTTTCATTGCTTCAGGGGCTGTGCAAGACATCCATTAGAAGGTGATGAGCTAACTGCAATCTTCTTGGAAGGTTTTATGATTGTACCAAGGTTTAAAGAGTTGTTACTAAATGCACCTCAGATAGGCCCAGGTGTAAGACCAAGTCACATATAGATACTCTGGCAAAGTCACTTTGAACTGGAGAATGAGGATTTCAGGATCTGAAGCCAAACAAAAGTGGCAATGAAGAGGAGGGACAACTCGGTAAGCCAACCACCAGTTATAAAACTACTGAGCACATGTGCTGGAAGTGATTGAGGGCAGCCTTGAAAATGTTAGTGGTGGAGAAAGTGTATGAAAAAAACATCCTAAAGATGTCAGCTTGATTAAATCCGAAAGGTTTCTTCAAAACTTGATTGTCCAGACTGGTGTTTGTGTTCTCTTTGGCCACAGCTTCAGTTGCCAGTAAAATTCAGGTTCTGTTGCAACAAAATCTCAGCTCTGAGAACTTGCAAGTCATGCAGAATAGTAATGAAGTTTTAAAATTCAATGTTTCTGGAATGTTAACAGGTTAGTTGGTTTTGTTGTTGTTGTTGTTGGGATTTTTTTTTGTTTGAGTTTTTTTGTGGGGTTTTTTTGTGGGTTTTTTTTGTTTTGTTTTGTTTTGTTTTTCTTTGTTGGTTTTTTTTTTAGTTAAGTAATCCTCTCTAATCTTTTACACTTGATACTGAAAGATATTTAAACAAACACAAAGTATGTTTTGACAAAAGTTTTCTATTCTTTTTTCTTTTTTTAATCTAACATTCCATGAGCAGGCTACCATATTTGAACGTGGTTAATACACAGAGTTTATAAAGGAAAAGGATTCATGCAAATCTTCTGGCAGAGTATTTTCCTTGATTCTTAGTCAGGTATTCCTTAGTGCGTGCTCCAACCAAGAGCACAGTTATAAGCCTATAAACAACATGACCCATAAAAATTCAACACTAGCTCCTAGTTATATATTGTTACTTACTATTTTCTTTATTATATTAGACATCTCCCATGCTCCAGGTATTTTACAGCTCTTAGGATAGTTAATGCAATTTAAATATATATAGTGACTGTGCTGAGTTCTCGTTCGGGGAAGGAACTATAATCTATCAGAAAAAAAGCTAATTACAGTTTATCCCATTGATTTATATCTCCCCAAGCCTCCCCTCCCAATTTTTTTGTAAGTATTAAAAACCTGAGGTTGTAATTTTGATATATGCTGCTGGATAGATTAAATACCAACTAATTCTCATATAAAACTGGTAGTTTGATCAATACAGCTAAAAGCTTCATTCCTCACGTATGTATTTCTCAGCTTTAGAACTATCAATTTTAATCTCACATGTTGGGATTAGATAATAATCAGGCCAGAAATTCAGTTCCACAGAATTCAACAAAACCTCCTGTTCAAATTCTACAGAAAAGAACAGTTGATCCCTCTTTGGAATAAGGAAGATATGCTGGATAAAGTCACCAGATTCTGTCCAAGGCTACACCCTACCTTTCTATCACCAACCCCTTGCCTTCCTCTCTCTCCCTCTATTCCTCCTCTAGTAAGTAACCTCCTCGAGACAGATGTGGGAGAAAACACCTAAACCAAGTGAGAAAAAGCAACTTCAAAACTGTTTGTTTCTCAGGCTCAAAACATAGGAAAAGGCACTGGAAAACCAGCAAGAAGGTTTGCCCTCACATTCTGCAAGCAACTGAGCAAATCTGTTTTGCCCTTCGTGTGTGATACAAATGGATTTCTCACTGAGTGAGTCATTTCATTTCCCAGATAGCCCCAACGTCCTTCTTATGAAGGAGGGCACAAGAGAGAAGGGAAGAAACAATAAATAAAAGTCACTTCAGTAGCAATGGGTGTGATGTGGGAACCTGATTAGAATGTCATAATGTAGTCCTGATATAGGAAATTAAATAGAATAGAGAGTAAGCAGCCTACAAAGATTTTGGTTTCAAATAGCATTTATTGTCACATTAAAAAAAAAAAAAAGGAGAAAAGCAGGAAAGCAACAGAGCTGGTGCTGGATCTCCAAGTGGTTTTCTACAATAACTTTGAAGAAGGTCATGTGAGGAAGAGAGGAAACTGAAGCCCTTTCCTTCCACAGAGGAAAATAAACGGGTGACACTATGCTAATGAAGACAATTCACTCCCAGAATGAGTCATTCAGCAGAAACAGGGTCTCTGTCCTGCCTGTTGATTCATATTCTTTTCCCTCCAGCATCAAGAAGTTGTCTTAAAAGGGTTGGCTGTGTGACCTACCCACTAACAAGTTTGGGTTTAATTTTGTTATTTATTTGGTATTAGCATAGTGTCACCCCCAGGAGATTTTCCCTTCAGATGTGTCTCTGTTCCTCAATTTCTGGGTTATCTACTGCGAGGTGGGATGGAGGGAAGCTTGAAGAAAGACATGATGCCAGAAGAACTACAGAAGAAGTGACCCATCAGCAGGCAGAGTGTCTTTGGGAAGGTCAGCTTGGCCTCCACCTTACAGTGCAAAAATTAAGGCAGGCTTTTTTTTTTTTGCCTTGAAATCTCGTTGTGGCTGTATGAATAATTCCTAACAGTTCTATTTCTCTCCCCTGCTTTGGCACACAGGAGTTTTTAAACAGACCAGCCCCTTGGATGTGAGAGCTCAGATCTGAACAAACACATTGATGGAATAAAGGTCCAATTATGTAAAGCTCCCTGAGCAAAATTCAAAAAATCAAAATAAAATGAAGATGTCCACAACACTGGTTGTAAAAGGAGTATCAGCTGCACAACGGCTGTACATCTGACCTGACTGACTGCAGTAAAAAATATTATAAACCTTGTCCTTCAGAACTAGAGCATTCTATTTTCATTTAATTACAACTATGATGGTCTTTTTAAGAAGCACGCAAAAATTAAAGTATTATTTTTAAGCATGTATTTTTTAAATGTATCACTTTATGGAGACATTACTAACCAGATAGCTGGTATAAACTGTCATATTTCTAGTGGCTGAAGACAGCTGAATCAATACTTCAAACTAGGCTCAATATTTGAATGCAGCAGTAAGGAAAGTGGTGTAATCCACTGTTATAGATTAGATGGCATGTCAATCTTAAATTGCACATTACAGAAGAACTAGTTAGACAGAGTTTACTCTAAATATAGCTGTTTTTTTCCAAAAGGTAAATATTCTTTCTGATAAGTTATTTAGTCCAAGTTTTTTGCGGTGTCATACAATGCAGAATTTGTCTCCTGCATCTATCACATTGCCAAAAACACTCAATAAAACATCAAATTAATTATCAAAAAGTATTTAAGGTCAAAATCTTTGATTGCCTGTAACGAGATGTCCAATGATGTTAATCACAGAAAAAGTATCTGCTTAGAACTAACTATCAGAAATAGATTTCAGTGTGAAATAAGCAATGATCATTATGACAGGGATAATAAAAAAATGAATCAATTGCACATATATTAAGCAAGAGCTCTTGTATATTAAATATTCATTTTATGCTCATATTCACACCTATAACTTTGTAAATAAATTTTAATGTTTATTGGAGATTTCTTAAATTTCAGCAGTGAACTTTTGAAAGAAAACACAAATCTATTTAGAGACCTCTTTGAAAAGTTGACTTTCAGTGCCATAATTCAGACAAATATTTTTCCTCTGAGTATTAAGTACTTTTTAACTTTAATAAAAAGAAATCAATCTTCAAATTTTACTCCTTTTTGTTTAAAAGGTTTATTTTTTGTCAACCATGGCCCTGATTCTGCTCTCCACAAAATTAGAGGCAAAGCTCCCATTTTCTCAAACAGAAGCACAAGGCAGACTCGAATTCATGATATATTGTCTCTCTCAACCTGTCACAAAGTCCTGCACCAAGTTCCCTGCCAGGCAGGCTGGTGCCACATTGCTTGGGCAGGCAGCTGAGGGACACAGCCCTTCAAAATAATATGAGATATTTTCCCATCTTTGACTATACCTGCGAGAGTCAAATATAACCAAGCGAAAACTGAGCTGTGCTGCACCAGGTTTACCAAGTCTCATCAGCAGCAGTACCTGGCTCTGACATTACCAATGAAGCCTGAAGCCAGGAGGAGAAAGATCATTCATGATGGGCTAAGACTAGGTGGATTTTGGAAGCTTCCTTCCTCCCTCTTGTTTGAATAGCAGAGGCTGTGCTTGCCTGGAGCTGCTGCAGTGGCAACCCATGGATTGTACTCCGTTATATCATCATTAGCCTGAAAAAGCATGTGATCTGTACTCCAATTTACCAGTAAGGATTGGATGGATGGCTCTGTTGATGGCAGGCATATCCTGGCAGCCCTACTGCAGCAGCAGTGAAGGGTATCTTGTACTCAGGTCAGATCAGCAGATCTGCTCTCTGTGAAGGTTTGGGGTGCAAAAGAACCCAGGAGATCCTACAGAAAAGCTAATTTGTTTGGATGGGGGTAGGTTGAAGAGGACATATTGGGTGGATGGGACCTCACTGGACTGTGCTCAAGTTACATGGACAAGTTTGTCCCTTTTAAGAGTCTCCAAAAATCCCTCACCCACAGCTTTGGGTGGGCTCTTGTCCTACAGCTCTGTGCAGAGCTGCTAGGTGCTGGTCTCACAGCTGCCACACCCCACTGCAGGGTCAGCTCCCGTGGGAGCCACTTCTGCAGCACTCTCAGGTCAGTGACACCAATCCCCATTTGTTTAAAAATAAGGAAAGACTTTCATATGCAGTTCCAATAGTGTTTTTCTGTGCCAGTAAATTTCTTGTCCCCGCTCTCCATCCCAAGGGCCCCAGGGAGCTTTGAGGAAAGGTGCAGTGATTTGCCCTAGTACAAATGCTTACATAAAGTCCTGGTTTAGAATTGGTTTGTGATAATAGCTAAGCCAGACTGGTCTTCCAGGTGAAAAGAGTGAAATTTTGTCCAAAATTAGGATACAGTTCTTACTCTTTTACCTTTTTTAAAAATGTATTGTTTACTTATATAATATTACCTTTCTGAAGGAGCAGATCACCAGGAAATCTGCATGTAGGTGCACAAATGGTGGAACTACTGAACATTAATTTTTCCAGTCTTCCTTGCAGTTTGGATTCTCTGCTGTCGAAGTAATGTGCTTAATCTCAACTAACTAAGGCTTTTCCCTCAGTGGGAATCAGGCTTCCCCTCCTCTATCCACAGCCTTATTTTTATTAGATTTTTAGGAAATGAATACATTTGAGAGGGCTTATTCCAGAAAAGTAGAGAGAGAGAGGAGAAGAGACAGAGAGAGAGAGAGGGAGAGGGACTTGGCTAGTCAGTTCAGCAGACTGAAGAGAGGCAGAAATGGAAAATAGAGATACAGTAAAAATGTTTAAGACTCATGTTCTTAGAAGCCCAAGCTTAAGACAGAATCAAAAAGTATTGTGGTGATTTCAGAGACGTAGCTTCTTGACCTCTACACTACAATAATATTTATTCTCATTTTACTCACTTTTTTAGAAAATGAAAAATATAGAAAGCAAATAGATTAAAAATATGAGTAAGAAAAATGGATGGCAATTTAAAACAAAATAACTGATTACACTGGTCAGCTGGTTAAGCTGCATACATTGGCCGCTCCTGAATCCTGTCACTGTAGTCTTCCGACTCCTATACACACTCTTGTGTATTTATCGACTCCTTTTGTTACTGCACACACTAATCTTCTAGGTCTGGCACACTTTCTAAACACTTTTGAAGCGCTTGAGCCTCATTTGCAACCAGTGGCAGCATTATACATAACCATGGCTCCTCCTTCCCTTGTCTGCGAAGCACCGAGAAGCAGTGTCAGGAGTGCAGACACAGAGCCACAGGAAAAGTCAAGGCATCACTGAAGCAAGGAGGGCTGAGCCCTGTCTGGGATGAAAATGTTTCCGTATGCCTGAGATGGAAATCCATCTGCTTTCAAGACAGAAGAGCCTCTGGCCATACACAGTGAGTTCAAAGGGCCGCACTCAGACCTGCCATGACAAACGGAGTTCATCTTGTGGAGGGCAGCTTCGTCCCCAGTTTCAGTGGGGTCACACTGGGGAGGGATTGAGCCTATAGGTGTGGCACCAAACTGGAAGCAAAAAGTACTGCCGTGAAGGAGCATGTGGAGAAATAAAATATTCTTCTCTTCTCTCTATAAAACTCTTCAAGTAAAACACAGTTTCCCTGTGCATTGTAACAAAAATGACAGCAGCCTCAAAAGTTTTGTTTTGTCACTTTTTGTGACATCTCCTGTCTGTTTAATTATTCAGTGGCCAAAGGGACCAAACTTAGTCTGTTCTAGTTCAAAAGCTCATGGTCTGCTCTGCTGACCTAGAGAAGAATCTTTTATTCACAGGTAGCTGAATGGCAAAGTTTCTGTTGAAACAGAGGCCTCCTAGGGCCAAAAAAAGTGAGATATTCTGGAGAGATAAACATCCTGGTATCACATTTCACATCTTGTTATTATCCAAAATGGTCATAAAATCTAACCCTAATTAGTTAAGCCCATATGCACTTGATAAGCTAAAAATTTTACAAAAATGTCCAACTCTGCTCTTAAATCACTGGAACACGGGAAAATCGGGTTCGAAATCTTGGTTTTATCATAGGTTTTCTGTAAAACCTGTAAATTATATGAGGAAATTTAATGTGCATCATATGTTAGCTTTCACAGCCGTCTGGATCATTCTGGAACCCCACTGTGCAAGAACACTTGCAATGCCTCAGCACCTTGAAATTTGAGTCCAAGGTGCAAAATCGGGAGACAACAAACAAGAAAGAAAAATGAGACAATGCCAGAAAAGTATATTATGTGTAAAACATTCCCCTCCCCATGCCGCTGTAGATTTTGTCTACATATTTTAAAAAACACCCAAAACACCAGAAGAGATATTGCCTGTTACTGAATGCTTACAGAACTACAAACACAACAGATCACAATGCCTAAGCAACACAAATAGTCTCAACTCTTGCCAGTGAGACCTTTGAAAATATGTACCTGTTTCTAGATTTTACAAATTTTGGAAAACACACAAAGCATTGTGCTTTGTAAGAACAAACATGCACCAGCCAGTCTTCTCTACTCCACCATCCCTTACATGCTGTAAAAGGGAGACTCTCTCCTGTGTTGGACATCTAATTCTTGTGGTCTGCAGGTTCTACAGGGACCCTGAGTTCCTCGTCTCAGTTCTCTGTCCCACATTGGCCATGTTCCTGCAGGAAACCCTAAATATACACTTCAGTGTAAAAAAAACTTTTCAAGGGGAAACTAAGCTACTTTATAATTTGCCAGAGTGACCATATTGCTGGGTGGGGCAGAAGAGATGAAGGTCAAAAACTTGTTCAGTTTTTGGGACAGCTGATGTACTTGAGTATCTGTAGTCAGCAGCAGAGTAGGCAGGGGCTACCACAATGTCCATGCACAAGGTAGACACAGAACATCTAAATTCATACACATATTTTTTACATGGTAAGTGACTTACCTAGAAAACTTTTCAACTCACTTGTTAGTTAAGCTATACTCTTGTAAGTATTTGACAGAACTGTACTCACAGTTCTTCTCAAAAGGCAGCTTTTTTTTTTCACCTGTGGCTGACTTTTTGATCCATGCCACTGCTATCAGAGGTGAGCAGAAAGTTTCTAATCAACACATTTAATCACACTGTCTCTTCAGAGAGGCCACTGTAGTGATCATGTAATCTCCATTGTCTGGGTTCCTGGAAATTACTTGGAAAAACAATGGTTGCAGCTGCAGAAGCGCTGCAGAGTGAATAGGGAAAAGAGGTGCTCCAGCCTCTTTCTCAGCTCCAGCATTTCTCCCTCAATTTAGAAAATGCAGAGGATCTAATTAGCAACACTGAGTATGGTTTCCAGAGCTACTGATGGGGCTCTGCGTGAAGCACTTCCCCCAGCTAGAGAAACAGAATATCTTACCAAAAACACGACCTCTACTACTAACACTTTTATATTGTATTGGCTAACTGGTGTTGGAGAGACTGAAGTTGTCATTACTGTTGCTTAGGATTTCTCATGCTGCCGTACCAAATGCACGTTGGAGATTTCAATGGGCAGAAGTGACAGCAACTTAAAGGGGCACCAACTGTTCAATTTATCTCATTAACTTCAAGCTCTTAAGTAACCTGTCCTTCAGAAACGCTTCAAGAGATTTCATTGACTGCAGAGTGAGCTGAAGGAGATTAGCTCCTAACTTGACACCTCAGCTGGAGCGAATCAGGGACCAGCAGTCAAAGACACAAGGCTGAATCCCCAGTTCTCTTCACAGCTGTACTGCTGGCTGCTGGTGAACAAGCCTTCCTTTACCCCATTTCTCTGCCACCCCTCTCCACTCCTTCCCCACACTGGAAAACTCTCAAAGGCAAAGGACATCTCTGCACATTCATGAGACACTTAACCCTGCAGGGTCCTGCCTCTCGCTGAGCCCAACAAGCAATTATTGATGCATAACTTTACAATCTGAATTACTACATCACCAGCAGAACTCCTTTTGACAAGGCAACAGCTCACATTAAAAAAAAAAAAAACACCCTCTGAATTAGATGATTCTAATGGAAGTACAATCTTCCACATCTGAGTAGAATATTAATATAAAATTGGAAACAGCGTCTTGGTATTAGGAGTCTTGTCCCTAAGTTCACTATGTATTGAATGAGCAGAGATTGGCATAGCCAGATGGCAATTCAGATCCTAGGTAGGCTGAACTGACCCCTGGAAGTGTCTGTGAATATTAACAGTTCCCTTTAACGATTTGGAAAGCACATCTTAATTTATACTGACGCCTCTAGTGTATTTCTTTCCCACCCGCCTCACAAAATGTTGACATAAAAGACACCAAAGCAGAAAATCCCCCCAAAGAACTCTAAAAAATTTACTTTTATCTTCTTCTATTTGAAGCTGTCTATGCAACAGATTGTTTTCACCCGCTTAGTAGCATTTTCTGAACTAAACCACCATTGCAAACTGAAATTTTATAATTCTAAATTTCAAGAAATTGATCAAAAACACTTAGATGCCATACAGTGTAACAAAAAGGATAAATTCTGCATCCATTGACACAAATGTCAAGGGTCTCTTTCTTTGCAGGTCTCAGCTTTAAGTGGTACCTGCTGCCACAGCAGTATTGTTGGAACTACTGTAAATGATGGAGGAGATGAAAAAGAACATGAAATGAAGTTGCCCTTGCACTGAAATATCATTTTTCCTTGTTTCCACAGAGCATAACAGTTGAAGAGGGGAAAGCTGGACATAGGCCTATTCATATGAACAGCTGCTCCTGCTAATTACCTGTCGGTTTCTAAACTCCTTATCGGAGGATGAGAGAACAGCATTCCCACCACTGGAACTATTAAAAGATCATCTGTTTCTATCATCAGACCAGAAATGGGGACTCATCTCACCAGGATGCTAGTAAGGATATTTAGGAGGGAACTGTAGCAGACAAGGATTCATTTATCTCAAATTCTGCCACTGTGTGTCTGCCCAAGACTTCTTCTATTCCCACCTGTGGTGGGAGATTCTGTTCTGAGGGTCACCATGACCAATGTCCCACTTAGGGACTGCACATTCACGGGTAGCATAGGAAGGCAGTGAGGCAAGAGTGTATGTGAATGGCCAGGGACACAAAAAATGAACTGTGAGTAATACTTTTTTAAGAGACTAACACTGTCCTCCACTGGAAACTGACCCTGAGATATTTTTTCCTAGTCCCTTTGAGTGGGTTTTAAGTGGGAAGGAAAATCTCAGGTTACTTGCTTTCATGGACCATTCACAATGGTGCTAAGGATTCCTGCTAACATCAGTGAGGTTTGGATCAGGCTGGCAGCTGCTCTCCAGTCATTTGCACCAGTGAGTGACTGAGGCCCTACTTTGGGCTACAATTTAAAATCAGAGTGGTTTTAGAGAGACACTTCAGTCATCTTCTGGCTCAGACTTAAAGATATATCCAGTCTCATCCAGTTTATGTAAATAGCAGACATCATGAAAAATGTAGTCACCTCTCTAAACTCATAGTATTAGCACTGTGAAAAGCCCAGAATACTTTTGTTCATTATCAATATGGGATATGAAATCCAACAGAGGAGAGGGTTGGTGGATACTGTATACAGTATGGATTTTTCATGCTGCCAACCATTAATTTATCCCAAAAAATTAAACACCTTTCATATTATTTTACTGGGGAGATGCTAACTTGCCATCAGTGAGGGATTTTGGCAATGTAATTTATACATACTTTTTACCCATCTGTTAGCACTAAGGCTTTCCATTGTTTTGGTGGCGTGTTTTTTGTTTATTTTTGTTTTCGGTTTTTTTTGTATCCTCTTCCAACTCTCCTTGAAAATTGAAGGGGATTAAGTTAGGATTAGGTTAGTTTTTCAAGTAAAAAGTCACAAAGATGGATGAAGATGCCTTCAAAGAGATAATACACTGGGGATTTCTTGCTACCAAATGTTCCCAGGTGGAAGGCTTTTTCCATTTTTTTTTTTTAATCTCTATATAGTTTATAATAATTTTTTGCTTCTTCTGTCAAGGTAAACTGGCCAAGGTATCACTTAGCTTCATTTCCTGAGACCTGACCAAGGGTCAGAGTTTACCTTGAACTGACGTCTGACATTAGCAAATAAACAATCTCCTCTTGTTTCCCACTTGGTGAATCAGCAGTCCCCATGCTAATCATGTCGACAGGTTTTTGCTAAAGCAGAGGAAGGGGAATTCCAGGTTGACAAATAAGTCCCCTGAGAAATGCACCTGTCAGTTACAGGAGAGCCTGCACGGCACTGCAGAGTCAAGAGCAACAGGACGGATCCGTGCCACTGAAAATGATATTCACAGGGTCACGGCAGGAGTGAGCTACACTGATACACACTGGATACCAGGGCAGCTCAAAAACTGTTGGTGTTATCCACCACGGGTCCCAGAAACAAAAACCAAGGCAATGCATCATTTAAAAGCACAGCAGTGCAGACACAGGAGATGCGCTGGCCAACTGACCTTTTGCTTCTTGCGTTGTTTCTTGCTGTGTTGCTATCCAACACCTACACAGCACCACATGTCACTAGTTCCCTGCTGTCCAAAAACTTTCCTCCACCCAGTTGTCCCAGAGAAAAAATGCTGAATCATCTGTAACTTTCTGCCCTCTACAAGGTTCCTTTCAGAAATATTTCAGAAAAAATGCCCTCTATTTTTTTTCCCCCACACTTTCTCCAAATAGGGTCATTACTTCTCCTCCCCCAGGGAACACGAATTGATTGTTAGGCCAGATTCTAAACCAGAACTGAGCATGTGAGGATTTAGCCATGCAAGAAGGAAACCTAGAACCACTGTATTATTTCACGTGGGAAGAAAAGGACAGACACACTTTTGTGACCTGCTGTGGAAAATGTGATTTTAAAAAGAGCCAGATGTAGGGACACACAGGCAGCTGGGGATAGGACTAAAGTAGCTGTGTCATGGTTTGGTGTCTCTCTTTGCCTCTTCCTCCCTACCCCCAGTAACCTCCTTTCTCTCTGTCACAGCAAGGCAAACTGGGGACCTGGCTGGAATCTGAGACAATTTCATCCCACACTGGGAGTTGCAATGCTGAAGCTACAAAACACCTCTTTACTCAGAAATCTCCATTAACTCCCCACTCCTGTGGCAGCTCTGGTTACTGCAGCACTTTACCAGGGAAAATAAGTACCACCCTGAGCTGGGGAGATCATCTGGCTGACATCTCCTCCTCCCCACAGAGCAGGAGACAAGTCTGAGCAGTCCTAAAACTGCAACCTGGCAGAACAAGGCAGAGTGAAACACAAAATTAATAGCACCAATATTGCCATTATCACGTTAGCACAGGCTCCAAATCCTTTTGAATTACAAGACCAGCTTGGGATCAACCTTCCAAAACAAGTCATGGAAAAGCAGAGAATAAACTTCCCCTAGCTGTCAAATTGTGCTCTTCTCTCAAGAAAAATGTAATTTTTGCTTTCAAAGAAGTGAAAAAGAAATTCCATGGGAAGTAAGCATTTCTGTTTTAATAATCAAATTTACATCAATCCAATTTTACTCATCAAGAACAGAGAGGCTTTGAGAGTGCTCTGAATTTCCAGTATTCAGGTGGCCACTGATGCTCAAATTAGCTCTGTTTCACAGCTGTTATTAGTAGTGCTTTGTGCCTGCTTCACAACTAACAAAACAGTTTTATATTAACACAGGGACCTAAATAGATTTGTCCATTAAACGCTAGTACATTAGACCCAAGGTGTCCCTTAGAAGTATCCCAGTGGAGTTTTCTAAACAATCTTGGCTAGGGCAACCTTGGGAGGCAAGTTTACCGAGAAACATCGCTATTAATAATAACCCTTCCAGGGCTGAATCCAGGGTCTAACACAGAGCTGTTTTAGAAGTGTGACTAAAGCTACACCATCTTAGCAGGAAGAGGGTAAAATAAACTGTTAGAAGTAAGACAAAGAAAAGTAAAATCTCAGCAGAGAATGATGTGATCAAATATTTAGATTCAAAACCCATTACATTACATAGAATCTTTTTCCCCTCCCCCCATCCCTGCACTGACAATGATACTGCAAAGGCAACAAAAGTATATTCCTGACAGATCTAAATAAGATTTTTATCTCTAGAGGGGAAGAGACTTGTTAATTTTTTGGTGGGCTGGGCAAAGCAATGAGATTCATACTGTTGTAATTATTAATTTCTTCAGCAAAGTGCTAAGTCTCCAGGTACTTTACATATTGGCTACATTCTTTTTTTGTATTTCCAGCAAAGCTATTAATTTAATACCATCTTCTCAAAAGGAAAGAAATCTGAATGGAATTAAGGATGCATGATCACAGCTAGAAGAATGAGCAGAGACAGGAAGAGCGACAGAGAGAAAAAATTAAATCTCCGATAGTTTAGTCTGTTCAAGAACACCGGTGGAAAAGTGTTCTCTAGAATGTTAATTTGTCCTTATTTAGGTAGATTCTCTACCCTGATCAAAGCCATTTTTCAAACTTTGGTTGTGCCAGTAAGCAGATATTGGCTGTATCAGACCAAAAATATTCTCTAGAAAGGGATATTCTTACAAGATAGTATTTATCTAGAAATATCAGGCGAACATACCCAATCTGAGTACAAATATGCATGTATATAATTTGTGCCTACAATTCTTTCCTGGAAGGCTTTGATTCCTGCTAAGGCACGCTAGGATCAAGGGCCCTCTGACTGCAGGTCAGCCCCCAGCCAGGGAACACAGTCTGGAAAGAGAAAGGAAAGCTGGACAGAGCATCACTGGCAGGAAGTCACCATCACTATCTCTCCCTACGCTGCACCCCAGGGAACAAGCCTGATCCAGGTCTCTTTTTCCCTGGCTCTGACATGCTGTGACCCCTAATGGAAGGATGGACCATTATGGAAGGTCTGGGACCAGAAGAACCAGGGTGGAAGGCCTGCTGGAGAAGGGACCACTCTGCAACAATGCCTGTGCCCCACCATCTGCTGGACACGTGCAGGAGAAGGAAAATCAGGGAGGTAAATCCAGACTGACTTCATATGAGTGCCAGGCTAGAGAGGATAAACATATCAACATTAGGTGATGCACTAACAGCAGTCTGACACTTCTGGTAAATGTCTGAAAAAATCTTTAAGTCCCAATTAAGGGATTTTCTCAGCCCCAAATTATTTTTTTTTTTTTTGTTTCAGTTTATTGAAAATACCAAGCTGATTGTGCTGGGGGACAAGCCAAAAGGTTCTGCTTTTAATCTTTTATATTCCTGTTTCCTTTCGTCTTTTTGCTTGCTCAGTGGTATTCATAAAGCATTACCACCTAGGGACAGGTTGCAAGGGGTTCAAATGTGATGATAGTTTCCATATCACTACCTGAGACTAGGAGAGGCCAAGGGGGAACGTGCTTCCTACTGAGCTTAATATTTTCAAGGAACAATGCCTGTTACAAATCCACAGTGCCGCTGGGCCCCAAATTCTCCTTTTATTAAGAATCAGTCAATGCAGCTCCACCTTGGGAAAATTCAGTCTCCAAGCCTCAGCCACGAGTCTTTCCCGGAAAAGGGGGTTCTTGCCATGCTTTTCTGGTTCCCTCCTTTGGCCTCACTGCAGCAGACCAGGATGTTAATTGGAAAAGCAAGGCTAATTAAAACCAGAGAGGCAAACGAAACTGTGGGGGGAGTGAAGGGAGGAGAGGGAAAAAAAGTTAAATTCAAGCACATAATAAAGAACATTTCTGCCCTGCTGTTCCTAGGAGGGATCTCATAACAGTGGTGCAACAGCCCAGAGGCTACAAGGAAAAAAATTAAGCTACTGTGTATAACAATGAAAACATCAAACCCTTTGTGTACCATCAAAATGGAAACCAAGAAATAAAGTTAAGATGCTAAACATGTGTTTGAAGAGCACTGAAGCATGCGGCATGTATTTGACTTCCACCTTCTGGGGAGTGCAGGGAGGCATGACTGAGATCTATTAAATCCAATGATGGCCAAATGCTCCGCAGGTGCATACGGCTCCTGTCAGGGCACAAACCCTGAAGTACAGACACACAGATTTTAGAGAGTGGTGCCACCAGGCAAACAGGCTGCCTCGCTGGAGAGGAGGATCCGTCACCTCTTGGGAGAAGGCGTCATCACCTCTTCTCACTGAGGATGCTTAGAGCATCCTTTGTTCACCCTGCTACCCAACGCTTGCCTCTCTCGCTCTGGGACCAGCCTGGAACTCACCCACCGTAGCAGGGAGGACAGTTTATAAGGAACCTCTCCTCACAAATGTGACATCCCACTTCCTCACAGCCACCAGGGCACTGGTGCACACAACAGCTTGCTGATGGAAATCAGCAAGGCCCAGAAAAGGTGAGCAACAGGTTTTAAAAGATCAGAGACACCTTTTCTCTGCTCTCTAACTAAAGACCTTCTTTATGCTTTATGTCTCCAAGAATGATAAGACCAAGCTAAACCTCAGGTGATGCAGACACTTTTCTTTTTTGTCTGGCAAGTCAAAGGGGCTGCAGAAGGAAATGAGAGGGCTAAGACTGGTGTCCTCTTTTCCCTCCTTGCACATCCCCTCCTCCTTTTCCTTCGGGAGAATTTCACATCTTTTGCAGAGTCCCCAGGTGCCCTCAGAGTTGTTAACCCCTTTGCTGACTCCACACAGAGCCTGTTTTCTGCAGGTCATTGGATGCTCCACATCCCAACCTGCACAGCTGAAGGAAAAGCTTGTGGCAGCAAATATGGACAAGGTCATATTCCTGACCATTTTCTTTTCAGCAACCCAGAGGTGACTGCCTCCTTCAGAAATACAACTTGAGACTCATTTTAAGGCCAGTCAGACACAAGGAAATTTAAATTTTCTCAAGTAAATCAAAAGCCTGTAAGAATATAACCAAGTTTCTCAATAAACAGGTAGTAAAGACTGATTTTGCCCTACAAGACCACTTTCATTTCAGCTGAGAAAGAGACCTGAATATTTGAAACACACACAAAATACCAAAAGGAAAACACAGTGTACAATTCCCTTTTTTTTTTTTTTTTTTACTTTCAAGCTCACTTTTGTTATTAGCTTAAAGATTTACGTCATTAATTGGCTGTGAGGAGGAGCACCATTCATGAGACATTTAGCTACTGGGAGTAGGAAAAAAAAGAAGAAAGATAAAACAATATATCTTGAGAGATTGAACACTACTTTGAATCACAGGAGGCTTTGTGGTGGGAGGGTACAATAACTTGAAGCATTTCTGTCTCCACGCAGTGAAATCGTCCTTCCCCAACCTGCTTCATCAGCTTACAAAAAGTTCCTGTTTCTAAGGGATTTTGACCTCTCTCTCTTTGTTTCTTCACCAGGATCACAGTAAGTGCGATAGGACCTTAAGGACAAAGAGAGGAAAATAAATAAAAGAAGGCAAGGACAATTGCAGAGCGGCCAGTGTTAATGTCACCATATAAAGGGTCTGTCAGCATTTCCATTAGAAACTCCTATTTTCAAAGGTTTATAACTTGGCCATAAAAATTCACTCTGAGCAGCAGCTGGAAACTTGGCAAACAAAATCTCACTCAGCTTCGATTGATTTTTCTTTTTCCTTCTTTCCCCCTGTTTCCCATCTACCTTCATCCTCTATCTCCTCCACTCCTCCCTTCTTTTATCCTCCTCCTAGACAGTAACTTTGAGTTGATTTAACCAAAGGATGCAAGAACAGGCATTTTGTTACGAGTTGTCAGGTACACTAATACTGCTCACTTTTTGCCTTTTCTGGTCCCTCGTGCTCTGTTTATAAGGCCTGCAATCTTTTGGGGTTTTTGATAAATTTCCAATTTTTTTAATAAAGCATTCTCCAAAATTTTCAAGACAGATCTCTACTTTGGGCTGACTGCAAATACCACGTATCAATATATCAACCCCCCCACAACTGCTTTGAAGAGAAATAATTAATTAGGAAGAAGCTCATCAGGAAAGTGTGGCTGCAGTCAGTCCTTTGTGGCGTGTGAAGTCTGGTCAGAAATGCCAGGATAGCTCAGCTAGAAACAGGA
The DNA here is from genome assembly GCA_013397725.1 of Rhagologus leucostigma. NCBI lineage: Eukaryota > Metazoa > Chordata > Aves > Passeriformes > Rhagologus > Rhagologus leucostigma. Next base: position 431,600 of record VZTD01003101.1, read on the forward strand.
AATGCTCTGTCTCCTGGTTCGTGCTGGTTTTGACCCACCAAATCCCTTCTCCTGTCATACAAAGGGCTCATCTACATGGGATGTCTAAGTGAATATGACAGCAGCCATCTTGGCTGACACTTGAGAGCAAACTGGGGACTCTAAGCATGATGCTGTGCAACTTGAATTAAATTGCCAAGGCGGACGGACCAGGCACGGAGAGGGGATGCATAACATATGCTGAACAGCAGGAAGGCAGCTCTGTAGGTGTAAGGAGTGACTTGAATTAAATGCAGTTTGCCCTGGTACAAGTCACTCCCCCAACAGCAGCCCTGAGTATTCACAGGTGAAGAGAGTGAGAAGGGAAATAGGAGGAGTGGGGAGGAAATGGAAAGAGGGGCATTGCTCTGGTTGGATAGGGAGATTTCAAAACAAGTCCCACTGAAGGTAGGTTTTAATGTGATGCCAAGTAAACAAACACTGTGAAAGCAGAGCAAGGAGACTGAAAAGTGAGGCATGAAAGGCTGAGAGTTCAGGCTCAGAAACATCCCTGTGTTTGAGATGCTTCTCTGAACTGCCTGAGTCAGCAAAAGAGAGAAGATGATGGGGAGGCACTGGTCTCTGTCATGAGATTTTCCATCCCAGTTTTCCCTGGCAAGAGCAAAAACTCATATACAAAATCAAAAACAAAAGAGAAATTAAACAGGAGGAAAAAAAGACAAAATACTGATGGTCTGAATTTTGGGACATCTAATATCTGTATGTGTGTGGAGGATTACATTCATACCTGCACACTGGGTGTTGAATTCCACTGAGTAGTGGGTTTTTTTCTTCCACCACGTGCCACAGTATAATTCAAGCTGGAGAAAGTGAGATGACAAGACCGAAATAGCCACAGAATGATTTATGGATCACCTGAAATATTCAGTGCACTCCTTCTATTTTTACATTAAACTAAGAAAAATAAACAATTATATTAGAAGCCCATAAGGAAATTACATCAGTGCGGAAGTAGCCTCTTTGTACCATGATCTCATTTTTCAGACTCTGCACAAAGAATTATCTTTAAAGTGAGGCACCTCCCTCTGCTTTGTTTTGCACATACTAAACTGCCTAAGAAAAAATTTAGGGCAGTGTCTCTGTCTTCCTCCAAGTATTTTATAATTCTGCATCACTTAAACATGAGAAGTGAGTTTAAATGTGAACAGTTCAAAATCCAAGCTCTGTCAAAATTAATGTTCAGGGTGTTTTATCTAAATTCCATACAATCATGTTTTGTCAAGGTCCTAAGATATCAACCTACTTGTTCACTGGCTTAGAATTTATCCAGTAGAACATATGAGCTCATCTAATTCAAACTTGTGTGTCTTGAATACTCCACGTGCAACTGAGACAACAATACTTATCTATCCTTTGGAAGAAATGCTGCAAAAATTGGTGCTTTTATAGAAAATTTTAAAAGTCAGCTTCAAATTGAACAAGAAGAAAAATTTAGTTAAAAATCATACGCTTACATTTCTGCCTGAGTACATAAGCTCAGCAAATGCTTGTTTTCCCCTATTAGAGTAGTGGTGTCCCCTAGCAGCAAAAGAAAGGGCAAGCAAATAAAATGCAGAACAGAACTGGCGCTGCAAGAAAGCTCACAGAGAAAAGAAGGAACACAGTAATTAGGAGAAGGACTTAGGGAAACAGTTGCATCATCCCGTGGAGTAAGAGATCAAGTGGAAAGGAGAGGAACCAGGAGAGATTTTGTTTTTGATGTTTTTAATTGATGCAATGCATGGCTGATGCCTGAAGATTTGCTACCAGTTTTGTTATTCTAATTAGTGGAGTGTACAGACAGGCAAACCAACATCAAAACCCTGATCCATCGCCGCAGACCTCAGGCAGCTTCGGCAGCAACTGAGGAGATGCGTAAAGCACCGTGACACCAAACACCTACACACTGAAAAAAAAGGGATTTATGGGCTAGTGTGCAAGACTGGCAGGGAGACTGTCCCTTTTTGTGGGATGGAGGCACCTCTGGTGAGCTACAGCTTCAGCAGTAGCAAAGCCAGACTTAGCACAGGCACACCTCGACTGGCTTAATCCTGCACTTGAGGGGGAAGGGGGTGTTTGCTTTTTTTTTTTTCTTTTTTTGACAGAGGTTCATGAATATGTTTGATATGTAGGTGTAGATTTATATCAGGGTAGGCTAAGTAAAGTTACTGGATAAGAGAGGCTAAGGAGGTGTATGGTTAGGGATTAGAGTGTGGTGATAAATGGTAATATGCTTTTGTAATTAAAGCAAATCTTATGTTAAAAAGGACTGGAGTCTGTTTGACTGATAGATAGGGGTTTGGGTCTATTTACAGTCCAAAGGCACATTTAAACTGCTGAATCTCCCAGTTCCAAGTAGATGCTTTGACTGTGTGATAAGCGTGTTTTTCATTTTCGTACTGACTCCTCCTTATTCAGGGCACATTCTGGTTTCTGAAGGAATAAGTTTTTTCTTTGTGATTGCTACCCAGAAGTTGAGCTTGAAAAATGTGGCCTAGTTCTGTAAATATTTGACCTCTCTATCCCTTGCACATCCCATCCTCACCTTCCTCCATCTCTCCATACGAACTGCCAGTGAAACACTCTCCTCATGGTGTCATCTCTCATGGGGTAGGACAAGGTCAGCACAAACCCAAAACTGGCACACAAAAAGTAGTGGTGCTGATGTTTTCCAATGAGGGTGTTCGCTTTGTACTTCACAAAATGGCTACCCAGCTATAAAACATCAGTGGGGATTTTAAGTATATCATAAATATATATATACATATATCAAGACAAAATAATCTTGGATATAACTGGATATATCACAGTCCCAAGAAAATGACTTGAGGCATTGTAGCTATGTAGGAAGCTAATCTTGGTATCATATTATCCCAATTACCAGTTTATTATTTCTTCCGCTTCCATTCAGAGATGGATTTTCCAGTCTGATAAAGCACATGCCAACTTGAAATTAGGAGCTGGAGCTATTCACGTGTAAGAGTTGGACCTGAAAATCATTCTTTGACATCTCGAGTTTGGAATTATTTCAGGAAAAATGAACAGTCTTCATAATCAGTTTCTCTTTGGTTTGGTGGGGTTTTCGGGGAAAGGGACCGGGTGTGAGTGGAAGAAGAATATGTTTTGATCATTCACAGAATTCTTCAAATCAAAACCAATACAAATTCCTCTAACAAAAAGCTCCCTACTCTGCAAAGGTCTCCTACTCCCTGTCACCCCAATCTTCCCACTAGTCCAACTTTTTTTCCCCCTTTAAATGTCTTCATGAAATTCCATTTATTTTTTTAAAACCTTCATCTCACCCCTCTCCCTGAACAGCACTTCCCTCACGCAAATACCACAAAATGCTGAATGTATTTTTTCTCTGAGGAATCATTTAGACCACTGCTAAAGGTACAGCATGGCATTCGAGTTGTTCTAATTTCTCTGGGTTCAGGCTAACCCGTAGCAAACCACTCACACTTTATCTTGCAGCTGTAGCTAACCTCTTACCAGTGCCCGGCGCGGGGCACCTGCACCTAGGATGTGGCCATTATTGTATCCAAGCCTGAGCACATTCCAAGTTACACATGCCTGGGGGCATATGCACACGTACCAACACAGTCTCAGTGGATTTTTAGGCATCTTTTAATCCAAACACCTAACTTATTCTATGCAATCACCTCCTATAAAAAAAAAAAATGAAGTATCCTGACACAATCTCTTGCAGTGGAAACAGGAACACCATGACCAAGGAGACCGGAAGAGAGTGTGGGATTGAGACAAAGAATTTCAGGCAAAGTGATGCCAGATGACTTGCCTTTCTGCAGCCAGGCACTCAAAAGAGAGCTGCAAAGACTTATCTGACCTCTGAGAACTGTGCCTTAGACACAGGACCTTATGGACATCATCACACACTGCTGGCTTCTCTGCCTGCAGCCTCCCTCTACCTTGTCCCCCAGGCAAAAAGCATGCAGGGACATAACCCCATTCACTTACTCAGGGGAAATTCTGCATTCCCAAAATGCAGATTGCAATGAGATTCCTTCCCAAAACAGAAAGTTCACAGGATCCCTTGGCACCCATAATTTCACACACACAAAGGGAAAGAGCAGGAGAATGCAGCTGTATTCACCAGCTCAGATTATTATAATTAAAAAAAAAAAAAAACAAACACACCAAAACAAAATGCAAAGGCCAGCCAAACACACTCTGGACATCCACATTTGTATGGCTTATAGCAGGTGCAAACCTAGAGGACATTTAAAAAAAAAACTCAACAACAACAAAACATCTAGGCTTAGAAGATCTGTCCAGAGCCTATTGTCTTTTGAATAAAATTGTTGCCTTCATGACACTGCATTTACTTTGTGAATCATCTTTCCCAGAAGCAGTTCTTCATTTTTTTACCTCCTCATCTTTCTTTTTTTTTCCCACAAACTGTTAAGCCCTTGAGCATCAGTTCCCACTGAAACTGGTGTCATCTGTGGCAATTTATGCAGATATTAGAAAAGAACTTTATTAATTATGAAGTTTCCCATGCTTTACTGTATCCCTGTGAGCTCCATGAAGAGTTAAACTCCTCTTCTGGAAAGATGTGTATCTAAATTTGTGTGGGAGTCTAATACATTCACAGCCTCAGACAAGTTACGTGTGGCATCTCACAAAACCCCACGTTCTTTAAAAGCCACACTCACAGCAAACACGATTACCTTCAGCACAACCAACCGAACCACTGTTTATGAGGTGACAGTTCTGTAACCCACTGGGACACAATGAAAGGTCTCCACATCATCCAAGCAGGCCCAATTGCACAGGCAGGGAAAGCCAGTGAGCTCAGGAGGGTGGTCTCACGGGTGACAGCGAACATACCTGCTGTAGGTAGCTCTCAAAAGGTTCTTGTCCCTGTTGTCTATTGAGGGACATCAGTCTGGCACCTATTTCTGAGTGTTCTGAGTATCCATTCCTGCTGCTCCCATTCCCTCTCCAGCGACAGTCATGCTTTAGGTTTTAACTTTTCTATTTTTCAAATCCTGTACTGCATAGTGTGTAACTGAAACTTCATACAGCCTGTTAGCTACTGTTCTCTCATGTTGGTTAGACATAACAAACCCTCTCTGGGCCTGAGCTCAAGCATACCTTGTTGTCCCAGGCCCCAAAATATGTAAACTAAAGCCTCTGACAGGAGGAGAAAACTTGGGGTAATTACATCACTACCTGAAATTATAATTGGAGAATTAGCCCTGATATTCAAACGGACCAAACTTATAAACGTGTGAAGAACCCATGACCCAGCGTCCATCTTGGGTGAGCCCCTTGGAGGCTTTTGACTGCTCAGACTGTACCTTTGAAGGCCCTTCAAATAAATGCCTGCTTTTATTCTCTTAATCTTGTCTAGCCTCTGTTTTCAGATATCCATTGCAAGTCACGAAGAGGACTACCTGCAGCAACTCCTGGCCTTTGCTGTCCACTACCACAAGGACCCAGGCGGAGCAGCACTGACTGCTCTGGGATGCAGAGGGTCCACACCCAGCCTGGACTGAAGGCACAGTGACGAGGCACCGTGCAGCACACACTTACCATTCTGAGTGCAGAAGCAAGGCACGTGAGCATGGCTTCCTGCAGGAAGGCAGGAAGAGTTACCTAAAGGTCAAGCGACTTATTTCAGAACTTGATACATTTGCCGGAGACTTTCAATGTTAGGAAACAGCTCCTATTTCCTCCTTAATAGGAACAAAAATTACAGTCTCTATTGACAACCTGAAAAGATTCTGGAAAGTCAAAACCTGGAGCAGGGTTCCTTTTTCTTGGCTATGAATTTTTTTTTTTTCCACACTTCATTAAAGACAGGGGGTTGTAAAAGGAAACGCAATTGAGGAGCTCTGGTGCTTCAGCATCCTTAAGAACAGCAAGATCTTCGCAAATTTCTTTATTCAGCTCAATTAGTATGGAAGTGCAGAGGGGCAGCAATTTAGGTGTGGGTTTATGTACAGCTAGATAGATGCAGATATCCTCACAGTACACTTGCATGTAGATATATATTTATCTATGTGTGTATATATATATATATATAAATAAAATCTTCAAGACAGATAAAATGCACACAGCTGTTAGCAGCTGAAACAGGCCTTAATTACACTCAGGTTGTCATGGTAACATCTGACAAGCTTTGCCTTCCTGGATGGGAGCGTTTGCCCTCTTGGAGTTTCAACGTACCAAGAGAGAGGTTCTAAGGAAAATTAGAATAAATCACACAACTTTCCCTGGCCTTTGTGTCTTCCTGCCAAGGCAAGAGGACTAGGAAAGAATATTGCTCCACAGGCTTGACACATCAGAACGAGGCAAAAAGCAAAACGGTACAGGAATTTAAAGGATAATGGCACTTAAAATACTTTGTTTTGCTGAGAACTAGCATCCAGCTAAGATTTCAAAGCATTATCATCATTATTTTTTAACATTTGTAAGGCCTCATTAATGTCAATAAGTCTGGTACATTAAATCATTGGTGGTAACATCTAAGCTTTTATTTCTTTTATTCAGGTAAGATGACTAATGGAGAAGGATGTTACCCATTTCACCCATCATCTTGTATCAAACCAGCGACACAGTCAGGAAGAGAACTTAGAGCAGTTCTAACTACGAATCTATACTCTACCTAAGGGCAGCTGGTTTAATATGTATTCACTGATGTCTCATTGTCTCAGCTTTTGCCTTTCTTTTTGTGGGAATCAAATAATTCTTTGTTTTCCCCTCAAATGCCTTACAAAAGTAATTATTCCTATGAGTAGGGTGCTGAACTAGCTTCCCCCTCTTCATCCTTTCCATGTCTTGAAAACTGAAAAAACCAAGGCAAACAGGAGAAGGCATGGTAAAATCACCACACATCAAGGCTACTTTAAGCCATCTGGCCCATATGCACGTTTTCCTGAATAGCTGGAAAAACAGCAGTCCTGTGGTGCACAACTTCAGCAGAAAGCATCCATCTGGTGAGAGTGGTTCCAGCAAGTTCAGGAATCACTGAGTGGGATTCAGTGATCTGAACTCCAACTTCGAGTTATTTATCCTAGACTTCTTTTATGGGCAATGCAGACCAACAGGCAAAGGTCAGTGTGTCTCTGAAGGTTCCCGTCCCTTTCCTGGCTGTAAAACGGGCCTGAGACAGCCCAATCATGCATGGACAGTTGACTTTCAAGCGCTGTAGACTGGGCAAGACGAATCCCCTTTAACAGCTCTGCAAAAGCCGAGACACAACAAGTGGCAGCTCTGCTTAAATCACGCAGATGTGGCTCAACAGCTCTTGCACAAAGGGACGTTAGCAATGCAGAATTCATGTGTTTGTACAGCAGGCCTCCAAACACTGCTGTAATACATCTAAGAAAGAAGAACTGAAAATCCTAATGAAAGCAAATTTGCATACAAATGAAAGTTATTTTTGCACGCACTATTCCCCCACCTCCAGTTTCATTCTTTTCTCAGAACCTCAAGGATGCATAAGACACGAGGAATTACTGCTGGACAGAAACCTTGTTTCCATTTCCCACAAAGAGAAAAAACAGCAGAATTTCTCACAAAATGTGCTTGGCTATTTCTACGCACTGATGCGTTTAAGGAAAAAGAAGAGGGGGACAAAAAAGACTTATCTTTTTTTTGTAACTTAAAAAGGTGGAAGAATAGCATTTCAAAGTGGAAAGTCAAAATGCTTCAGTTCAGAAAACTGAAGCAGAAATGAGAAAAAGAATAAACCCTCTGGGCCTCCCCCAAAATTTCAGAGGGCACAATGCTCTGAAAGGTTTTATTGCAAAATGGAATTTTTACACTAAAACCTATCTTTAAAGCCAAAAAATATTTTAATAAAAAAAATTATTATTCTTTTTTACTGAGCATTGAATGTGTGTTATTTTGTCTCTGAAGGATTCTCACATATTAACTTAGAGCTTTTTGCATCATCCTTTCCTAGGAACCTATGTTTCTAACTTTCACTCCTCTCTCTCTCCTCCTCCCCCACTTTAATTTTATTATTATTTTTTTCTTTCATTTCATAAGCTCTTAGCTTTTTAATATGAGAGCCTTTTATTTCTATAAAACTGCAGCTGCTTTCATTTAGTTTTATGGATTTAATGTATTTAGAGGTTCCAAGAGAAGCTTGGAGCTGGCGGTATTATCCAGACATTTGCTGCTTAGTGCCTTTTCTAATGACAAGACTTATCTGATTCAGAACATTTCGTATCTGTAGAAAAATTAATTCTCTCTCCCTTTGTCTTTAGGCCTCAAGATTTAATTTGTTCAGGGGATTCTTTCAAGCACTTTTTTATTTTTTTCCCTTTGCAGATACCCTGATGACTTACTTCCAATGCTGAAGTTGTTCTTCCTGCTGGCATTTTAGTCTGAACCATTTGTAACTCGGTGCTTGTGTGCCTTCCCATCCCCACAACATTTGAGCTGCTCTCAGTATTTACTATATTTTGTCCTCCTGCTCTGAAAGGTAGAGGTTGCCAGTCTCACCATGTCACATACATGGCAATGAAGCAAAGAGAGAACCAGATATCTGCAACAGATCCATACTGATTTCAGTATGAGCCACCTATCCCAAATACTCTTTCAAGTGTAACCCAAAGTGGTTTAGTCTAGGCTGAACAGGAAATTTTCTGAAGGAGTGGAAGTGAATGATATTAAGGTCACCATCTTTTCTACAGGTACCCCACACCTATCTGTGGTATGATGTCCCTGGAAACATTGTTTATGTCAAGCTGAAGAAACAGATCCATCAGAGAAAATCAGTCAGTGAACGGCTGAAACTTTTTTAGACATCAATTTTCATACTGAGACCCACAGTACAGCAAATAGTGTCATTTAAGACAGTTCCAGAGACAAAACTAAGTGAGCTACAGCTGTCCTATGCTGGTTGCAAGTGAACAGCATGTGAGGCAGCCTATCAGCATTCAAATAACCCCATGTTCTTTTTGCGGCTTGGATCATTAGACAAGTATATTCATTTAAGACTACTTTGTCCTCTCATCAGAGTAACCCAAGGACAGCAGCAGGATGCTAAGGCATGGACCAAGACTTTGCAATTACTGAAACACCAATTTAGTTATCACTTGCTATTACTCTGTCACCTCTGTTGCACAGGAGAAAACTGCACCTGTTCAGAAGCACAGTTATTATCCATATCTATTTTCTCTATTTCATGTCTCTGCTTTTTGTCCTCTGCAATAACTCCTGAAGACCTTTAGAAGGCCTCATACTAGCCTTCTTCTTCACCCCATCTATTAACCTGATCAGCAGTGAAAAAGTTCATTGCAATATTCATCCATCATTTTTAGGCTTTATGGTTAATATCCTTTAATACATTTATGGGAAATTTACGCCTTACAGAAGCACCATTTCTAATCACTTAGGACAGTTCACTGTCTTTCTTAGAGTTAAACTCTTCCTGCATTTTTCTTGCAATATTAAGAACTAGACCACTGATCCCTTATGTATCATTTTCACATATTTATTTTGTCTACTTTATTAAAAAAAAACACCAAACAAACAACAAAACAAAAAAAACCCCCACACATATATTTAAACATTATTGGTTTTGAAATTTAGGCCTGAAAATGTGTATATTAAAAATTGACAATCAAATCAGTGGTAATTAGATTTGAATCTAAAATTCTGAAGTTGTGAAATGATTGCAAGAATAATATTGAAGAAATAGGAAACAAACTTTAGGATCAGATTACAAACTTTCTCCAAAGTCATCGAAACTTTTATGCGTGTCTTTCAAGTCCTTTCCATAAAAATAGTAACCATATAGAGATCTGAATTTGAGGTGAGTAGGAATGGGATGGGGTCTAGAGATCAGAACACAGAAAACAACAGCAACAGCAAAATAAAAGTCAGAGCCTTCCCCACACCCAATTAAGACTTCTGGAAAGTTAAAATTTAAAATATTGAGAACACAAGACCGACTGAGAAGGAAATATATTCTCATGTTTTTGCTTCCATTTGTTCAAAGATCTGGGGGGGGGGAAATCTAAACTCCCTGCATGTCAAAAACCTGCCATCCCTATCCCTTTAAAAGCTCATGTTTATGAGGCATTTCAGTGAAATGAAGAGGAAAAGATTTTCTGCTTTGCTAAAGAACAAAGCCACAAAAAATACCTTCATGTTTACATACCATAAGGCAGCTAAAGGGCACCCCTCAAACCCTACTAAATGCATTCCCATGTACCTACTTTCAAGACTTGCGATGGGAAAGCTCATAAAAAGCTTGTGTTGTATCAACTGATGGGGCAGGTTAGTTGTATCTGCATGTGGCACCATCCCTGAAACAGGGGAAAAGACAAAGGGTAGGTATGAGACTGGCTCTGTACTTCCCATCTGAGTCCCACAAGACTATTAAATATTGAATATGTGTGTTAGATGCCTCACTGGCCACTGAAGAAAGATTGTGCTAGGCACTTCACAGGGGCAGACAGAATCTTGAAGAGCTTACAACCCAAAAAGGTGAGACAGCAAATGGAGGTGACAGCAAAAGGAGGTGACAGGAAGATGCTTTTCAAGGATCACTGCAAAAGGAGCAAGCAAAAGATGAAGAAGAAGCAAAACCCTTGTTTTCAGCCCAAAGTTGAGTAAGGTGTATAGAGAGATGGTGCCCCTCTAGCTGCCACCTCTACATACAGGCACCTTCGCTGCACACACAGGTTTGGGGAGAACTTGTGGAGGGAAGTGCTTCTCCAAGGATTCTGGAGAGATGGGCATCGGAGCACAGCTCAGGATGAGATGCACAGGAGTCCTCCCTGGGAACCCACACCACAAACTGAGCCATGTCTCTTCAGGCCAGTGCTTCACAGTTCCCATGCAGGGTTCAGAGGATGCGGAGTTTGTTGTGTCAGGGAGGAGGCAACACAGCTGGGATGGGGGGTCACAGCAGTGGGTGTTTGAACATATCACAGACCCCCAGCTCTTCTAGAAACACACTCTGCCTGGTTTAACTCTCCAGTAGAGCCACAGACAGAGCTGAACTCCATACGCTCCATTTCATATCCCTTCCCTTATAAACCTTTATTAAGGCTTTATGTTACACAACTATCACCGATACAAAACTATTGCATTTAGGCTTCCAGGAGACCGAGTGCATTAAAACTCCTTGCGTGGAATGGCAGGAACCAATTCCTCATTTTTACTGGCTGGGAACTGAACCTTAATAGGCCACAGAGCACAAAACTCATAAACCATTGGAGTAAGGGGAGGAGGAGAGAGGGGGAATAAGGAGGGAGGAGGGGGAGAAGTTTGTTGCTGAGGTTATGAAATTATAACAGCACAAAACAAACGACGTGAAGCAGGGCAAAGAGAGGAATTCTCCCCACCCATGGCAGAGTTCACCTCGCCACCAATGCCCAGCAGCTGGAGGGGAAACTAATAAAGCAGGACCATGCTTTTAAAAAAGAAAGTGTTGTGCCTTGGCACTGGAATAGCAGCAACCTTCGTCTCCAGCTCTGGTGCTCCTCGAGAGGTTGGGGATTGCTGGCTCAGGCAGGAGTTGCCTTTGCCTAGCAACCAGCACAAAGTCCGTCTGCCAGCCTGGTCTACAGACACTTCATCCTGCCTTCCCCCTGCTCCAAGCACAGAGCGGGGTCTCCAAGCTCATTTGTCAGACTTCAGCTCCATCCACCTCTAAGCCCATCTAAAGTGAGTGTTCTCCTGTACCAGCTGCAGGTAGCAAGATGGTTTGGACCTTCGTGTATTTCATCCTGTTCCCCTTCATGTTATTCTGCTGTTGCAGCCCCTCATTGGGCAGCTCTCAGAGGAGGGAACACCTGCTCTGAGGACATAGTTACCCCAACATATTCACCTAGGTGGATGGATTAGGCAGTTCTGCAGCCACACATCTCTCTCTGTGCCTGGCTGTGATGTTAAAATATCTGTTTCTGCTGATGGGAACATTCTGGGTTCAAGGATGCTTTTAAAGCAGGATGTGGGACAGGGCAAAAATAAACCCACCAAAAAACGGAGCACCAAACCCAACCAAAACCCCACAACAGCTGGAATTTGATTTCTAAGGGCTGCTTTCCCTAGCATATATCAGGTTCTTTAAATGCAGAAACAATTCTGCAGATTGGAGAGGAAAAGTCAAATCTACAACTCAGAACACTTCCCAGCTGAATTAAATTCTGCAGCCATATATTTTGCTGCAGAAAGTTACTGCCGAGATCCCCCCATGTTGTGGCACTGTGACCTGAACCACCTGAGCCAGGGATGATGCGACTTCCTGGAAGAGTGAGAAGTCATTTCACTCCGCTGCCCGAGAAGAGGAACTTATTAGGAAATTAAACAAGCTGAAATGTGCAAGACAAGCCCAGTAAATACAATTGTGCTCCAGTCAGAGTCAGAAGAAGTGGCTGCCCTCCAAAAATTGGAGCAAGTTAGCAAGTTAGTCCCTGCATCAGGGTTTCTTCAAGTCAGAACAGAAGATAATCACCCATTCTGGGCACGAGACAGATATTTACTTAATGTGTTCTGACTTTGGAAATGGAAAATTATGAGATACATGGCAACAGTTACCTTCCAGAGCTTAAAGTTATCATAATGTCATCCTTCTAATTACAAATCAGACTCTTAATACCAAGGGCCAAAAGTAGCCTGATTCCAGAGGTAAGAGCAGTATCAGCTAAGATTACTTTGGAAGCTGCCTGGTACCTGCCTTGCCACCACCAAGCATCTTCTCCCCTCACCACCTCTTTTAGTGTATAAAGTATTTTTTAAACTTACAGGAAATAAGTTTCAGCTACAAAATCTCTGTTAACAGGGGAAGAACACCTGAAATCAAGGAGGGATTTTTTTCCCCCTCTCTTTTCTAGAAATATTTTGCATTTGAAAATAAAATACTTTTTTCTACTGGGAAGGAAAATTGAGCAGTACAGGGAGGCTGCTGCACAAGTACTTGGGATGTACCAGGTCCTGCGAAATTACAGCCACAACCCAGTCTAAGTACAGTGCTACAAGAAGCTGGATTCAGCCGTTATAATCCTAGACCAGCATTAGCAAGGCTGAGACAGATGGTTGGTTATTCTCACTCTGCTGGGTTGCTAGGGCAGCACCAAAGTTTCTCATTGGAAAGCTTTTCTCTAAAAAAAGGTGGAAGAGACAATAGTTTTTTTAACATTTTTAATGATATCAAATTCAATTGAAACGAGCTACTTTGTCATCACTGCTTGTTATCGATTGCAAGCTGAACCTTCTCGGCAAAACTGGGACAAGCAAGAGTAAATCTTACATAAAAAGCACAGTTCTATTGATCACAGCAGCCGCCACTGCCCCTCCACTGAAGCAACAACCAGCTACTTTAATAAAAATGTAATTCTCCAGTAGAGAGGAACCCATCTGCCTTCCAATCCACTCTGCATCATACTCTTCCAAACGCTCTTGAGAGAGAAAGTGGACCAGTTCATCCCCCTGATAAAACACTATTACTATGCAGTGACACCATCACACTTGATTTAAGTACATCTGGCATTTTCAGGTGTAATGCCTGAAGCAATAATACTAAAAAACCAGAACAACCCTAGTTACACCCTCGGGGAGTTGCACGTGTGTGAACTAAGTAACTTATAGAGTTCGTATTTCCATAGTATCAATCTCTTTACATTCTGGAACGTATTTATCCTCCTACTACTCAGGGGAAGGAGAGATCATTGCTGCTCCTTTTACATTCCCAATGCTTTCTCAGATCTCCTTTTCCTGTGGCACGGGAGTTGGAGACCTGAATCTTGGTGTGGGCTTGAGGCTTGGCCGTGGTCATGCAGGAAGACAGTGCTGTGTCAGGAATCTGGCCTTGACAGCAGTCACAGGTCAGACCCCAGGCTCTGCCAGAAGCCATTTGGTCAAACTGACTGTGATAATCACAGCAGGTGTCCCTGAGGATGTATTGGGACTTCTATCTCCATTTATACCAGTAGGAAATCACATCCGGCTCCGAAGAGACTGTTGTATGTATTTCCCTTACCACCACCCACAGTGCCACATCGGCACACACTTTTAGGCTAAGCACAGGGAAAAGGAGGCCCAGAGGCCCCTGTTCTTTTACTGAGCCCCACGAGAAGTCCCGCCCCTCTGTCACAAGCTGGATCCTCGCACAATAAAGGACACGTAGCTCCTGTGTGGCCACGTGGTTCTGGGGACTACACGGCCTCTGCTCAGCAAGCTGAGGAGTTAATAGAAGCAAAAACAAATCCCCCTTATTTGCCTCAGGGTTAAGGGTCAGTGTAAGTAAATCATTAATTAACAGGCTGGCACCTCGGTGCTATTGACAGGGTTTTGTGTACACAGTGGGACTGTGGCACCCCCTGCAATTAAGCAGGCAGTGAACTTTCCTCCTCCTGCTGCCTCCCACTCGGCTTGAGCAGGCTCACTCTCCCCTGTCCTCAACAGAGGCTCCTCTTTATTCTTTCTCTCAGCACAGGTTACCAGCTGCCCCACGCTTATGCTTTTCTCCTGCCCAGCCCAGCTGCCTTCAGAAACCAAGTCCCCTTATTTTGTTGCTTTCCAACTTCATGCAACACCTGCTCCTTTAAAAAAACTCACTGCCTATGCATCCATCAACTTAGGCATTTATTTTAGCCCACTCCTCAGGTAAAATGGACCTATAGGCTCAAAAGCGTTCACATGTATGTGGTGATAACTCTGCAGCCTTAAGACACTACAGTGTCTCAGAGGCAAAAAAAGTAGTCTTCACCTCTCGGCCTCTAGCTTTAAATAAAAATTTGGGATCCTAATGCCTTACTAATGACACCTGCATTTCTTCTTTTTTTTTTTATCCTTCTAATCAAAACAGGTCTGTTGACAGCCTGATTTCTATACCAGATGGGAAATTGCCATATAAAGAGCAGTCATTTCAGAGACTCCACAGTCACAGATCCTCTTAACAATCAGGCCTACAGTGTGAGAGGCGTTCCTAAGAAGTTTGTTATACCAATTTTTTTGCAGAGGAGTCTGCTTTCTTTTGGTTGCTTTGGGTTTCAGAAAGGTCTTTGCCTGCAGTCTGAAGG
The DNA here is from genome assembly GCA_013397725.1 of Rhagologus leucostigma. NCBI lineage: Eukaryota > Metazoa > Chordata > Aves > Passeriformes > Rhagologus > Rhagologus leucostigma. The sequence goes on from VZTD01003101.1 coordinate 446,632, forward strand.
TCTGAGGTTGATAACAAAGACCAGCTGCCTCAGAGTTGCATCATGCTGAGATCAACACTGGCTTTGGAGCTGAGCTTAGAGTCCCAGGGAACTTCAGCTGGAAACCCAAGATCAAGGTTCATCATTCTCAAACCCAAAATTAAACATCCCATCAGTGTGACGTGGTGGGACAGCTTGCAGTCTGCCAGTTCCCAAACTACAAATCAGAGACTGCCCTGGCAGAAACTTAATGTTTATTTATGTGGTTCATAATCAAAACCAGTTAGAGGTACTCTGATCTACTCAAACTTTTGAAGAAGAAGCATCTGAACAGCCAACTTTCTCCACTGCTGAAGCATTGTATTAGTTCAATGTTGGCTTAAGATTTTTGGCATAATGTTTCACTTCAGATAGAAATGACATGAAAAACATGATTGTAACACAGCAGGAGCTCAGACCATCCCCCTCCCCAAACACCTACAAACTGCTGTCATATTAATCTGATTCCCACAATGGCTTGCCTCCCCCATCTTTTTTTTTTTTTTTTTTTTTTTGTTAATTTATGAAGTTTTGTATGTGCGCTGTCATTGCTTCGTTATACCATTGAGAAGCTGCTTTGGGAACACAGTGCAACAAAGGTCCCGTGGTACAAAGCTGATTAGCTTTCCACTTTCTAGAGGCAGAACAAGGAGTCCACTTTTCACTCCTTCAGTTGCAGGCACTGAAAGAGCTGATAAAAACTAGAAGGGTGAAAAATAGGCCTGAACATTTCCAGAAATTGTGCAAGGGCTTTGTTCAAATTTTGAGACACCTTTAGCTATGGCAGACTAGAATGTCCTCAGGAATTTAGATAACACACAAGTTTGTTTCATTTCCAAGGTGGAATGCCAAGACATTGTTAAGTTTAAAGGTGCCTCCAATGCAGTAGAGACAACTGGAATTTCAATTATGCTGATGGGACTAGCCTGTACCAACCTAGGGCTCCCTGCCCTGCCCTTGTAACTGAAATTCTTTCTCCTTGCACTTGAACAAAGTTATGAACAATTCTAATATTCCATGTACACTCTATCTACATGAAAAGAGTACATATACACTGGCAAAAATTTGTCTGTGCAGTGTACTTGTGGATCATGCATCCTAGTATTTCTGGACACCAGGACAAAGGAATTAGCACTTTCCTCCTCTTTCTGAGTGCTCCACAAGTATAGGCTGCCTTTGTCTTTCAGCATCCAGTTCACAGCCCTTGCACCAGTTACATGTGCAAATGCCACCCCGTACGGTTCCTAAATCAAATGGATGTTAAAAGCAGAAAGCTGCTAGCAGCCAAATTAACGGCACATAATTAGTCTCATGCATAAACCACTTTAAAAAGTACAGGGCACTTGGTGTCAAGATTAGACAATTAACTTTGTCAGAGCACAGGAGAATGCGCTGAAACGCTTACATTTGCACCGATGTATAAAGTCTGCAATTCTCACTGGGACTCGTGTGAGTAAATACTCTAGGTCAAAGCCTTGACAGCCTTATTTAGATTTTGCTCACTTAGTGCAGGCTCTGCTCAAGTAAAGACCACATAAAATCCAAGGAAAGACTTCAGTTTGGTTCTGTGTTTTGACAGCCTATAAAAGACCAGCTGGAGCGTAAGCAGGATCAGCAAAAGACCTTCCTCATACACAACTCTGTCTGAAACCAGTGCTGTTTTACACGCTAGCCAAAACATGACTGTTCACTGAAGCACATTCTGCAGTGCCCCAGCCAGTCAAGAATTAAAACCACCCAAAATCGAGAAAGGGCTTCGGCCAATTCTCTTTATTTTGAGATGTGGCATCAATAGAGTGATCCATCAGCAATTCATGTCTATGACCAAATGGGCTCTTTCCCTGGGGAGTGCCAGGCCCAGGGAGATTAGCACCTGTCTCTCTTCTGTTTGTCACTGGCAGGTGCTTAACTGAAGCAAGATATCAGCTCTGCTATAGTGAACAAAGCTCCCAAAAGATAAAATGGATATGCTGGGCCACTAAGCTAATGCTTGGTCAGGAAAGAGAGCAAACGAGTCTGTTTATCAAAGGTGGCTTTGTGAGCTGATAGGAGGAACATGGTAATTCATTAATATGGGGAGTATTCAGAGTCGATGAACAGTTACTAGGAGAAAGCCTTCTGCAGCACAAACAAAAGAAATCTACTGGTCCTGCAAAACCTGGGGACCTTGGTGACTGTACAACATAAGGAGCAGGCTGGCACAAGCTGGCCCTATTCAAGGTAATCTCTGGGCTGAAAGATTAGGGGATGCCAGGGCACAGCCCTCTCTGGTCTGGAGGCAGTCTGGCCACGCAGCACCTCTGCTGACAAGCCACCCCAGATGGCACTGTTTGTAGCTTAACTCCATCAGCTAGATACAACAAAGAGTAAATCAGCATTTGCGAGTAGAACATCTAGGTTTCAGGTGGCCATGTGGCTAGAAGAGGATATGGCTATGAGCATAAGGAATGCAAGAGGAAAAAATATTCCCCTCCTTTCAGTTTTGCTGCAATGTTATCGAGACATCTGTAGGAGCATGTTTCTTCTCTTTAAATTACTGAGCATATAGGCTGCACTCATTCGACCTGAAGCAGAAGTTTAGAACTGTGGTGCTGCTTCCTGCACCACTGAAGTCTCCAAATCTTCAGGGTTCAAAGAGTTTGCAAAAACATTAACTCACAAACACTGAAAAACTTGCCTGATATGAGAACTGAAATGTCTGTCAAAGGGTCTCACCCAAAATACTGATGTCTAATATCTTTGTAGAAAATGTATAATGCTTTAATGTAGTAAAAGAAGAAGGTGTCATTTGTTCTTCCCAGTTAAGGAAAAAATAATTCCTTGTGAATTTGTTTAATGTAAATAAGCCCTCTATTTGTCTTTAATAAATTCATACATTATTAGAAAATCCTTTATACAAGAAGACCCACTGAGCTATATCATCTCATTTTAAAAGATTTCCTGTTGGTGGAAAACAAAGCAGCCACCTGCAAGGGCCTAGTGCTCAAAAGGATTTAAATAAACACACACAGATAATTAGATCAGTTAACCTTGCAAATTAAAACAAGCACATTGCATTATCTCCAGTTTATCCTAAAAGAAAATATGAAGTTACCTCAGATAAATAGTTTAATAAAGACAGTGAGGAGCTTATAACAAGCTGCATAATGCTAAATCTTCTAAGCATGTGGGTTAATAGGATGAAAACCTACTTTCTGACTAGCTTCATTTTGGAGACCTGGCTACAGATTTGCCTGGGACCAGGGGATTAATTCACCAACCATGCTGTCAGAGCAGTGTCACCTAACATCACTCGGGCAGCCTTAGCCTTTGGGTCACTCTCCATTAACGGAAAAGACGGGATGACTGGCCACACTCAACTACTACTCTGCAGTGGCTGCAAGAAGAAAACCAAATATTTTACCTTCATTAGGCTGAAGTTAAGAAGGATGAAATATAGGAAATATAAGGATCACAAAGTACCACCAAGGTTGGACAGAAAAACATTACTCCATTTGATGCATACTTCAAGGCTATAGAGCTTATTTCTCTCTTGTGAAGACAGAACTGATATTTTAAGAGGAGAAATATCACTGCGTATTATCCAGTGATTAGATGCAGTTTTAGAGGAGAATTTTCTACCAGTTTCAGAGCAGGTTTGCTTACTGGTTTGTAACCCCAGATGTCATCAAACACAGTAAAGGGGACTTGTTGGTCAAACTTTTGTTCTGAATCTGAGGTACCATCCCAGGAAGAAATACGCTGAAAGCAGTATTGTTCCAGAAACCATTTCAGTGCTTTTCAGGAGAATGACTTTTGTCTGCTAATTTTTCCATCATCTCTGCTCATTAAATTTGGCAGTGTCTTGTGTTTTAAACGAGCAAGGATGCAGTCTATATTTAACAGTGAACTTGACTGCACTTCAGATCCTGCACACAGGTAGCTCCTCATCACAGGCCAGTTGCTCCTCACTGCTGGAAGATGATAGGTGTTGGTCCTGCAGCCAGGAGCTGCTGTTTTTCTGGCAGTTCTGTCACTGCTGTGGATGGCACCTGTTTTCATGACTGAAACTGCTAACTTCTCAAAAATGTTTGGTGAAAACCTGCTCTCAATGACAGTTTTAAGGCTTTTCTGATTTTGGTTTTCGTTTATACGCATACACACACACACACACACACACACACACACATACATATATATATATATACATATATACACATATATACATAAAGAGTTACAGTGAATGCCATTCAAGCACCAGAGACAAACAAGTCTGTTGGTTACAACAGTGCCAATTTTTTTGCCTCAGTATTCACACCAAATCAGCACTGTTGAAGATTCAGAAACAAGACCCTAGGTGAGGATAGTTCAGAGATCTAGAGAGATATAAGGTGGTGCCCCAAACAAAATAAATTAAGAAGTTTAGAGTGAGCACTTGCTGCTGTATCACCTAATCTGATGTGCTGGGTCATGTGGGTCACAGAGGTTTTTTAAAGATATTGCAAGCCCTAGCAGAAATTGGTACCCACACAAGTAGACTTTACAGAAGTAAACTGAAAACTGAATGGACATGGGACTAAACTGTGGGTTTTTTGTTCAGGGTGCATTTAGGTTGCACACCAAGCATAAGACAAACTCTCAGTTTTTTCTTCAGTCTCGTTTTTTTTACACATAATGAAATTTGTAACTCAAGGCTTGATTACCCACTGCCCTTGGTTACCAAATTGTTCTGGTTAGCCTAGAAAACAAGCCCAAATTTGCATCTGCTACTCTGCAGATAAATCCCCTGGGCTAGCACAGGAGAAGGTCATGGCAGTGGGAGTGTATCCCTTAATGCCACGGGCTGTACTATGCAGCCCTGTAAATAAACCCTGTAAGTAAACACAAGGTTTGGTTAGCAAGGCTATCCCTTTTGCACTTTTCACCATAACTTGAACATTAAGAAGAAGACTAGAGAACAAAGCAAAAACCAAGAAAACTCAACACCAAAATAAAAAAAAAAAAAACCAAATCAAACCAAACAGAAAAAAAAACCCAAAAAACCAAACCAAACCAAACAAAAAAGCTGGAAAATAATCTGGCTGCTTCAGTGCTACGGAACAGCTCTTCCCTCGTCTATTTTACCCCCCCCCCCGCTTTCTGCTGCAGATCCAGCACACTCGAGTTTCATTTCAGAAAGTGAAGCTGCTAAGCAGCTACCAAATGACCTTTGGCTCTCGGATGAGTATTTATGGCAGGCAACACATACATCAACAACAACAAAAAGTTTCCCCAGTAACAAAAATGTTTCTGCCAGCAATGAATCTTTTACAAGCTTGCAAGATGTATCAAGAGTCTAATAATCAGATTAAAATCACATCAAACTATGTGGGGAAGTCAAGGTGAAGGCCTTTGGATTGTTCTCATGAATAGCCCTATCCAGACCTACCAGGTGATGATAAATTCAGGTTTTTGCTTGGTTGGTGTTTTTCAAATTTATTTTAAGGGCTTACAGTTTTTAAAAGCCAAGAGGTAGGAAAACTGTTGGTGTTTTAGCAGTTCTTGCCAGCATCTGACAATAGTGAAATGGTTAAGGAAAAAAAAGATATTTCTCCTGTGCAAGGGGAGCAGATGACTGGGCAATAAATACGTGATCTTTCTGTGCCACTTCTGAAAGAGTTCAAAAGCTTTGTCTTCTCTTTATGGGTGAAAGCCCAAGTCTCAGAGAGGCAAAGTGATTTGCCCAATATAATCTCTACTTCTCATAGTTAACCTGGGAAGAAATTTGAAACCTCAAGTCCCAGGCTGTCGTTGGTATTTCCTCCCAAGATCACTGGGAACCAAATTAGTGGATGGGTTTTCTGTTTCTATTTACTTCAGAATGAGAATGGTCAGCTTTATGTTGCCAAGCACAAGAAGAAATGCTGTAGTCCCAGTGCTTTACTTCCCTCTCCCATGGAGTGCTTTCCTGAAAGGCTGGCTTGAATCTTTCCTTTCCAGATATACAGCATCCTATGTATAGGTGCTTGAAACAAATACTATGTCCATGTTCTCCCTGCTTTTCCCTCCCCACAGAAGGCCACCTTGGAAATACAGACAAGCACTGACGAAAGAAACAATGCCATCTGTCAAGGTGAGCTATTAGGTGTGGGAACTGGATTTCAAAGTGTTAATAACTGCTCTGGAGATGTAAAGAATAGTGAAAGCCTGTCCAGGTGTATGTGGTACCTAAGGTGAGCAGCTTCTAGCCAGACTGGCTACAGATGAGTTTATCTGAGCTGTAAAGCCCTACCCAGCTCATGAGAGCAGTGCCACAGTCACCTGGGCATCTCTCTGCTCTACAGGGAGGCAGTAATCTTGCTTTCAGGCTCAGGTTAATCAGGTTTGTACAAATCAGAAATTCAAATAACTTCAACCACCCAGCTGATTGTGCACAGTTTGGGAACATTCAGGTGAGACTGCAAATGGACGATAATCTCCTTCACTCTGTCCATTCCATTTTCCTAGAGGGCAACTGCCCACACCATGTAGGATTGTGCATCAGGTCTCTCTACATTATAAATACGTCAGTGAACCATGGAAAAAACACTGTAAGAATACAGTTAGGAAACTGTAGGATGGCCTTGAATGTCTATAAGGATGTCTACAGATAACCTAAAATACCAGATCCCAGGGAGAGAGTTTTTGAGGTAGAGAAGGGTTAATATCTGGATAAAGAGGCTGAGATCAGTGAGCTCACGCAAAAACACTGCAATACCAGAATATTGCTCCCACTTTAGCTTAATCTGAAAGTCAAATCACATGACTGCATTTTCCAGTTTAACTTGCACGTCTGCCACTACCAAGCCAGCCTCTGAGAATTGTATTCACCTACTCACTGCACAACTCCCACCAGCTTCCCAGTATAAGAAAAACAACATCCTTGGAAATCAAAGAGCTCTGCCATCAGCTTACTAAGCCCTGTTCCACCTCCTCCCACACGTACTGGGAATGGACATAATGGATAGCTCACATGAAAAGAGGGGTTTATCATGTCCTTGACTTAGCTCTCCTTTCTGGGAATCCAGATGAAGGTTTTTCACTGGTTCCAACTGACAGCAGAACAAAACAGATACTGAACACATATATAAGAAAAATCTACCCACATACTGACAGAAAATCCAATCGACTTCATCCCTTCCCCCAGTACTAACTTGGGTTCTCTGCACTGAAATGAGTCATTTGTAATTGACTAATTCGCAGAAAGAGATCAAAACCAGCAACAAAGCCTGAAGAGCCTCCTCATTGTCTTCCCTTTGGAATAGTAAAACTGTGCTTTAATTCCAACTTCAGAAAGCCTCTAGTTTTTTCCACACAACTGCTTAAAACTGCGGACTCCCAAGATGACATCAAATAAACACCGGTGGGGCTTCACCACATGGAGAAGCAACCTCTCGCAGACACGTGAGCATGGGTTGCGGAGGCACCAGTGAGTCAGCAGCGAGCAGAAATGCGACGTGCACACACGGGCCATATGCTGCTGGATGTCTCATCCTGCGATAGTAGATCCCGCAGGCTCCAAGATGTTTCTGCTGTTCCCCGCCTACCCCAGAGAGAAGTGGTCCCTCAGATCACGGTGTTCGTACCCAAGGTGAGCTACAATAGAGATTGTAGCCCTGGATCACCTGAAGGCCTGGCTGAATGCCCAAAGAGCCAAGCATGATGGAATAATTCACCCAGCCCAGCACCCTGAGCTTCAGCAAGGACATTGGCAACTGGTAAGAGAGATGCCTCAGCAGCCTCAGTTGTGGTGAGCGGCTTTAGGTCTGGAAAGATTTGCCTGTGGTAATAAATAAGGGTGTAGAGAAAAGTTGTCAAGTCCTCCTGCCCTTTGAGGACTGTGCTGAGCTGGTCCACACAGTCTGGGTCATAATCTAAAGACCTTAATGTAATAGGGTTTTACCAATCTCTTCCTGTTAATGTCTTCCCCTCCATCACTGAGAGTAGTTTCCACCCCTCTTGATATTTTCCAGTTTAGCAAAGGTCCTCTTTTTCTTTTAAATCACTTTACAATCATTCTTTTGGCTATTTTTCATAAATTTAAATCTTAATGGGAATTACATCAGTATTTTCATTTAAATGAAGCTGTTTTCATTACATGAAATCGCTTCAGTGTACTTTTGAAGGAGGTTTCTATAATGTTCATTTTCATAGAGAATCTGAAAAACTATGAATGCATTCCTTTCAAAAAAAGTAAAATTTTAAATCCATTTAACCATACCATATTACCCATAAAACTGTTTTCTTAGGTTTCCTTTTGAATGTATTTCTTTGACGGTAGACAAGGAGATGAAATTATGATCCAGAGGTGGAGAGTCACACTTGAAATGGATTTGAAAATTTTTTAGATTTTCAATGAACTTGTTGGAGTCCACATCAAATCTCTCTACACCTCCCATATATTACTCACATTTCCTCATATTAAAGTGTACATGTACACACTATGATTTGTCTTGTGTAACCATTTCATGCCTTGTGGAGGTTTGAACTTTCACTCCAATATGTGAATTCATAATTGTTTTGCTGATTTTTTTTTTTAATTCTGTGAAGCTGCACATGCATCTGAGTTACCACATCAGCTATCCATAATGACCCACAGGGTTATTTCTCGGGAAAGAAACTTGGACGTTACTTTACTTTGTGAGGAAAGAATTTGAAGGAATTAACTGGGGGAGAGAAAGGCACACTACATCTCACTTGAGTATGTGGTGATTAGAGGACTTTCTCTCCTGATTGTCTCATCCAAACCAATAAACAAAGAAACTCTTCAGGGGTAAACCAGCACCTCCTGTCTTCAGACAAGACAGAAAATGTGCTCTGTGTAGCAAGGAAATTAACAGCTATTTACCCTTCGTGCACTCCAGAAGAGAGGCCATTGAGGCCAGCCAGCGAGTGTGTGATCCCATAATGGGTAATCACAGGCTGATGTGGGCTCGTGTTCTTGCTTCCTGACAGTTTTTCAGAGCATATCATCTACATTTTTCACATCTTCTGAGGACCTGTGAGCCAGCTACTTGTACCCTAAGAAGAGTGGATGCTCAAAATTAGAGAAGAAATATCAGCTAGGAATGAAACTAAGACTCTCCCGGCAAATAAACAGACCCTGATGAAGTGGGCATCAAGGGAGGATTTCTAATTTTCTTCTTGAAAGCAATATGTTTCATCATGCCACTTATAAGTAAGTGCTTTTTTTCCATCTCTGTGATTCAAGATGAACCAGAACAGTTCCAAACCCAGTAACACTATGAGTAAACAGTAACATTCCTGAACTTAATTATTAAAACGAGCTTTCTCCTGATTGATTTTTTAATAATGGAATGTGAATTATGGAGTATGAGGATTATTTGTTCAGAAATATTAATCAGCAATTATTTTCCCTAGCAAAAATATAGATTTTTCTTCCATTAATGTGGAGAGGGGTATTACTTATTGTTTACATTCCTTACTTTTCTGTTTTTCTGACAGTATAGAAAGTGGCAAAGAAAATACGTTGTTGGGATGTTTTTCCAAGGTCCAAGCAGAATTGTCTTTTGAAAATAATTTAAAAGGGATTTTTATCAAATGGTCTGAAAAATAAAACACAACAAAAACCTAAGCTGTGCAGCAAAGAGTGTTCTCGGAGTACTGGAAACTAAAGAGAACCTCTGCAAATGGGATTTGCAAAATTAGTGTTTGCATTCAATTTACAGCATCGACGTCACTTAAATTCTCAGAAAGCTTTTCAGAAGCCCCAAGAGATAGAATACAAAAGATACAAGCTAGTCAGAAAACTGTACATTAATACTTATATTTTCACTTCATCTCCTTTGAAGGTTTTCTTGAAGCTGTACAAAGACAGGACTCATAGGAAATAGTTGCCCATAGTAACTAGTATCTTGTATTGAAAGCCATTTATCCAACTTTCAAAACATACTCTGGACCCACCTGCCACTTCAAACATCAAAGGTTGTATTCAAGGGATATTTGAACAGGAAAAACCTTATTGGGAAGTGAGGACCACAAGATATTAAAAAATACCATCAGAATGATGTAAGAAACACTCAGGCAAGTGTGTCAGTCCTCTCTCTTTCTTGCTTTTTACGTTAGATACATTCATCCTTCATTAAAGGTCTCTGTCTGCTACTTGATACAACAAATAAAGCATACAGCATGGCAGTATTAAATCTCTCTCCAAAATTTCAAGAAAGCCCTTCTCCCTTTTCTTCCAGGCAAACTGAGTGGGGTTTTTTTCCCCCTCCCCCTCTGTCTGAAGAACTGGGGGGAAGGGCAGGAGAGATTTCCTTGTGAAATCAAAAGCTACCCTTGAATCAAATCTGATAGGCTGCTGAAAATTCAGCACAGAAACGTGCTTCTGTCAGTGAAAGACCTTGTTTGTAACCGTAAGGATTGTATGCAGCACGTTGTTTGATCCTGAGAGGACTTTGATCTATGCTAGCACCTAAAATATAGCAAAAGATGTCACTAGGCTTTGGAAAAAGAAGGGAAATGAGAGACAGAAAGGGAGGGAAAGTGCAGGTGTGCAGTGCCAAAGCAGGTGACACTGAATTATTGAGATATTGGTCAAGTAAAAGTGGGTTTGTACAGAGGAGAGCCAGGTGTTGTGCTTCTGAGGGGAACTAGAGTTCACTGTTTACCCCAGAAAACACTGTTCAGGAACAGAAAAGGTCCAGCCAAAGCACATCAGAGCAACTTTGAGCCTTAAATTCAGAGCAAAAAATTCCTCTACCTACGTGACCAGTCTTCTAAGCCTTTTATGAGGTATGAGTGAAATGCTATCAGTCTCCTCTCATCCCTGTTTCCCATTGTCTCACCAGAATTGGAAGAAGTTTGACTGAGGCTCAGTGTTGAAAGTATTCTTGACCACTACACACGTGCTGGTAAGCAAACAGCTGGTTATACAAAGGTACTCCTGAGCCACCACACTGCTGTGAGTGCTGCTCTAGAACTATTAGGGCAAGATGTATGAGGCAGTTAAGGCCGAGGACCATCGCTGGATGTGAACAGGTCAAAGGTGGGTGCAGGTCTGTGATAGCACATGAATTTTTCTGGTGGACAATGTAGAGATGTAGCAAGAAATCTCAGTGGTCAGACAAAGTAGGTAGAACATTTTTTACACAGATGTCTGAGGTTTGTACACATGTAAGCAGCATAGGAGACCTTAAGCAAAAAACACTGAAAGGAAGTTGCATAGGACCATCTCTTTTACATGGTGATTTCCTCATCTGTCCCTGGGACACTACTCACTCACAAAAAAATAAACCCAACATACACCTTCTGCTTAAGAATAACAAGAGGAACCTGAAATTCCCCTTGACAAAAGTGCTTTTTCCCCGCAATTCTCACCCATGAAAGTGGAGAAGAGACATATGATCAAGCAAGACAATACATGCTCCACTTTTCCCTGTGCTCATTGATGCTGCAGCAACTTGGAGGAGTTTTGCTCTCTGCTAGCCATCTCGCCTTTCCATGCCCTTTGGCGAGATGTGCTGGAACATGATAGGCATCTTGTATTATGCCTTGGAGAGAAGCAGAGAGGAGAGAAGTGAGGAATACTTAATACGATGCAGAGGTTCACTGCAGTGACAATAGTCTCTATTATTCTTGACATGACCCTAATGCAAGCACAGGGCTGTTTGTAGGATGTCTCTTTTTATCGACAACTGTATCTGACCCAAATTTTATTGCAGATGTCAAATACAGTATGGACAAGTACAGCATGAGTCTAGGGGAAATCCTCCTTTCTTAAAATAAATAAATAAATAAAACAATAGTACGAATGTCACTCCTTCCTTATTTATTTTCAGGTCAATCATGAGAAAGAGAAAAGAAAGAGAAGGGCAACCTCCTTCTGAAAGGCAAGAATCATCCTGAGCCATCAACTTATATTGGACGAAAGCTTTTCCCTCCCAACAGTTATCATCCTTTGTCAGCATCACAGGAGTGTCTAGGACACTGTAGTCAAAAGTAGGAGTTGTCGCTGCTAAGCACTCTACACAAACACAGATGCATATGAAAGGAAAAATCCTTCTTTGGAGGACTCTAAATGTCTGCTAATCAAAGAGATAACACTGGGGGAAGGTTAATTAGCTCCATTTTGTAGATAGGATATCAAGGCGAAGGTGGCTTCGTTGACTTCCGTTATGTAGGCAAGTATTGAATCTAGAGTTTGGAAATTCTGGTTCTGGCTCAGCCCTCAAAACTTCTCTTCATCTTAGGTATTTTCTCTCTTCACTTTCTCACAGTCTCACTTTCCCACTTCATGGAGAACAAAGGAGACCAGAGACAGCTGAGGAGCTGCCGACATCTTAATGAAGTCTGAGGTCATGTGCAGCAAACCCGTCTGAATGCCTGGTCCTCTCCCATCACTGCATGTTAAAAACCTATACATTCATCTTAAAATCAGCCAGATCTGGTATTGTGACTCAATGACCCACACCAAAATATTCATCCACTCAAAAACGTCCTTAACATTTCTAGAAAATTACTTAGCAATTTCTGTAAAAATAGAGGGTGAAGAGGAGACAATAAAGGAAGCACGTATGCAAATATCTTCAAACAACCAAGGATCAGGTGAGCAGGAAATTTAACTGGGGAGGGTACAGAAAAGCCAGTGTCTGTTCACTTCTTAGTTTGAATTAGGTAATGCAGGGATTTGTATCAGGGAAGCTACGTATGTCAAGCAAATGTCATGCCTGCCTGTTTGGGTTAATTTCTGCTTTTCTGGCCTTTTCATTTAAGCAAGAATTTTCTATCAGATCCAAAACTCAGTCTCACATAAATACACGACCAAATCCACTATGATCCCTCCAATGAAAAGGTCTCGAATTGACATTTTCTAGAGAAAATACTTTCATTAAAAATAATAATAAAAAAAATATAACAATAGAAAAAAATCCACCCCACAAACAAACACACATCCCCCCAAACCCTAAACCAACTAAACAAAAAAAACCAAAAGGCCCTAGCAAGGGTCTTATGCATTATCAAGCACACCGTCTAGGTGAAGACAAAAATACTAAAGAAGAAAAAAAAAAGGGAAAAAAGGAGAAGCCAGATCATGAGATGACAGAGACTAGTGGACCTCTAACTCAATACAGCAGTACTGATTTCCTCTAGATATGCAGAATTGGTATATAAGCACAGCATTTGGGGAGGAGATAGACTTCTTAAGGAGAAATCAGGGTTTGGGGTTTTATTTGGTTCAGTCAAAGGAGAAACGTTATGAAGTGCTCATTCTGAAAATTTGCCTTTCCTCACAGGTTTTTCTGGGGAGTTGTTTCGTGTGTGTATTGTGAGTGTGTGTGCAGATGCACACAGGATATCAGAAAGAGAGTGATAAAAACCTAAACATACTTCTAGGGAAAAAATTCTCTGATGGAGTAATAGCTTTAATTTTTTTTTTTTTTAACAATGTTGAGTCCACTTGGTACAGGTCTGATTTTATCTGAGTTGATTTAAGTGCTTTAAAAATGAAGTAGGGGGAAAGGATCATTTGCTTCTATTAAAAGGGCATTAGGCTAGATTTCAAGAAGCCACAAGGTAGCATATCATCTTAGTCAAAGTTCAAGGTTAGAGCTGGTATTAAAAAGCAGAGCAAGTGAAATCAAGAGGGTTGCTGTTAAACTTGGCTCTTATAATGGTGTCGGCTTCTGTTCAGAATTCTCTTGGCCTCTGGACAAGATACTGCAATTCAATAACAGCTAGCAGAGACTTTCTAGGACTCTCAAGGATGTTTTCTGAGTTTCAAATGGAGAGACCTCCAGTGGCTCTGATCTGTATCATCAGGCCACCATGGATAGGTGCAAGACTTCAAGTGACATCTCAGGAGCAGTCCTGGCTGACGGGATGGGCTGTGAATAACCATAATAACAACGATTATAAAGAGCGTTTGCACATCAGTGCAAAAGAATGAGGAGCAAAGAGGATAAATGTGACTCTTAATCTTCAGCTATCTGCATGGGAAAGTATGATTAATAACTACAGAGGCTTAACATAACCTCCTCAGATAACGAGTGAGGTGGCCTTCTCCAAGCCCTGATTATCCTCTTCTAATGGGCTTCATTTATTGTGTAAACTAATAACCAAGGCCTAAGCATTGCACACTCCAGGGTCTGCAGGAAAAACACTGGGTCCAAATGTGATTAAGTTGGTGAAAATTGCTCAGCAACACAGTGTGCTCTGCTTGAGCAGAGGGGGGGACTGGGAGGACGAACGAGAAGCGATGTATCCTGCAAAGAAATGAAGCAGAAAGTAGCAGCAATCTGCCTTTTAGCGTAGATGTGCTGGTATAAATCCTTTGCCTTTCAACTGGGATTGCTATGAGTTTTCAGCTGGAATTGGTGGAAAGGCAGGGCACAAACACAAGGTGTTAATACCAAGAAAGAGAGGCACTGGTAATGAGGAGATCTGATTACAGTGCTATTCAGAAAGTCAGCAGCAATGCCAGATCTGGAGAGTAACTCAAGTTGTCAGTCAGTGTTTCAGTCTTGGAGAGTGAAGAGGTGCTCAGAAAAAGCTGGATTCCCTAAAGTGAGCGAGTTCAACAACACAACCCTGGCCCAGGGAAAAAAAAAATTGGGAAAAAAAATGGCCTTTCAGCTCCCCTGGCTGTATCTCTAAAGTGCAAGTACAGCTGAAGGGACTCAGCTTTATAGAGCATCTAAAGAGAGAGGATGAGATTCTCATTTGAGCTGCACTGATGTAAAGAAGCTTAAACTCTGCAAGAGCCCATGGAGTTACTTTGAATTTACATCCAGCCAGCAAGAGTCCTGGATGACAGCCCCTCCTCACTGGAAACATAATTCTTAGCTGCACAATGAATATGACATTAGATTATCCAAACTGAAATAATTGTAAATACTTGATTTATCTGGACCCATTTGTGCTGTCCGCTTAATTGTTGCACTTCGCTCAACAAGGACAATGAAATTAGTTTGGATAGGCTCATCTTAGAGGCCTTGTCATTGTGCTGTGGCAGATTGGGTTCAGAATGCTGGTGGAAAAGGTTTAAAGCTTAATAGACTAAAAATGAAAGAGAAACACATATCAATATTCATAAATTTGGGACCTCCACTGGGACATGAGACACTGTCTTTGAAGGGTGTCACATTTGTACTCTTTGTAGTGTATCCATATTTGTAGAGCCTGTACGGTAGCTTCCAAAAAAAACCATACAAAGCCCACAAATATCAGCATTTTCTCAGGCTCCTCTCAGAAGTTCTGTGCTTGTTGAATGCTAACAACACATGCCCAGCTTTCCCAGGAGTGTCTCAGCCTCTGCTGTCCCAGGTGAAAGTGTGAGTCATGTCAAGCCATGTGAAAATGCAGTGGTAAAAAAAAAACAAGGTGGGAGCAGCAGGCTGCTACCAACAAAACAGGTACCCCGAAAGGTTGGAAAGGTTCATCCCCTGTACATCCCACCCCCTTCCCCTGTGCTGGACAAGCACAAACACAGAAATCATTCCCCAGTCATTCCCCAGTTGCTCTGAAGAAGAACAGGCAAGAGAACACAGCGTGTACAACCCTCTCCTGGCTGCCTTCTTTCTCTTAGGCAACATGAATATACACTGAAAAGCTCATACACACTAAACTTCATCATTTCAAGAGATGTCAGATTTAGGACAAGCCAACTCTGCAATCTATGTATGTGTGGTACCGCAAAACGTGGAAATGTTCAGTAAGCTCAGTCTCCTTTTGTCTGGAGAAAATATGTGCTCTTCCAGGTAGAAGCAGTTGGAAGCATGGTGTTCCTCCTCAGCATCTGTAATCTCAACTCATTTCACCAAGCAGGCATTATGGGAACACAGGGTAATGTTTCCAGCAAATCTGCAAAGGAGATCAGAGATGGCAAGGACAGACATGCAGGATGAGACGGGATGTAGGAGAAAAGGAGAAAATGATGCTTGGCCAGACAGGAGATATTAGCATGACTTCACTGAGAAAGGACACTACAAAATAACCTAAAAGACGGAAGCAACATCTCAAGTGTTTACCGAGAAAGATCTTGACAGAAAGCTAACCATAAATAAAAAGACCAAGAAAAACTGATTCCAGTTTTACCACCTTGAAAACAAAGTGCTCTTACACTGATCAAAGCTGTAAATGAAATCAGAAACTCACGCCAGCATGTCTTATCAGTTACATATTTACTGTGCAAAGTCAATATAGTAGCATAGAAATTACTGACGCTTTCTAAGAACAAGAGAAAAATGAATTTTCTCCATCTGTTTGAAGGAACAACCTGAGCTGGGAATGGATTAGTTATAGCTGGACAAAACTTGCTCTGCCAAAACCTGCCTACAAAGCCAGTGATCAAAACACTCATTTTTTGCAACATGTCAAAGAAGATATGCACTAGAAAGTAGCAAAGGATTTTAGGATGGTAGTTTACCGTACCTAAGGGGAAAGTAAGAGAACAACTTCATTCTAGCACCATAAGATTCATTTGGTGCTGAAAATGAATGCATATCAAGGTCAAAATACGTTACAGAAATCAAAGAATTTTGAAGGCACATGTTTTTACAAGAAATTGTATTTTAACAAGCTTTTTTTTTACAGGAGTGACATGGTGGGAAGGGGAGGGGAGAAAAAGTATAGGACACAAGATATAAGAAGTTCCCATTAAAGAGAAAAATGGGAAATGCACATTTCTTCTTTGAAAAATAGGTTAGGCTTAATTTTGTCCTTGTACTTACAGAAACTAATCAGAGAGATTTGACATTGCTGGGAACCTGCCAAGTGCAGCAACTCATACACGCGGTGCCACAGTAAGTCTCTCACTGCAGCTACTCAACAGAGCAAAGTCACTTCAGATACCTGCTCGCCTCAACTGATAGTGCAATCTCATGGTCAGTCACTCCCCACCACTTTCTCCCTGCCAGAGACAGAGCGCAGCAGAAGGGAAACACTGGAGCTAAATGGGTTACATCACGTCAAGTCCTATCAGAAGTTATCCGTAAGTGGAGAGACGGGACAGTTTCTGCCACTCCCAAAAGCATTCCAGCTTTAGATAGTTCTTTAAAAGGTGTTCTTAACTTAAAGTACAGTTTTAAGTCTAATGCACGAATCGTGCTCTTAGATTATTTAATGCAGGAAACACAGCTTTTCTTAAAAGATCTGCAGCTAGTGGATGGATTTCACATGGTAAGGCTGGCAGCCTGTCTACTCTGCAACTGAAATGTTTTCAACAAGCATAGATGTTCTTAACCTACATAGCATAAGTAGCGCTACCAGAAATAATGTTTCAGGCAAGATTCAAGTCCTTAGTGTAGAATCGCCCGCCAGGAATTACAGTCATGGAATGCAGTTGCTCCACAGCATTCAAGTCCATGCTTTCGTGTTTTCATCACTATTATTATATAGACTATTTAAATTAAATTAGATCAAGACACAGGTCTGTGGGTTTCAAAGATAGTGATTTTGGTGGCAGACATACGTATCTGATCCATCACTGTCGTGCATGGTCTTCAACATTTGTATTTAAAAAAAACCCCTTATTTTATTGTCACTGAGTATATGAAGGATTTTAAGGGGTGTATATACAGCATGAAAAACATTGGGCAGACAGCTCGCACCAGGATAGGCTACGAGTAGTACAGCTGGTAAAGCTATAGCGTGGGTGGGCGTATCACCCCAGGGAGAAATCCAAATCACATAATTATACAGGATCTTCTACTTAGTGCTTTACTAGGAACTTACACTGGCCTTGCAGACCACAACCACCACATACTTTGTAGTGCAAATAGGGGAAGTGGGTGTTTACGGAAAGGTTAGCCTACGAACGATGACTCCTGGGCTAGGTAATGTCACACGCTATCATCCATATGACTGAAAAAATGAAAAGGTAAAGGGTGACTGTTCTCTTCCTCTCTCTCTCTGTGACTGGGAACATGGGATGAGGAATGAAGGTTTACTGCTTGCAAGTTATTCCTGGGTGTTTCCCATCACTGCTGAATTAGTAGGGTGATGCAGCTGGCAATCCAAATGCTTAGGATTGATCAGGATCTAACAGTTAACACTGTTGAAACACCGAGACACCAAGACACCAACCATCTTTAATTCCTACAGTTTGGAGCTGAGACCTCTCTCTAGCAAAAAGGCCGTGGGAGCTATGGAATGGCCCAGCAGGTGTCAGGGATGCTCAGTGTTTTGTGAGATCACGTATTCACATGTAAAGATTCTTGGTAAAAATATGTTTCCCCATTTAGAGCTACGGTACTTTTCACGATGACATCATTTCAGCAGTGACAAATATAGCTGAGTCTGCTCTTTCCTACGCCATATAAATCCCTTGACCTCAATCAGATCGTTGCTGATTTACACTTGTGTAAATGAAGTCAGAATCCAGCCCGTGGTATTCACAAATGTAGGCCGGAGTAAGCATTACTCACAGACAAGAGACAACCCTTCAGAGGAAAGAAAAAAGATCATTTTCATGCAAATATCCTTAATAATAAGGAACAAGAGTTAGAAATAAGAGTATGAATGAAATGCAATCAAGAACTGCTCTGAGATCAGATTTGCTTCTAACTTTATGATGCTGCATCAGCTGCTCTCAAAGCAGCTTAAGCCCAAAATTTGACCTACCTGAAACTTGTTATACATAATTTTTCATCAGGGATCTGTGAGCTAACTCAATCCCTAGGCTTGGCTTTGAAGGTAGCTGGAGGTGCTCAGCTACTTGCAGGGTCTAAAAAAATTTGATTGCTATGTTCTGTGAAAAGGGAAACTTTTTTTTCCCTGATATCCAGCTTTGCCCTCAAATCGTTACACATTATCTATTTATTTATGCATAAACAGTGGCATTATGGTTTGGAGAATAGGGGTCCTTTGATGGGAGGTAAGCTTGACTAGCCTATGGGAGTTTACTGCTCTGCATGTAAATGAGGACATACATACAAATATGCAGAACAGACAAGTGAAAATATACAGCATCTCTTTAAAATGAAATACTTTGATTGCTCCAATCACAAGAAGTTGTAAAACTACCCTGAAGAATTAACAGCCTCAGTACATGCTAACTACATCCATCATAAATTCGTCTTTAGTTTCTGTTATCATATCACTGTCTCTTGGGACCCCCAGTCCTGTCATCATTTGCCCTTTATAATTTATTCAGCTTGTACTTGCCTGAATCCTTTCTACTTATCATTCATCTTTACAGTTGTACATAAAATTAGATTGATCCTCCTATGGCAGACACGTCAGAGAGAAAAGTTGTCATTGAATAACACATAAAGCAAATGAAGGTCCAGCAAAAGCTTCTGTTGAATAACTTGGAAATCATCCTTTGAGATCCAAAAGGTGTCAAATTAAAAAGACAAGACAATGCTACGTTTATAATTTAATTTTTTGCACATCATTTTTCAATCGCCACCAAATCTCAGGCACGACTGAGAAGCCTTCTCCCATTTTGCATCTCAGGCTGAGCTTGGTTGGCCACCACAAAGGTGATGAATACACCAGTCTCAGCTGAGATAACAGTGTGCATCCAACACACCGGTTCTGTCAGGATGCTGGCACTGTGTTCTTCCTCTGCAAAGCTCTTTGGACTGGGTAGCAGAGAGAGAGTTTACTTTGTATTCTAGAGGCTGCCTTATAGGGATACAGAAGCCAATCTTTAACTAGTGAAATGGAACTTTAATGTTTACCAAGCAGATAGGACCCAGGTGTTTCATCTCATCTGGTGAACAGAACAGCACTGTCAAACTACAGGGGTTTTTAGCAAATGGAAAGTGCATATAGCTTCCTCTTCCTCTCCTCTGCTTTACCCAAAGCAAGATCCAAAAGTCCTTTTACTGGCTGGTCATTCTGAAGGAAGAAACAAGGAGTAAAAAAAAAAAAATCTCTTTTAAGAATGACATTGACATCCAAAGATCTTAAAGGGAGAATTTCTGCAGAATTTCTGAAGGACTGGGGTTTTTTTTCTGTTTTTCTTTATTGCTTTTTTCCAAGTCTCTTACCTCAAATCTGGTTTTATTCCTTTTCATCTTCATTTTTAACTTCAGAAAACAGACATGTTTCTCCCAAGGGAACAATTAAATGTGTTTTCTTTCAAAATCTAAAGGGCATGGTGAGCAGGCTGTGTGTTCAGCAGGCTACTTTAATCAATGGAACCCATCCAGCCTACCACTGCTGACCAAATTACAATTTACATCAGGAGAGAAAAACTTCTGAAAGGGGAAGTTGTGGGAATGTAATACCATTTTTGGCACGACACAGCATGCAGGGTGATACGTGGTTTAATGGTTTTCTAACAAGCTTTTGGAAAAAGCTTTGAAACATTTAAAAAAGGACAATAAGACAGTAAAATTCCAAGGTCTGGTTCAACAGTGAAATCGGTGCTATGTGTGCAGGACTTCCGAAGTCCATACGACACTTATGTCTCACTTAAGCCTTATTACAAGGATTTAAGAGGGGCCAGACCTTGCAAGTTACCCTCCCTCCTCTCCCCTGTGCTCAAGTGTCTTTCCTCACACATACGTATGAATTTAAGTCAGGTAAGATCAGTAATATTTGAAACCCCCTTTTTTTTTTTTTTAAACTGTGGGCAAATGTAATTAGATAGGGGTTTTTTGTTTCTTTAAAAAATTGGTTTAATATGAGTTTTATGAGCTCACCTGTCTTCTAATGTTAAAGATGCATATTTTAGCATATGATGAATAAAACAGAATGCATTTTTTCTAGATGGCAAGAAGAGACAAAGAATATCGGAACAGTTAGGGAGAAAACTAATTATGTTACGCACTGAGAAATTTAGCATACCAGTAGTACCACTGTCTCTTTCAAGAGGAATAGATACAGTAAGAAAACCCAGCCTATTTCCCAGACTGAACAAGCCCTGCAGATTGCTGAGGTTAACAGTTTCGTACATACTTAATTTCATAGTTATTCTTTGCAAGTCTTACAGGAAGGTTTTAACATTATGCAAAGAGACAGTGCCTCCAACCAAGTATACACGGACTGTTCACTCCCGTTGCCTGAGAGAGCCACAAAGAACTAGGGGAAGAAAAATGCTGCTGTGCTTATCATACAAGAGCTCAGTTTATTTGTGCTATAAATAAAAGTAGATCTTGATAGCGTAATTACATTTCTCAGCATTATCCTCTGCCATTCATTTCAGAAAGAAAAAAGAAAGGGGAGAAAAAGTTCGCTTCACTATAATTTGTAATCAAAATGGCTACACTTAAAACATAATTTTATTTCCCCGATTACATTTCCTGTGGAGCTTTGTGGGGCAAATAGGTAATATACAAAATCTGCAGGCAGATAATTCTCCCATATGTTGCACTGTCGTTGTCTACATCACATTCCCCCCCTTGCCTTGCTTTCCTCAGGACCATGGCCTGTGTTTTTGATATTGCATTTTATCATTGTGGGGTATATCAGCATCGGATATCCCAGGGGTGAATCAACTTTTACTTTCTCTACTTTCTCTGTCCTGCTCCCCCAAATTACTCTTCCTTGCCTTAATTCGTTTTTTATAATGCTAGGGAAGAAAAAAAAAAAAAAAAAAAAAAAGGTGGTTTCCCACTATGAAGGATTAGCACAGATTATGGTGAACAGTGTTAATTATAGGTGAGGAAAAAGAATAGTGCATCTCTCCAATCTGTTCTTGATTTCCCCCGTGTCTGTCTGTCTGGTAATAAGCCTCCTTTAATCTGGCAGTCCCCTTGGTGAAATCAGCACCATGGACAGCAATATTGATTGCTTCTGAGAAACCATCACAGCTGCTCAACCAAATTACCTTTGATATGTGACCTTTAATGTAATTACTACAACATCAAAGCATTTCTATAAATTATTAAAGAACTAATATACTTCATCATCTAGCCACTCTGTTATATGTAAAATAAACAATCACAATTAAACACTAGAATTTGAATTGTCCAACAATCACAAAAATGCTCTTTACACATACATATAAACTCTGCTACATTAACCTTCCATTTTAGGCAAAACAATTTCAAACTCTCCAAAAGAATCTAATTTACTCATTCAGATGAAGAGGATCCAACTGATAGTTTTATGTTTTACATTCCATTCTAGTTGCTTCAAAATATTTATCATGATTCCTTCCCACCCAAAAACAAAGTGCCATAAAGACTTTATTAATCAACACATACCTGCTTGGAAGTCTTTTGATTATTCCACAAGATGAGTTTATGTCCTACATATAACATAGAAATATGCGAAACATATTCCTGTCATCTTACAAAGTACATCCAGAAAGTAATTACTGTAAAATATGTGCATGTAGCCACTCCACTAAAAACAAAGTGATACATAGCTGAGAGGCAAGGCATCTGAATCTGGACAAAACCTCCTCATGCCTCACCATTTCCATACATGAACATTCGTGTGCATATTATTAAAAATTACTCAGTTCTGTGTTTTATAATAAAAAGAACAGAAACAGCAATATTGCAAGAGCAGGAAAATGTACAGTTTGCTGGGGAATGGGAAAGAATGGCTTAGTCTAGTACTATATATTGTTTCCTATACCATGCCTGTTAATTGCTTTTGATACCTCCTCAGTCGTGCTGTTTGTGTCACAGACAGTGGAGTGTCAAGAGAAGATGTTATATATGTGTCATTTGTGAACTTATGTGAATAAGGACTTAGACCCCTGACCTTAAAAGTGCTTCTTATTTTATGGTGATGAACTATGGTTGATATTTTTGGTGCATGTTATCAAGAACAGTCAGGTAAGTCATAAATAATTCTCTGCTACTCAGATAAGAACCATAAAACAGTATCCAGGCATGATAGTTTATCAAGAGACAAGACTGGTTTCCTTAAATAAACTACAGTGACATCATTCAGAGAATGAGTTCAGAAACTTGGCAGAAAGCTGCCTGCAGAGGGTTTGCTGGTGGAAAGTAAACCTTTATCCTGAGACAAGTAGAACTGGAAAGGAAAGGGATGGGAAAATCAGTGTTCAAAACTCTAACAAACCTGGTTGCTCTTTTAGAAAGAGGATTCACTGTTCCCAGTTCAATCAGATCCTGATTTGTCTCCTAAAATAGTAAAAGAAAAAAAAAAAACAAAAGCCTTCTAGACCTTCTAGAGCCAGTGTGGCCAGTATGGAGTACATGTAACAGAAATTACACAAAAAAAGGAAGAAATTGTTTCCCTGTAGTCTAGAATGAGTCAGTGCAGCCTTTGAAGGAAGTCTTGATCATAAAGCAAAAGCTGGGTGAATTTTGCCACTGTCCAAGAAAACAGTTTTGACTTTAAGAGTTTTGTGATTTGAAGTCTCTAAAACAGAGATTGAGATTCAGAATGGTGGACTTGGAAAGAACTTGGAAAAGAAATAAAATCCTAAATCATCACGTGCCCTGTCTCTCCAGCTCTGAGTCCTAAATCTCACTGACCACCTGTGTTCTTGAAGATAATACTATCATACAATTTCAGGATGAGATTTTAACCTCATAGAGAAGATAGAATTTCATGTGCAAGTGAATGGTCTGGCTCCTAATGAGAAGAACAAACAGTCTCAGTGGAAAATCTGGAATTTCAATTAGTCTTTTTTAAATACACAACACTGTATTCATCACATCTCTAGTTTTGATAAATAGATATTTTATTTCTAGCATATTTCAGAAAATTTCAGTAAAAATGTTACCTGAAACATCCTTATTCAACATATTGTCATTTTTTTTACATCCAGTTTTATCATTCAGGAAAGAGAGAAGCAAAAAGAAAACATTGGAAGGGGGAGGGTGAAGAAAAACTTAAACCCCCCACAAGATTGAATTTACTTTCAATCTGCTGCTAAGGAGTTTCTAGAAAAAAAAATAATTCAGAGGGAGTTGTCAGCTGACAGAAATATTTTTAGGGAATGAAGTATGTATATATTTGCATAAGGTATGGCCTTTTAAGCAAAGATAGATGTAGATGAGCAAGTGCGTGGGCATCTCCATACTGGCAAGGTGGCGTAGAGATAGGTAAATAGACCCAGGATGATGGAAACAAGCAGAGCAGAATCAACACTTTCCTTAGAACACAGAGCAAGGGATGCGTCTTAGATCTGGTGGAAAGGTAGGTTAACCAACACAGGAATCAATCACTCAACACCAGCTAATAAAGACAGACTTTTGGATAGATTTCCTCTCAGTTTAGATGCAACCTAGACCCCTCAGAAGCCCACTCTTAGTTATGTGATTGCTGACTCCTGGTCATTGTGAAACCAGCCCCATTCCAGCTACAGGAGCACTTGGCTGTTCCCAATCCACGTACTCTAGCTGAATCTAAATAGTCTCTCTCCCTCTTCCAGGTAACTGCTTAACTAGAAACCCATCCCAGCAGGGCAGGTCTTCCCCACATAATGCTGATTCTATTTTTAGTTCTACTTGTGTTGTCTGAACCTTAGATCTTGCTCATGTGAATAATTTTCCTCATTATCTCGTGTGCGTCTTTCCTCTCTGTCTTTTCTCCTTGTCTCACCGCCTTTCCAATCTGCTACAGCTGCTTGAATACTAAAGTAACTGAGTCAAACCACTTTGTCATCAGGAATATGTTTTCATTCTGTGATAACTCAATAATGTGACCTGTTTCTTGATTTCTTGCTGCCAAACCTTGCTTCAGAGAAGAAAAATAGTGAGAGGAAGCACCTGGTGAGGACTTCTAACATTTCATTGTAGTGGTCAGAATCCTAAAGCACATACTCAGCTGAATAAAGCTGGTAGAATCCAGTCCATAACCAGCTGATTACTGTTTTCCTGACTTCCAGTAAGGGCAAAAAGCTTTTAGTTTTGTGCGTGGAAACCGTTTGGGTGGGTTGGTGGTATCTTGACTTTATTAGCACAATTCAAATAGTGAATCATCCAAACAAACGGAGATGTTATGCTTCCAAACCTGAGATGAGAACACCATATGCAACCCATTTTAGACTGAAAGAAAAAAAAAAAAGTTATCAGTCTGGACTCACCCCCGGCAGTGTCTTCTGTTCATGCAGTGCACTCTGGGCCTTTAGAGCAGACTCCCTTTCGCAGTATGTTAGGAAGGCACAGCCTGCAAAGGAAAAGAAAAACCTCGATAACAGCAGTATTTCAGAGAAGATCCTCCTGAAATTGAGACATAGAACAAACCACTTTCCTGTCATCATCCCATTCCCAGTAAATCAATCATAAAATTCTCTCCTTAGTATGTCAGTAGTAAAGAGTCAGGAAATGAAGCTATCATAGCTTCCTCTGAGCCCTGGTGGAAAGCGAACAACAGTGTACCTGTGAGTGCTTATTTTTCCTTCAACACATGCTTAAGTGTCAGATACAGAAGGCTGCACAGGATTAAGGATCTCAAAGGTTCCACACGATGGCAAGGTGGGGCATGAGATCCCACTCCTGCTCCAGCAGCAGCACTGGGAGCAAGCGCTGCCATATGCTGAAAGGTCTCACGCCTTTCTTTTGTACCAAGCACTTTAAGAAAAGGGCATACAAGGACTTGGAACTTCCTACTGCAGAGGAATATTTCTATTGTTTAGTCTGACCTGCACCAAAAACTCTTTGCTCTTTTTGCATCACTTCAGAAAGTCACCACCCTGCACTGGCTGCTGCAAGGACTCACTGGCTTCCAGTCATACATCGTGCCACTCAATCATGCCAAAGCCCAAACAATCACTCCAAAACATCCCTGAGCCACAGATCATTTGAACTTCAGGGATACACCAACGGGTTATATCTTTGATTCTTCCAAAAAGTTGTCTTATCAACTACAAAGGCTAAAGCCCTGTCAAGGTAGAGCCCTGCTTTTCCTTCTTTCCCCACCTCCATGCTTCCCTTCTGGTAAAACTGGTTGATGTTGCAATATCTTACTCCAGTTGTGTGTCTGATGTGATCAAATGATTTCTTCTTACTGCAGTATACTGAAAACCTGCCAGTTCCTGCAGCAAAAAAAAAGTGCTTGTTATGCAGAAGACATTTTCTCTGAAATTAATACAGAATTTTTCCAGCTCCTTGAAATGGAGGTATCATAGCTTTCAAGGCAGCATGTTCCTCAAACTGAGAGTGTCTTTCAAGAGCAGCACAAGTACAGAGAGACTACCAAAGAAACAAACATGTCCCATAACCTCGTCTTGACCTACCCACCCTCTCTCCAAGCATATATAAAGTACGTAACAGGTGAGTAAACAGTAGACTGTAAACTTTTTTTCAGCTTTGGTTGCAACTGTGAGCATTTTGTCCATGCAATGTTCACTGTTTTTTCCAAATTGTTTCCTTAGATAATATTACTGAAGAAACACACGCTTTTACATGCTTTTAATAGATTAATACATACAAGAAAATAGGAGATTTTTTTCTATAAATATACATATTTTTTCTCAAAGATTGTCTTGTGAAAGTCACCTTACTCCTCTCACAATGAAACTATGATGTGGCAAGAAAAAGAACAAAAAGAGCAATTTTTTCACTATTTCTTATCCTGTATTACTTTCTGGAGGTCTTGTTACTTTCAGTTTATTCAAGCCAATTTAATATGTCTCAATAATTGAGACTCAGAAGCAGAAGGTGACAATCAAAAAAGGAGACTGAACATCATCAAAAGTTTGCATACTTGGAATTATTTTGATTTGTTCCCCTCTAGCTTCAAATGGATGAGTTTTCAGTTAGCCTGTATCTACCAAAGAAGAGGAAGAAATCGTGGCAGAGAGTTTACAGCTAGCAGAAGTAATGAATTGAAAAGGATCCTTAAAAGTCACCCATAGCCTGATAATCAAATGGGAAACTATGCTTAAATTTAATTTCAGTGCTAAATCACAGTCTGAGAGCTCTCTGTTTACTAGACACAATAAGAAAGTCTCCCTTTAGTAGCAGACGTGGAGCAGCTGATACAGTCTAATTAGGCACATCATAGCACACTGTTATAGAGATAAACTATGCAGTGTAAAGCTTTCATAATGATAGCTATATTTTTCTCCTCATTGTGATTGCCATGATGACAGTTCAGGGTAACAATGTCCTGCAGCTCCTATGGTACCCTGACTGTAATTCAGACCGCGTAAGCAGAAGACAACTCTTCTCTGAAAGTGCAAATTTTCTGTCCAAGATCCACACTAAGTGTGTGTGTGGAGGCAAGTTCTCACCAGGGAGAAACCTCCATTAAGTCCTCTCCAAATCGGTTGTTAAGAGTGGTGGAAGTGCCAAACTCCCCAAAACAGTACTTAGAATCCATCCAATTATCACTGATATACCAAACACAGTGTTACGGACAAAAAGAATTTGAAATGGAAAATAAAACTACTCTCTCATACAATCAGACAAAAAACCCCTCCTGTTTTCCAGGGATAAAAAAAAAATTCTCTGTGGAAGTGTTTCTTTCTCCCTTTTAATTCATAAATCATGTGCACGAATTATAATGTAGCCCACATGTGTTGGGCAAAAAGTAATATCTTTATTAAAAATAATATCTCGTTTATTTTAAGTAACACTTAGTTTCTTAGAGATACTAAGAAGTTCCATCTCAGCAGTGTCCAAATGAAATAAAGTAGAGATTAATGTTCGTAGCAGGCCTCAAACCTGAACTTAAAAAGGACAGTTCATGGGGTTTTTTGTCTTTGCTTTCCTTACCACAAGATTGCTCTGTAAGGCACATATGCAGCATTAGCCATCAGCTAAAATAGTATTTTTCAAAAACGTGTGGCCTCTTATAAAACAATATGTATCTATTATTCTGTCCTGCAAGAATTTCTATATTTCATCTCCTTGTGCATTACGATAAAAGACAGTACTCTTTCTTGCCCCACTCTGCCCGCCTCCCTGAAACATCAAAATTGATCTCTACTTTGTATTGTGGTGTTTAATGGATCACAACCGTAAAATCTCTTTCAAGTGTTACTTTTCCTAGGCTACCTCTTTCAATGTGCCTCCATATGACCCCTCCAAAGGGCTCTTCCTTCCTGGAGAATGTTGCTTGGAGAACACAACATTGAACACTAAGGTTAACACTATGGAATACAGCACCCTAAATCACTGAATCTTGAAATAATGTCATATGGAGCAGCTATGTTGGGTTTTTTGCAGAGAAAAGAAAATTGCAAAAAAAAATGTGGTTCGATTTGGTTTTTTTTTGGGTTTTTCTAATTTTAATTTCCCAGATGGAACGCAACTTCAGAACAATCAATTTTCCCCGCTGAACCTTATGATTGTGTAAATAATCACTTATTTCACTGGAAAAAAAAAAGTTTTTCGTAGCAAACACCTAAGTAGCTCCACTTAAATGTTCGCTTGCCATCAACTGTTTGATCCAGGTGTGAAACAGGATTTCTGGATGAAAGGCTTCATATTCCATTACAAATCATTTGCACCATCCATCCCTTTTGAATTGCCCATGCTTAGCAATATAATGAACATTTCTCAACACATCTCTTAAGTAAAGACAGTGTGAGGACAATGCATTATTTCTGTCCTCCACTTCTGCTGGTGGTAATGACTGAGTCAGTACAATGCTTGTGAATTATACCTGAATTTGAACAAAAATTCTAATTGACTAATTATTGATAGTGAAGGACTCGCTCCAAACTGTTCCTAATTTCAATTCCATTTCTCTCAAATATGCCATGCATTCCAGACATACGTCAATCAGCTAAAAGATGCTTTGTTTGGATTGTGTCTTTCCAGCTGTTCATTCGTACCAGCGGATAGTTTTTTGGGCAAGCACGTAAACATCTGGAAATTTCCACCTGCCAATTAACTCTAACCTATTGAACTACAGTCTGTTGGAAGCATGAGGACATATCAAGTTGTCTCCTGGGAAACAGGATTGTTAGAGAGATGGTGGGAAACAAAAACAAAAGCTCGAGATGGAAAAAAAATTACAGAAGGTCTATTTTAATTTTATCTCCAGAGAATTCAATAGTGTAAATAATAATTGCGTGAGATGCAGATGGATAATGATTGTGGTTACAGCAACTTCAACTTCACAGTAAGTCTCCAGAAGGTTTGCACAAGCCTAGGAGCCAAACTATCAGAAGACACACTATGAACTGAACAGAATAATTATGAAAACTGAGAGCCAGTCACACAGCCTGAGGTGAAGAAGGCAAAGGAAGGGACTGGCAGAACGGAGAACAACCCGCTTTAGCAGAAGATCAGGTTTGAGACCATCTAAGGAACCTGAAGATGCACAGCTCCATGGAACCTAACGAGATGAATCCATGGGTCCAGAGGGAATGGGCAGGTGAAGTGGTTAAGCCATTGTCCATCATATTTGGGATTGACAGACCAGTGAAGTACCCACTGACTGCAAAAGAGGAAAAAAAACCCTATTTTAAAAACAGAAAGCCTCAGGGAACTGCAGGCCATGTTGCACAAGATCGTGGAGCAGACCCTCCTGGACAACACGCTACATGGAAAATCAGGATGTGCTCGGTGACAGTCAGTGTGGCTTCACAAATGGCAAATGGTACCTGACAAACTCGTGGCCTTTTACAACAGGGTTGCAGCACTGGTAGGAAAGGGAAAAGCAACTGACACCATCTACCTGGGTTTGTGAAAGCAACTGACACTGCCTCACACAACATCCTTCTCTCTAAAATGGATTTCAGGGATGGGCCAGTGGAACCGGCTGGATGGCTACACTCAAAGGGTTGCTGCCAATGGCTCGAGGTCCAAGTGGAGAACAATGACAAGTGGTGTTCCTGTTCCTCAGGATCTGGTATTTGGACTCTTGCTGTTAAACAACTTTGCTGGCAACATGGATGCAGGGTTTGAGCGCACCTTCAACATGTTTACCGACAAGAAACTTGGCTTGTGGTGTAGTCGACACTCTGGAGGGAACAGACAACATCCAGAGGGCTCTTGACAGGCTGAGAGGTGGTCCTGTGCAAAACTTGTGAAGTCTGACCAGACCAAGTGCGAAGTCTTTTATCCATTTTGGGACAAACCCAAGCACAAATACAGACTGGGCAGAGAATGCATTGAGAGAAGCCCTGCTGAGAAGAAGTTGGGAGTGTTGGCTGATGTCAGCAATGCACACTGACAGCCCAGAAAGCCAATCACGTCCTGGGCTGAAGCAAAAAGACTGTGGCCAGCAGGTTGAGGGAAGTCATTTTCCCCACTAGTCCACTCTTGTGAGAGCCCACTTGGAGTACTGTTTTCATATCTGGAGTCATGAACCTAAGAAGGATAGGGAGCTGTTGGAGAGAGTCCAGAGGGGACCATGAAGATAATGGGAAGGCCTGGGGCACCTCTCTTGTGGAGACAAGTTGAGAGAGTTGAGCTTGTTCGGTTTGGAGAAAAGATAGATCTGGGGACATCTAACCTAAGGAGCTGCAAGAGAGTTGTACAGTTGGAGTTACAAGGCCATGAAATGATAGAACAAGGTGGGAGATGGCTTAAAACTTGAAGAAGGTAGATTTGGATCAGACATTAGGAAGAAATTTTTTACTGTGAAGGTGATGAGGCACTCATCAGGCTGCCCAAAGAAGTTGTTGATGCCTCATCTTTGGAAATGTTCAAGGCCAGGTTGGATGAGGCTTGGTGCCTTGCTCTAGCAGAAGGTGTCTCTCTCCATGGCAGGGGGGTTGGAACAAAGTGGTGAAATTACATTGATGATTTGAACCATAATCCACTGCCTCTCTTGGAAGAAACCTTGGCTCAAATGCTCACCTCAGCCACGATAATCCAGAACAGTTGGGATAACTCTAGGCATTGAGAAGGCTGGCTCGAGTGATCTAAGCCAATTTTTGATTCACAAACTTTTGTGACTATAGCGTATGCACCCAAGGAGTTATCACAGCTCAGCTGACAGGTGATAACTTCTGAAACTACAGCCCTTCCAATACTTGTGAGTGTAACTAAAATCAGAATCATTGCCCAAAAAAAGATAAAACTTTCACAAGGCTGTCAGATTTTAGCTGGTTTTTCTTCTTTGAGTCAAATACCTTCTTGCTTTCGGTTACAAATATATTAGCTAACAGTAAGGATTTCCTTAACTGGCCTTCCTCTGCTGTTTTATGTTATAATTCTGCACAGCACATGAACTAGTGAACGAGATAGTCTTCTGTAACAGAAGAAAGAACATGGATCAGCTCATAGTGTCTACTGCTGTAGGGCCTTTTCCCCTACCATCTTTAGAGTACCTCACACCCTAAAACCCCAAAACAGAGAAACCAAGGGCTTTACTCCAGCAGACCACTGTGGACTTTCAGCAAGCAAACTGCAATCCAAGCACAGCTCTACAAGATCTTCATGCTGTATACTGAAAATGGAGGAGGCTCTAGTAATGCTGCATACCTTGGGTTACAGGCTAGTGGTCATGCTCCAACTTAAGAAGAGCCACAGTCTTCTAGAGGAGATGGTTCGAGAGCAAACAGTTCACATCACTGCGAAAAAAATAAGAGCTCTCAACTGGTCACAGGTCTGAGCATCTCATTTAGTGATGCCTCAGTTTCTCTGTGCCCTAATTACCTTTGAAAAAATTAGACCAAGATATACGAGTTATCTGTGGTGGACCAGAGACTTGTGCCCCATTTTCTAGACTCTAAGTTTGTGTTTTAAGAGAGCTCCTTCTCTGAAAATAAAAAAGTTCTTTGCTTTAAAATTCAGAGATCTGTTCTATAGAGAAAGATCATGGTACTTAAGAAAACTCTTGCCTTAAAATCAACATCTCAGGTTACGTCTCCCAGCTAGGATTTCAAAGCGAAAAAGAAATCCTTTTTCTCTTTAACTATCCTAGCTCTACATGTCTGGTTTTGAAACAATTCTCATTTGCTCTGTCTACAGTGGACTGCCCAAGGTTTAATCACTTGAGGGTTTCAGAGATTGAGCTGAATTTTCTTGAGGGAGACACAATCAATAAAGACTTTTGGAACTGGAAATGTTTTATCCAATTTCTTCATCTGTTTCTCTCTCAGTGATTAACTACCTTCTGACAAAAGTTAACATCTTTGCTGGTAAAGAACATTCACTTGGCTAGAACTTTCTTTTTTCTCCAACTCCCCTGCTGCACAACTGAACACTAAGTGTTTAGAGAAAAAAGATAGGAATAAAAATCTTCCCAGATATCAGCTTCCCTGTCAATTATATTGCAAGGCAGATTAACATCCGAAATGCCCTGCTGTGTGGAATGCTAATTTTCTTTTTCCTCTTATGTTATTTTCCATTAACTATTATGATGCTGTAATATTCCTGCTATAGATAACTTGGTAGAGTTCTGTGTGTTAAAAGCATACAGAAGACCCGCTCATATACACTCATGAACCAATACTAAAAAACAAATTAGTGGCCAAATATGCAAATGCAGAAGTTAACCATATTTACAGAATATTAGCTCACTTAAAACACATCTATGATAGTTCAAAATGAGACATTGATATGCACAGTCCAAATCAGAGTCAGTTCTCAGCCTAAGCAGTGTTTAATTATATTTAGCAGTGTCCAGGCAGACAGCAGAGACTTGAGCATCTGTTGGTATATGTAAACACTTCAACAACACAGATAATGGTTTCATCCTGATTTTTGATAACAAGCAGTTTTTCAACGAGGGCATCAGTTTTTAAAAGTAAGATTTTCTCACAGAAATTTCTAACAAAATAGTTCGCCAAGTTTCTCAGCCCCGTGATACAATTTCTGACAAGAGCCTACAGCAAGAGTCATTTATTCCAGGACAGCCAGTAGTCTGGGCTCTAATCTGGATCAGACAAACAGGGTTTCGAGTGCAGAGCTTTGACACAGGAGAGCACATTGTCACTGGCAGACCCCCAAGGCTTCATGTCTATTTTTTAAGCAACACTACAGTTACTTTGCTCCACACCACTGCAAAACTGGAAAGCTTTTGATCTGCCAAACTTTCTTCCCCAGGATGGGGGAACAGTTTCTGGCTCTGATTCACACATAGATGTTTTTTTCCTGGGGTC
This sequence comes from Rhagologus leucostigma, assembly GCA_013397725.1. Classification (NCBI taxonomy): domain Eukaryota; kingdom Metazoa; phylum Chordata; class Aves; order Passeriformes; genus Rhagologus; species Rhagologus leucostigma. Next base: position 479,501 of record VZTD01003101.1, read on the forward strand.
CTGAAAGTTCCCTGCAAAGTTGCTTTGAACAATCCGTTGCTGACTGGTACACTCAAAATAAGGTGCAGAATGAACCATTGATTTGACATACCCTGTACCAGGTCTTATTCTCTCACAACTGTCAATGTTTCAGCTTTAAATTTCATCCTGAAACTTCTGAGATAATTTTGACCATCCCAGTCCAAGCCAACAGAGGACCCACTGCTCAAGTTTCTGCAATTCTAACTATCCAGAGCATTTTCTCCCCAGAACAGGTGTCTAATTTCCATACTCACAAGAAATGGCCAATGAATAGACTCTCCATTAAAGAAATCAGAATTTAGATTACTGTTTAAGATAGTTGTCTACCACAGAGAGTGCTGGTGTGCCTAATAAGGCCTGCAAATATTTAATGCTTTGAGTTACGGTAGAAAACTTACTTTTAAACAGACCAGACTGCCTTCAGTTTCTCATTTGTTGCCTAATACCTGTGAACTTCATGTTGTAAGGAGAGGTGTATGCCTTCAGGCGCTATTCATCAAACAATTAGGGCATGCTGTTTGATTTTAAAATATAAAAAGACAAACATTAAAGTGAAAATAATAATCAAGTGGTTTTCTGGACCAAGCAACAGTGTTCCCAGCGTTTCAGAACTCTGTCACTGACGAGAAAATCATGAACAAACTCTAGAGATCACTCAAGTGTGAATGAGAATAAGCAGGTTCCAGCTTCTACTGCATAAGGATACTTCAAGTTTGGGTTAAAATCCTGATCATTGCTAAGCTTGACTCACTTCAACCTACCTATTACTTCAAAGAAAAATCCAACATGATTATGTTACCCATTTTACATTGCAGCCTCAGTAATAAAAAAAAAATCGGCTTGAAATCTTCAAGAGTTCTTGTTTGCAAGAAAAACAAGTAGTGATAAAGAAAAAAATATAGAAGTTGGGTTTTTTTTGTGTCTTGTGATTCACTAGTGAAAGGTATATAGCTGAAAACAATCCTGCTGTTGAAACAGTACCACTTACATTCCGAATGTTATGGGTTAAACCTCCTTAGAGTACATGCATTAATTAGACTCTGTACCTGCTGTTCTGGGTCCTGCCTTTTGAGTTCTTTCTATTGTTAGCAGCATATGAATAACTCAGTGGATTTTCTAAAACATTCCCTGTTTCAGAAACTTTTCCTCTTTTTAATTTTGTTTTGATTTTTGGATTCACTTCTTTTGGGGAGACTTCTTCAAGAATGCTCAACTAGTCTCCACAGGTTATGCAACTGTTAAACAACAATCACTTTGAATATGTTGAATCTTAGGAAAAATAAAGCTAAGGCAAAACTATCTCCAAACTAATTAGACTGCTCTGCTACTTAGAGATTTGTCCAAGCCTTTCTTTTCTGCATCTATATAGAGTGGGTTTTGGTTGTTTTCCTCTTTTCTTTTTTTTTTTTTTACTGCTCATTATATTTCACAAGGGTAAGGACCAGATATTTCTTGGAAAATAACATCAAGTCTATGTGCGGGAAATTTGTTTGTACTTTTGCATAAGAAAGTTGGTATTTTCACCCTTAAAAAAATGTCAGGGCCATGCAGAAAACATCTTGTTGATAGCATCATCAAATGATTAGTTATTTATGCTTTTGTCTCAGAAACATGTAAGTAGCTTGTTCTAAATACAGACTCGTATGCTCTCTAAACAACCTCATATTCTTTATTCTCTCTGACAGGGCACAAGTGTCAATATAGATTTCTGACATTTCCAGCTCAAGGTTGAAAGCAAAAGGCACTAAAACAACTGCGGAAAAGAGCTATTATTAGATAACTCCTAACTCATTCAGAAACAAACTATTGTAATTATTTCTCTAGAGTTATTGCTCTTACCAAGTCTGCTAGCCCACATTTTTCTGATTCAGGAAATTCAGATTCAAAATGGAGCCTTAGAACACCTCTAAAAAGCAACCTTACTATTCATAGTTACTAAATTTTTCTCCACACCATATACACAAGAACTGTAAACAGGACAACATTAGAACGTCCTTGCTGAGTTCCACAAGGTTTTGTTAACTTGGAATTCAGATAAGTGCATCCAAAGCCACCTTAGGTTTTTTACGTTACAAAAACAAATCCAAACCCATAAAGAATGTATTTCCTGATTTCAGCTGATATAGAAATGAAAATCTTTAAGCAGCAGCTGCTCCTACAAGATGATCACCCTGAGACTAGAAGTCTCCAGAAACTTGTAAGAGTCACAATATGAGCCAGAGAAAACTCTACAATACCAGCTGGCTTCATGAGATTTCTGGAGACAAATTTCAGCTGTCAGAACAATTAACATCCAAGCTCCCATAACCAGATGCTGTTTTCCATATGTTTTGACTTTGAATAGCTTCTTCTATCCTCTAAGAGATGTTGGGAGCAAATAAGTATTGTCTCTTATCACCTATTTCTTTCTCCTTATCCTTCTTTATCAATTTAGCTTGTTCTTTAAGTATAGGTAGCTGAACGGTATGAAGTACGATCAAGTTCTTCTCCAAGATGCCAGGGATGAAGTAATCTTCTTAATCAACAGACTTCTATCTGCTTAGGGCTGAGAACCACAAGGCATACTCTGTGTGTGTGCCTGAGAGAGAAGGGAAGGTGAAAGGAGGTGCTCTGGGAGCATGGCAGGAGAAAGATGGAAAGGGCCTCTCAAAAGCCCTATCAATCAGTTATAACACAAAGGGAGAGAGGTTTGTCCCGAGGGCAAGTGCCTCCACTGCCTCTCTGGCCAAAAGGTCTAAGTTGAGCTGTCACTGCATGGTACAATCCTCCTTTAAGAGCCTGGCTCATGCATAAGGTACTTAGGAACTAAACAAGGCAAGCAGAGACTGAAAGAAGATTTAACCACCTGTTCAAAGCCACACAAAGAGTTTGTAGTAAAGGTCAAACTTGAACCAAAAATCTCCCAAGACTCTACCTAGAGCTATGAACACCTATCAGTCTGTTTTTCTTGAACATGGACACATTCCTGTTCAGACTCACAAATACATTACATCCCCAGTATACTATCTCAAAATAGCAAACTGGGAAAACTCTATTGTCCCTTGTATCCAGGTGCATTTTCCCATCCATTACTGTGGGACTAAGTTCCTGGGTAACAAGTTCAAAACAAACTGTGTGAATTTAAGCCTAAAACTTAAGATTTTTACAAAAGGTATAAGGATGTAATCTTTGAAGTGAAAAAGAAACAGTGAATTTAATTAAAACAAGTTCTGTGCAATTTACAAAGCTTCAGTGCACTGGGTTTTAAAAGGGCTCTTGTCAGGCTGAAGTAAAGGAGGTACAATTTCCTGACATGTAGAGAACAGAAGGAAAAGTGTGTAGTAATCAACTACCAGAGACATATTTTGATCACATTTTTTGTTGATCAACTTAAAAATTAGTGAATGCTGAGTATATAGTAAATTATTTCAGCCAAACATTTGAAAGAGCTTACAACAGAATTTTTTTTGCTTTGAGAACTGAACTCCTATTAGATGATGAACAGTGTAGACCGCAAAACACTAAGGGCTGGCAGGAGGAATGTGCATGATAAATGTCAGTTGTAGAAGAACTATCTAGCAAAGCAGAAGTTCTGATATTAAATTTAAACAGCACAGCAAAGAAGATTTCACACATCAAGAAGAATGGAGAATAAGATGCAACAGATCCTAGAGGGTGCTGAGCCCCTTAATACCAGGGTCAGTCACTCAAATCCCTGCTGGGGAGGATTAACCATGCCTAGAACCTTGCATGGTTCAGCTCTGTAAATGCAGGTAAAGAATAGCCACAGAGGCAAGTGCTCAACAGGACAAATGAAGCTGAAAAGCAGTAATGTCAAAAACATTTTCAGATGACAGTGGACAATATCACATACAATAGTGTGTATGTCTCCTTCAGATCAAAAACACCTCCTTCCTTTGGTGTCAGTAGAAAACCCGCATCTAAAATGATCCTGTCGGCTCTAATCACCTAAAAGTGTTCAGAAACACATGGAAGGAAAAAAAAATGGAAAAGAGAAGATGAATTTCAGAGATGAGTAATAGAAATATGTAACGGACTGGGAGGACTGACTTACGAGAGAAGATTAACTAAATGTGTGTAACTTGGGTAAATGATGACTCAGGGGGATAGGTGATAACTGGCTGCAAGTCTTGAAGGTATAAGCACAAAGATTGGAGAAAAGTTGTTCATGGTGATACCAGGGAACAATAACTGGTAGTAACAACAGGAAATTCAACATCAGAACATTTAGCCTAAGCTTTAGGAATGCTTCCTAACTGTTCAGAATATTGGTGTTTGGTCCTCCTGCACAGCCTCAAGGTGGCTTTTGCGCATAAAAAATTTGTTAGTCGGGAATATATTTAATTTAATTTTTATTGGCATGAGTTTAGTGCATGACCACATGACCTAGGGTTTTCCAGATCACACAAGTTCAAGAGCCATCTCTTAAACATGATTGAAAGGCATCTCTGTCTGCGTGTGTTGGAGGCAGGGGTGGAGAAAAGGCAGGGACGCAAAGAGCAGAAGAGTTAAACAAACATGAAAGGGCAGAGGGTGCTTCTCAGTGCAAACTTTTAACTCAGTAGTTTTCCAACACCTTTCTTTGTCACTGTTCCATCTGACTGTTCTGTAAGGTTTTTGTCTCCTTAATCCGCTGAGAGGCATAAGGAGAGAGAAATTCTTGCATCCCTGGAACAGAATCACGACCACAGATTCTTATGCCATTTAGGACAATTGCAAGCTATAAGATGGAAGTTTATGACCCTACAGAAGGTAAAAGTAAACATTACTAACTGTCTCTCCCAGCCATTAGAGCAAATCAGTCCTTCATGGAACTTTTATTACTTAAGTGACTTGAAACCATAAACAAAAGCTAATACTGATCCAAGAGCAAATGCATTCAGAGAGCCTCCATTTTCCCCCTTCTCCCCTTTCTAACTTTAATGATTCTATCCAGAAGTTTAACACATTTTCCAACCCAAGAAAAAGCCCATTTTTTAAGAAAACAGTTTCAATAGCCTTTCTTGGTAAAAAGAAAGCAGAACGTCAACTGACTGTGATAAAATTTGCATTAAAACACCGTTCCATCCATGGTCAGCTGGGCAATTTCCAGTAATTCTCAAGGGGTTGGACAGAGCTGAGCAGCCAGCCAGTCACCAAGTTTTTCTGAGTGGTATAATTTTTTTTTTATTTTCTGAAGATTAATTTCAGGGAAAAACTGAGAATCAGTGTCTCTTGCTCTCTCAGACACACACACACACACACACACAAGCTGTTATAATTTTATTACCTTTTTTTTAAAATAAAAGTTTACTATGACATCTTGCTTGGTATTTATTTCCTCCCCGATTTATCATGGATTGAGAAGTTCTAAGCCAGAAATGAACAGAAAGGCATGCCTGTACCAACACAGTATCAGCAAATAGTTCCCAGTGGGTAAGTATTCAGACTGCAGAGCAGTCTCCTCAAAAAAGGCCGTTGCAAGCCATTTTGACCAAGACATTAAAAGATGGATGAAAGAAACTTTCTAGGCTACCTCATGAACACAGTGACCTACCATAACTTTTCCTGTTACCAGTCAATGAATCAGTGGATAGTGGATGCCTGAAAGCAGATGCACATCAAAGACATGGTTACATTTTACTATTTTTTTTTTTTTATCAGGAAAGCTAAAAATAGTGAGCCAGCTGCTGAGCATCTCTGGGAGGCTAAAACTCACTGGAGAATCCCTGCTGATGTCAGAAAGTAGGAAAGTAGAGTTTAATGAGTTTAAAAATCCCAAACAACAATTACTTTTGCCTTCTAAAGTAGTGGACTAGAACATTATATAAGGATGATGGTACTAGATCAGACAAAGTCCACCTCATTCAATACCCTCTCTCCAATGGTGGCCAGAAGCAGATGCCCTGAAAAGATTACAGGCAGAGGATGTGCATCATGCCTCCTCTGGGTATTCTTCTCAGATTTCAGCCTTGTGGCTCAGGGACTTCTTGTCCAAATGTGATCTCTGCGTATTCAGTAATCGCTTGATGAAACCGAATCTCTCATTTTCCACAGCCATTTGCTACGTTTTAATATTTCCATTTGTGTTTTTTTCTTTTCCTATAAACAGATTTAAGGGTACTTGTTTGTTTTGTGGGTGTTCTTATAATTTATAATACGTAAGTTTTCCAGGAAAAGTAGTAGACCCCTGCCTAGTAAACTTCAGTCTTAAAAACATTCATTGTAAGAGCCTACTTCCAGAACCACCAATAATCTGATTTTTTTGAGCAGTCCAAGAGGTAAATCCAGAGGTTATAGGTTTAGAAGTGTCCTACAGGGCTCCCAGTATCTTACCAACCCATTTACAGACCCAAGTATTTAAGATCCAAGTCAAGATCAGCTGGCAGAAACTTTGAGTTGAAGTGTTTCTCAAATATTTTGGTTCCTGAGAAACAACATTGCTCAATAGGGAACTAATGTATCACAGAATTTTTTCTCTAATCTACCTCTGCTGATAAACCAAATTTCTCATGATAATACGTTCTGCATGATAATGGGATAATACCCACAGGAATGCTATTCGAATTTCTCCGACCCCCAGAAGAAAAGAAAGCTTACATACACTCCTTTTACCCCTTCCCCACCCTCCCTTGGCCAAGGACTATAAAATCTCTGCAAGGTCCTTACATTTTCAAAAGTGAAAATATAATATTTTGGGGTAATTTTTTCAAAATGGAAATTAGAAGCCAGGAAACAGCAGAATTTAAGTTGTGTCTATAACAAAACTATATTAATATATGTATGCTTTATAGAAGATGTCAGTTACATGATTGCACACTATTTTTCCTTTCCTTGTACTTCAGCTTCTCTCACTGAACTGTCTTTGTTCCACTCTTGTATAGATCCCAGAAGATCAGCATCCTCATCAAAATAAATCCATGCAGCCACTTTCTCCAGTATAACTGGAGTAATTCTCCATCTGAATTGAAACGTGTGATAACATCACCATATGATTTAATTGCAACAGATTAGGTTTATCAGGATATGCAGAATGTTATGTTATAGCTAAGGCAGCAGGAATTCTTACCTTGGGAAAGGGACGAAAGGGACAAAAGAGACAAAACCAGAAACTTTTCATCCAGCTATTATTAGGTAGCCCAGTTGCTGGATGTCTCTGAGAGGCCCACATCTTCCTCCCAACCCCTGACATGCATACAACTCTTTCTCGCACCACTCAGACTCTAATTGTTCAGTACTTTTTTTCCCTCTCCTCTCTCTACAAAAAGGTTTCAGAATTGCTTCTCACCAGGATGCATGCTGTAAGTATTCCACGCCCAAAGATGACGAGCACATGTTTCGTAGATGCATACTGCAGCTTGAACTTACCTTACTAAGCTTAACAGCTAAACAGATAAAATTTAGCATCAACAGCTTGTGCAATTTAACGTCGCGGTGTGTTAACACGACATTTGATGACTCATGGTCAGGTCTGTCCATCTGCTGAAAAACCCTCCTCAGTGACAACCTGCTGACACGCTGGACTAGGTAATGGCTGTGTTACTCTACCTCTTGTCTTTGCCCTCCATGGAGTACAGCCAGGTATCCACAAAGTCTTTCATCCACTCTGCTTTTCCACGTCTAAGACTTTCACAGTTTTTGAGCGGATGCCCTGCAGCCATATCACTGCCCCTTTGGCTATGATTCCTGCAAACTCATGGAACTTTGTGTCCCCAGAAGAACTCCACTTGTGAAAGCTTTACTTGCAGCTCACGTACCACACCAGGAAGGACTACATGACACTGGTCTTTCCCCTTACACATGTTTTTGTACTGTGTATCACTTTGCGAATGGAAGGGCAAAGACAATGCTGCTTGCAGCTGCTGTTTGTCCTGGTTTTGGTCAGCATTCAAGATTCATGTGTAGGTCTTTGCAAATTTGGAGATCTCTTGGAAAGGTGGTGGTCGTCTAGTGATCCTTGTGTGACAGGACGTGTTGTGACACTTTGAAATGCACATCCAGGGGTGTCCCTGTTCCACACTGTTTGCTTAAGGCATGATTACGTCCCTTTCTTCAGGTGGGAAAAGGAAAGGACAGTGTCTTAATCTTGGTGTGTTGCTCTACTGCTATTTCCAGTAGTAAAAGTCAAAGTATGTGTCAAGAAGGATATTCAGAAATCAGGGAAAAGGGCACCATTGTCATTAACAAGGCTGTTGAGAAGGCTTAGCATGAAGAGGGGGTACCATTCCCACACCTGTATTCCGAGAGGTGGAATATAAAACCTGGAGCCAGAGAGACGTTACCAAATTCCTGTATTATGCAAGAAATAAGAGCTTGCTCTGTCTGGCTGGTGAAATGGAAAAAAACCCCTCCACATAGATAGGATTGCTAGCTACATCCCCACAGTAAATATCAAGGAGAAAAGAAGCATTTAAAATAAAGGACAATGTTGCACAAGGACAAATAAGTATAAATTGACCATGAATAAATTTGATTTGGGAATTAGAAAAAGGTTTCTAACCATCAGAGGAGCGATGCTCTGGAACTGCTTTCCAACAAGGATAGTGAGAGCAAACGACCTAATTAGTTTAAAGATGAGGCTCGATAAACTTATGAAAGGGATTATGTGATGTGGTTGTCTGCAGTAGTAGGGAATGGATCCTGATGAGCCAGGATTTCCCCCCAGTCCTGTGTTCCAGCCTGCATCCTGTCAACCTAAATCCTCCTCTGCAGTACAGTGATTTACCAGGCATCTCAGAGACCACCCGATTCTAAACCAGGACTGGCTTCCTTTTTTCCAGAGATCATACATTTCAACTTACATTGAAAGGGAACATCTACTACTGAAAATGCAAGTAAAAAAGAGGAGAGACAAAAAGAAAAGAAAAAAGCTCCTAGAAATCTTTATAGATGGTGGGAAATGATGAACTTAGACATTTGTCATTGAAATAAAGGTGGGGGGAAGAAAGGAAAGATTATTTCTATTGGAAACTTGGGCAAAGTACTCTATTATTTTGATAAATAAACATATACACAGCAAACAATTTTGATATTTAATAAAAATCAGTTCATGCATTTGTAAGTTTTGTTGCAAAAGGTAACACATATAGATAAGCATATTAGTCATGCAAAGCATATTTTCTGTTCAACTCTGAAAACTGAGAGCAGCACTCTTGGCTACCTAGCAGTTTCAGGTGAATCTCAGAACTGTCAACTCACACCAATTACTACGAAATGGAGCCTGCGACGTCAGCGCATCCAACCAGCTACCAGAATGCATGGCATACCTAAAACATTTAATATTTTTTGTCCAGTCCTTTCCTAGACACCTCCAGAAAAAAAACGGAATCCACATTTTAGAATCATAGCGTAATATAAATTGCCTCAGTCTGAATCCTATTAAATATTAGGGTGGCAGGTGAAGAAGATTTAGAATATAACCACTCCACCTTTTTCAATAAAAAAGCTTTATGCTACACTTCTGCAAAGTTAAAGCTGTCCCAGGATTACCCCAACAGCAGTCCTGATATTAGCCATTATTTTTTCCTTACGATAACTGATAAAGTTCGCAGGAAAGATCAGTCTTGATATGCAAAGCAGTTTCACATTGCCAAGGAAATTATTTTCTGATAAGAATATAGAGCAAGTACCTCTGGGGTCTTGAGAGATCTTAAGGGTGCCATAGACTCACCACACAATTCACAGTGGGTTTATGACTGATCACTCCAACAAGGTTTCCCATCCATGTTCCCCAAATTAGACTGTAGTGTTGTATTTTTCTCACTCCTGTGCTTACCAAATTCCTTGCCTTTCCATGTGGGTTCCCCCTTCCCCGCCCCTAGCCCTAACCACTGCCTCGGGTTTCTCCCATTGATTCTGTTACCCCAACTCTGCCCATGTACCACCCTGTGCCCTGTGACCACTGGTCCGTGTGCTCTCTCAGCGCCCCGGCCACAACAGCTGTTGGTTCAGCCAGTGCAACATTAGATCACTTGAATCATGGCTATTAAAGCCGTAGGGACAAACCTCCCCATGTCTATCATTTCCAAAAGAAAAACAGGTTGCACAGACACAGTCCAGGGTGTCAGGTCTCATCTCAGCCTTCACCTGACGCAACTGTCCTCTATACAGAAACACGATAGCTGATGAGTACAGTGTATGAAACTTTCTAAGACATAAGGTTTTCTAGCCATGTTGTGTGATTCCTCTTCTGCACCAGTGCTACTGAAAAGAGAGAAATTGCTATCCCTATTTCACAGGTGTTGGAAGGATGTCTGGAAAAAAGGAGAAGAACCCTGACTACCTTTCTCATCTATGCATAGAGTATTTAGTAGGTCAGGACTGTTTATCCTAGATACCGCGGTAAACCTAGTATTTTGCCTCTTTCAGCTTTTACCGATTTGTCCATAGTGCATTTTACCTTCTCTCAACTGAGTCCATAAAGAGATTTGGGATCTTTTCTGAAATGGAAGATCTTCTGCAGCTACAAGCTGTTATAGCAACCAGCCTGCCTACTGCTCTCCTGGGCACCTGCATTATGCAGAGCTTGGTGTTCTCACTCTTCGCTTCAGGATTTGGTGTGACACTTCTGAAACACAGCAGACTAGAAATAGGATATTTAAAAGAGATAAAAATCCTTAAGATTAGCTTCAAAAACTTTTTCCGAAGCTGCCAGGAAGAGACGATCTGAGACCTAAAGAGATACGGATATGTTGGAGAGAAGCTCAGAGAGTAGGATGGATGTAAAGGAGTCAGAAAGATCCTGTGGCAAGCATTAGTGTCTGCACACCTTGTCCCTCTTGCTTTGGTTTTACATGTTAAGAAACAGAAATGGGTTCCTCTGTGAAACTTGTCCTCCAGGTCACTTTCAGTACGCACATCCAGCTCTTAGTCAACAGATTAACCATATCTACCTGACTTTGGTCTGCAGAACAGGACTGATGTTTCCAAATGCCTAAACAGTTCTTGAACCTTTGAACTCCTCCACAAAGAGCAAACAGCTCCTTCCTTCCCTCCCACTACAATGTCAAACTCTTTTTCTAACTCCCTCTTACTTCTGCCACATGACATTCCCGAGTTTTACTTTAAAGATGAGGCTGTTCTAGAATCACACACACACCCTCCCCATTCTTGCAGGAACAGAATAACATATATTCTGAAGCACACTTAAAGATGCTTAAATGTATGTGTAATGGCTCATCATTCTGTATCTTTATGAGACAAAAAATGAATGTCAGAATCTTCTTTAAATTCTCTAAACTCACTTAGGAATCGCTTTCTCAAATCACTCTGGAAACTTCACCCAGTGTTTTATGCCTTTAGTTATGCCCTTTTAAAAGCTGCCAAGCTGCATCTTTAAAGCTTGGGCTTTATTCCACCAATTTTGTGAACACAAGCCATTTGTGACTCAATTCCCTTAGGCGTGCAAGAGTCCAAGAATAAAAACGTACACTAACCCAGATGATTTCCAGGAGGTTACTTGGGAATAGGGAAAGAGAGGAAAGAAGGTGCAAGGCCAAAACAATGACATTATTCCTGAAAGAAAAGTCACAAATTTGATGTTTGTAAGGAGCTTTGTTCTGAATCAAAAGACTGTGATGATCTTTCTGTCCAAGAAAGGAGGCAAAGGGACCAAAAAATCTCGAAACAAAGCTTCATTTTTGTGCAAGTTGTTTCTCTGTCTGTGTCAGTAACCTACTGCTGCATATGTAAGTCCACATCGTGGGCAAAGAATAATTTCCATTTTCACCTCTGAACTTGATTTGTTCTGAAATCCTAGTGTTAAGTTTTGAGCAGCTGAAGAACCATTCTAAGAAATCTCCGGAAACGGAATAAGTGGAGTCCAATCCACCCCCAATCTTGCAATTTTATGTCAATGACACTAAACACCAAGTAAAGACTTCCAAAATACTGAAGTCACTGCAAAGTGGCATTCTTTTTAGCTCAATACCATTTCTGAGAAAGGAGTTAATGCACTTAAGTTCAGGCATTTCAGACTAACTACTGCTGAAATCAGAGAAGATACAAGTATGCTCTGTCACCAAAACTATGTATTTGCCTTTATAATGCTTAGGTCAGCAAAAAGGTTGATGGCCGATTCCTTTCCTGCCCACTCTCCACCCTTCCGTGTTCAGGCTTGAGGCTTTGATTCCTGATGTCTACTGACAAAGAGCTGATTTAGGACAGGTTGCTTACAGATCCCATCTGCTTTGCAGCAGCAGATGTCGGGCTCTTTCAGGAAGGATTTGGCAGCGTCTTCTCCACTATTTGGTGTGGATCAACCACCATGGCTGCAGGAAACATTAAATAACAGAAAGAGAGGCTGAACACAGCAGACTGGTCCCTCCATGACACGAATAAATACACACTTTGAGCATAAAGCCTTTATTCCCTCTCTTTTCCCTCTGTCCCTTAGGTCAAGCACACCGTGGGCTTGCACACGCCTTGTGTTGATGGCCAGCAGGTTGGAACTCCAATGCAGGCTTAGATCCAGGTTCCTTACACAGTGCAGAGGTACCCTGAGGCATTTGGGGAAAAGCTACAGTAAGACAAATCTGCTTGTTTTCAGCACAGAATATAGACAAAGCGACAGATTATCTGGATGGGGAGCAGTTGGCCTTGTTATAGAGTGCGGGGAGTGAGAACAAAACTAGGCTCTGGGCCTGACCAAAGTCTGGCTCTAGTCCTCCATGCCTTTATTCCTGTTGCAGCTACAAATGTGTGAATCTACAATTTAGTAATAATATACTTCTTGACTGACCTTTTCTGGCAAGTTAATGACAGGAGGGAGTAAGAAGGACATGCTTTTTAATCTAACGTCAGTCAATAATAGTATACAACTAATAGACTTAGACATCATACATTCAATAATTGTTTTTACTTGAAGCCCTTACAGTTTGCCCACTGAGACACAGCATGCCAGCAGCAGTCGCTGCCTATTGATAGGCACTGGTGAGACATTTATTCATACCTCTCTGGCTACTTTATCTTCTCCCAAAGCATCCATCACTTGAAGATCTAAGCACTGAGATGTATATTCATTTATATATACACACATTTTGGCTCAGACGCCTCAGAAGCTGGGATCATTATACATTTCTCAATAGAAAGCTAGGTCCCCTACAAGTACACCCATTTATTTCACTTCATTTCAAGAGGAGATTATTTATACCTTCTAATACCTAGAAATCTCAAGCAGAATCAGTACTTCCTTCATGTTAAGAGGCGTATGCATACCAGGGACCACATTCAGAGAGGTTGAACACAAAGCTTTTTCTTAAATCAATGTGTCTTAATTGCTTTTCAGAGGACTACATAAAATACTGAAGAGGGAGAGAGTGAATAGGAAGCACTGAGAACTCCGGGAGGATTGAATCAAGCAGGATATGACCTCAGTCAATGGCCAAAGAGTTGAGGGATCTCTGCACTAAGTCCCATAATGCTATGACAGAAACATTTCCTCACTTAAAATCACCCATCTGGGAGCAGGATCAGAATTTTTTGTCACCCAGAACTGGTCCAGAGTACCTGTCAGATATAATTGCCACTCGAGCATCAGTAATTTTAGAGAACAAAGAACATATTACCAGGGGTTCAGTTAGAGTTATCTAGAATGACTACAATTAACTATTTTTTATTTTCATATGAGCATTATTATTTTTATTCCTTTTGATAGGGGGCAGGAGAGGCACATTAATAGTTAGTTATTTAGATAGTAGCTGCCCTGGGGTTAAACTGCTAAAAACACCCGTCTTGCTTGTTATCCTTATTTTGTTGGAAAGATTAGGTTCATCTCATTTTACATGGGAAAGATGAATGACCCAGTTCACCAGCAAGGTCTAAATTGCAGCCTTTTGCATGCCGAAGTCTTCCACCACTTACTCTTGTCACAAACAGCACCCTGAAATCCATTTAGTTTCATTTACAGCAGATTAATTTCTCTCCGACCTTTGTCTCTGGTGCCAAACAAGCCTGAGACAGACAAGAGCTTCTGAACAGTAAGTGCATTTGATGATGCCAATCACTGGACCTCTGGGATATTCTTAACTTCTTGTGTGCCATAACACCACATAGAAAACATTTTTCCTTCTGCTTCTGGATGTCATTTACCACACCAACCACGCTGTTGCCGAACAAGCCCTACACAGCCCCCACAACTGCCCATAAATGAAGATGGAATGCAAATATTTTACTTATTTCAAACTTATTTTCAAATCTCTCTCCACACCTCCTCTGACAATTATGTTTATTTTATTTAGGTTTAGTTTTGTAGGCAAATTCCTTATTACAAGGGTCATACTGCTCAAATTGCTACTCCAGCAATTTTATTGCCTTATTGCCATTTGCCTGCCATTACCCAGTGGGCCTTGAAGCATCATTAGTTTGCTTTCAAGACTCCATCTCTCAGAAAAAGAACAAGTTATAGTCACTCCTCATAAGGAAAAGAACAGCCAAACTCAACGACTGCCTGTCATATTCCACACTAGAAAGGTCTCTCTTCCATTCACTTACACTGAGAGTGAAATCATCTGAATTGGATTCACGCTGAATGAACGGAATTCAATTCACACTAAGTTCACACTGAATGAACTGAACTGAATCCAGAACAGAGATTTTGTCCAGAAGAGAAGCAAGACAGTTTCTTTCCCAGGCACAAGGACTGTGTGTGGTTGGAGGATAGGAACTACTTTTGTACATGTTCCTTCCAAAGGGAGCAGAAGCTATTCACACCCACTGCCAGAGTTCTACTCATGGCTGGACTTCCCCAAGACAGAAAGTGAGGCTAAAAGAGAGGGAGGGCAGTTAAATTACAAGGTGTGGTTGGGTCCGTCTGCAGTACTTCGCTCCCAGCTCAGCAGTGCTCAAGAGCATGACGGGAGTTGGACTCCTCGCTATTTCCAGGGCACCACCTGGCAGAGCCGCAGGACTTCTCATGTCACCTAGCCTCAGTGCCAGCCTCTTCCTGCAGCACTACGCAAGTCCTTCAGCTTTTTTTCTCTCCTCCATGAATTTTTCATGGGGACTTCAAGGTTTACTGCAGCAAGTTAGACATTTCCATTAAAGAGAACACCCTGAGTGGAATCAGAAGCGTCTTTTCAGTCTCTGTTCAGGAAATTCTTTTGCAGAGTTGGCAATTGCTTGTGGAAAATTATTTTCCAGAGCACATTCAGACCTTCTTCCTCTAGCCATATGCTAAGAAATCACGCTTCATAGTCTGAAAGGCCCAGAACGATTTGAAGGTCTGTCATTTCTCCTTTCTCACAGCTGTAAAAATTCTTAAAATAAGGCCTCAATTACCAAAAGAACATATATTTGTAAAAAAACTCCAAATAACAAGAAAATAGAGGGAAATGTGCACAACTGAGTCATTTCTTTCAGCATGTCTCTTGAAATTAATAATGTCTCTCCTTCAGAAGATCCAATTCCTCTTCTTGGAAAAAAGTACATTCATGTAGATTACTCTCACCTTCATTTTTGACTGCTGCTGGTTACAGTCGGGACTAAACACAAACATGCAGCAATGGGAGCAGTTTCTGCTATTTATCTGTTTCAGTAAGCACTCCCACATTACTTTACACTTTGAGCAATGTCTCTGACTATTTCTTCACCGTCTCTTCTGTTTACCAATATTTCATAATTTATTTTGTTTAGTAACTAGTACAATAGGTCCACTGATTTCAGGTGGTGCACCACTACTTCAAAATGATAGGTTAATCTGTTAATGAAATCTGAACATAAAAGTGCATTTTCTCAAATACTCCCCTATATTTTGTTGTGTATAAAACACCTGATTGCAGTGAGTTTCAAGAAACATTATTAGCCTTCACTGGAGATGATTTCTTAAACTTAAAAGAAACCTTGCCAGAGATGGAATAGAGTTGTTTCAAACTCTGTCAACACTTTTCTAACTTCCTGTATCAGGTTTTTAAGCCCATGAGAAAAGCTCTAAGTGTATTGTCCTCCTTTACAAAAGACCCTGAACAAATCTGCATAAATATTATTAACAGTACTGTGTAATATTGCATGCCTGTGAATTTATAAGCAAGACACTCCAGGCACAGAAATTCATGGAGAAACACAGATACACAATATTGCACCAAAACAGTAATATTTAGCACTAAAGTAGTGCCTTTTAATAAAAAAAAAAAAAGAAAAACTCCATAGCTGATGGAAGATTCAGATCATAATTATGACAGAAAGAGGATCCAGAAGTTCTGTGACCAGCTGTGTATGACCAACTGCTAGGTCATACTCAGCCATCTGATGGAGTATGGTTGTGTTGATGCCACCTTCTCCTCTAACGAGTATGTGTTTCTCACGAGCACGTGTGAAGAAGAGATCAGACAAGGCTGAGTTTGTTCAGAGTTCACCTAATACCTACCCATTTCACACTCTTCTGACTAGCTGCTCTGGGAAAGTTGTTTTATTTTAAAGTGGCTGGATACATGGAAGGGTAAAATCTTGCCTACACCACCAACACACGGCTGCCTCTCGCTTTTGTCTGGGAGTTTCTACAGCCTAGTTCATAGAAGCACTTAAGTTTTCACATGTGAATTGGAGTTTCATTGGTTTCCCCTTGGTGGCTGCTCTCCAGATATGGACAGTCCCTCACGGTGCAGAGCCTACAGAGCAATTGTGGAAGTAGAACTGAGAAAGAAAAAAAAAAATTAAAGTATTTTGATAGAAAAGAGTTTAGAGTTTTCTCAGTCTGCTTGCTTGAAAGGTTGTCCCTCTTCTCTGCCCATCTCCAGCTGAAGAAAGATGTCACAGACCTACTATCCATGTCAAAGTTGCAAAAACTGTCTATCACATGTTAGACACAGTACATATCTACAACAAGAGGAGACTTCCAAGCTCCTCCACCATTACCATCTACAAGTAAGAACTGGACATTTATCAGGAAGCTCTACTTTTCCCCAGAACGAGTAACATAGAAACCAATGCCAGGTCTCTTGATTTCCTTCCCACCCCAAAAAAATCTAACATACAAGGGTAGAAACAAGTATCTTGTTTCTACCTTGGACCTGAAAGATTCACTTCTAAGCTCTGAGGTGGCCAAGGACAGCTGACTTGCAGGAGACAGCTGACATGGAGGAGATTTTCAGGGACCATGGTAAGGATGAATCTTTCATTTCTCATGGGGAAGTCTGAAACCTCACTGCCATCTGTAGAAACTGTTTCCCGAAGCCTCTGAACTCACTATTGCTTTCATAGGTGTGCTCTGTGCCACAATAAAACTATTTCAGGCCCAGAAAAACACTGATCTCTCAGCATCACTGCGTTGCTGCGGCTGTTCAGGAGACTGTGCTTCAAGTCCTAAGTAATGGTACCTCATCTTGCTCCTAGATCTCTTCTGACTTATTTTCAAAGGACAGATCTTGGTTTCTGAACAATGGCCGATTCTGTAATTATCTACGTTTAAATATGAAGGGGGGAATCAAGAGCAATTTTAAGGGCATGTGGATTTGGTCTTCTGCCAAAGTGCTTTATTCTGTAATGAACTCTTCCTTTTAAGCCACTTTGCAGACACTTTGGTCTGAACCCAATATCAATAATATAGGTTAAATTTCACATGCTTAACAATATTTAACCCTGGGGCCTCTTCTTGGGCTGTTAAACATCAGACAGTACACCAGCCTGGGGTACTGGGACAGCAGGTGAAAGCCAGGAAGGCAGGCCACTGATGGGTAACTGAAAAGAGGAAAGAACACCTTCACCTGTGCTGTATGAATTCAGCATTACAAATGGTGAAGCAGCCCTTCTCTTTCAGACTGTTTGTAGTCGCATTTAAATAGTCAATAATTCATCGCTTACAGTGAGAATGTTAAATGCAGAAAGCAGTAGAATGTAAATTGAAATGGCTAATCCTTTTTAGCATGATCCATTAACACCAAAATATTAAAGGTGAATGAGAAGAGACTTCATAGGCGAGTGCATTGGCCTTTTGCCTCTGAGGAAAGGTCTGTACTCAAAGCTTCATTAGGTTACACGCATAAGTGGGTCACACTGGTCTAACAGACATTTGTCCATATCACAAAACCAGTGACAGTCTGCAAGTACAACCTAGAGACTCCTACAAAGCCAAGGTTACAAGAGGACCCTGTTCAAGTCTGTGCATCCCCCAAGCTGTGTGAGGATCTGAGCACACTGCTTTGTTTCTTTAGCTCTGCCTCCCATTTGCAAGAGGACAGTAACTGCTGTGCATCTCCATAGTGCTGGAAGGGTTAGAAAGTTAAACCAAGTGCTTAGGGATTGTCATCATAGGGGAAGGGAGAGGATATTAAAAGTGGAAATGACACTATCTAGAATAATGATGTCACTCTATATGAAAACTGGGACGTAGCAGCTGAGCTGGAGAGTAAAGCAGCAAGAGAGGATGGAGCTTAGGATGCACTTTTAGGATACACTTTTACTGTGTTTTTGTTTAAAATCCTACAGAAAGGATTAAAACCCTAACAGAATAGTGTGAAGTCAGAGACAAAGCAGCTTAACAAGTACTCCCTGTTGATATGGCATGACAATCTCCAAACCCTTAAAGGAAATCAAAAGATCAACTGTCCCATTTTAACCAGGATGCTGAAAGACTAAAGGACCAGCTCTGAATGTAGGCGTTAGAAACTTTCAGAGCTTGAGCTTAACCTATTCAAATTGAACACTGACATCACCTCAGATGTTCTCTGCACAGCCAGAGGTTTAGTGTCAGAATAATGTTTTCAATTGTTTGTTGAGATAATCGAGTTCTAAAGAAACAGAAAATCTTACAAGATCAGTATTTCAGAATGGAGCCCAAGGGGGCCTTTTTGGACTTTGGGTGGTGTACTCATCTGGGACTATGCTCATTCATCTTCTCTCCAAGACAACTTATTTACTCCAAGATTTTTTTGAGTGTTCGTGATTTGGGAACCTCCCACCGCACCGCCACTTTTGCTTGTGAAATCTGTGCTCTGAAGCCATTTCTTTCCAGGCAGTGCTCCAGAACATAGCATTTCTACTGGGAAATGATGACTGCAAACAAACACAGCATCTACTTAGCAACAGAGAGAAAAAGAAAGAGAAGTGGGTTTTCTTTTACTTTTTATAAAAGGCTCAATAATCTCTTGCCTGAAGAGTAGTATAAGTGCGTCTCATAAAACATCATAAAACAATACAGTCCTGTAAAACCAAACAACATGTCAAAGCCCTATTTATTCCTTTCATTAACCTGATCTAATCCCAAGAAGTTTCTAATGGAACATACGTTGAATTGATGAGTCTTCCTCTAGATCCTCAACTTACCCAAAAGAGATGGAACAAATATAAATATATCTACACTTTACACTCAGTCTTAATTTGTTCAAAGCTT
Source organism: Rhagologus leucostigma (assembly GCA_013397725.1). Classification (NCBI taxonomy): domain Eukaryota; kingdom Metazoa; phylum Chordata; class Aves; order Passeriformes; genus Rhagologus; species Rhagologus leucostigma. The sequence continues at coordinate 498,822 of VZTD01003101.1, forward strand.
GGAAGAGCTTAAAAACCCACTAGTGCCTCATGGAAAAATAACAAATATTCCATTTAGAGAGGTTTTTGGCTGCTTACGCCCTTGTTTTTCCTGTGGCATTCCCTTCCCCCATAGCAAGGACTCTTTCACATTGAGGATGTGAGAATTTTAGTGATATTTGCAGTGGAAGGGCCCTGCCACTCAGCCCAGACCACCCCCTGCTAATGGACAACTGTTGTCCACAGCCTTCAGCTGTGGAATAAATAATCAGGTAAACTACATTTCCCATTTTCAAGACCTCCCCACTCACCATACAAAAAGAAAAAAAACAAACCAAACCAACAAACAAAACCCCAACAACAAATTAACAAAAACCAACCAACAACAACAAAAAAAATCTCCAACCAACAAACTGCCATACTTTTTTTTTTCCCCAAGAGAAACATATTTATCAGATTTAATTAATATGTTCTCCCTGACTTCTATAATGTTCCCCACAGTGTTTCCTGCTGTTTGGTTTCATCCCCAGCTCTTCATGAGCCCCAGTTCAGGCCCACCTCCCATTTAACTACATTTTTTTAAAGGTCTTGTTGCATGGGGTTAGGCTGGAGGAAGGCAGGATGTAATCACTGGAAGTGAAGGGTCCATTGAGGAAAGAACCCCTCAAATTTTAAGCAGGGAACTTTGTGCTGGAATATAAATGGATGTGTTTGCTCTAGTTCAACTTTTGAAGAACAGGCAAACATGCCTCATCTCCACCAGAAAGCAAACGTTAGCAGGGGTGTTGCTCTGTGGAAGGCAGCAAAAGTATATAAGCAGATGGTGTTTGAGCATTTAACCACCGCAATCCAAGCATGACTTGGCAATGAGCATACTCAAGGCCCTGTTTACCCTAGAGCTTTGGACAGCGCAGCTGCTACTCAAGTTCTGGTTGAAATTTTCAAGCACAGGTATGCTTGGTGAGGGACATGGATCACTATCCTGGATGGGCAAGAGGCACTGTCTCCAAGTCAGCAGCACAGTCTGTACACAATCTCTCCAGGCTCTCTCCGTTGCTGATCTGCATTTGAATCCTAACTGAGATAGCTGTTTAATTGATATTTAAGAAATAAGTGATATTTGGCCTATTCGCACTCAGACAACCAGTATTTAAGGAGCTGGCTGCTTTCTCAGCAATCAGAAATATAAATGTGTTTTAACTACCCAGCTGTAAACTTCATTCTACTCACACCCTTCTCACACATTTCTTCTGCACTACCTGCATGACACTGAGAAGACAATCTTCAGCAGAATACTGTCTTCTGCCCATGATGTAAATAGTTATGGATGTTTGGAGATGCTACTTACACTTATCTAAAGATGGGAAGAAAGAAAGATTGTCTATAAAGGAATAGAAATCAGGGAAATAACCAATAACTCCACATGTTCAGGCAAGAACATTATTCTCTGAACGAATTGACAGTGATTTAGTCTAAACCTATTTCAGCAAACATTCCACTTGGGCATAAAGGCCAATCTCTTTTTCTCTACTGGAAAGTCCCACCCTAACCCCCAATGTCAGATCCCAAGTATCCCCTATTTCTTAAGCAGCCAAATATAAACAAGTACAAAAACAAATCCAAACTGCCTTAACGTCACATTGCCTGCAGTGCAATGGCGAGGTGATCCCTTGCCTCCCATTACCCACCCCAATAATTCTTTTATATGGAGTGTGAAATAATTAGGAACAGCAAAAATAATTTAGGAAACAAGAAGAAACTAATTGTATAAGCTTGTTTTGGGAAAACACAAAGGACAAAAGCAAACCTGCTAGAGATGCTGACAGATACAGTACCAGTGTATTAAAGCCCACACATGTATTAATAATAAGCTAACTAATGGTCCCTTGCACAATACACAATGAATTTACTACACAGCAGCCTGCTGCTGTGCTGCACTGTGGCTACACACCACAGAGAAGATCACGGTTTGTGAAGCAGGAAAGTTTAATATTGCGTCCAGTCCAATGACTTTACACTGTGGTTTGGGAGAGACCAAGGTTTCAGAGTGCAGCTCTGGGAACCCAAAAGTCTCCAAGCCAGAAATGCTGCTGATTACGTCCTCTGGATCTGGGCAAGTTGCAATCTGCCTCAATGCCCACCGCCCCAAAGTGTTAGACTCACCTACCAAAAAACAGCATTACTCCAGAGCAGCACTGCTCAGGCCTTTTAACTAACGCTGTGGCTAAAACTCCAGGGGTTAAATTCATCTTCCTGCCTTCTCAACTGAACTAAAGGATGCTCTCCATCTTTACTTTAGAGTAATACAAGTCAATGGAAACATATCTAAGGTCCTTTTCCTTTCCTCAGAGCATGCTGGTGAAAGAGATTACTTTCGCTTGCTAAATGGGGAAACTGAGGTATGGTGGTGACTGGAAAACTCGTTGAAAATCACACAAGTGGTTGAGGTTGTGGGTGTGCGAATCAATAGTTACTGCACCCATGTCCTACCTTGACAGATCAAAGGTCTTCAAAAACCAGGGAGAAAGACAGAGAGCCTGAGGTCAGCGTTTTGTCCCTGACTGCTAAGCATGACACCTACTTGACTGGACCAGCAAATTCTGACCTTAGGCAACGAAACTTAATATCAGGTTACCAGTAAGCCAGACCACATTATCACTTTAAGACAGACATTTGCATTCTCTTTCACATTGTTTCGCACCATGTCTACTTGTGACCAGAACAAAGAGATAACACGTGTGGATTTGCAGATGTGGACAGGGGTCTGAACTGCTCACAGCCGTTCTGAAAGCCAGGTTTACCTGTTCCAGGGTAAACAGTCCCACAATGAGGAGGCTGAAAGAGACTGCAAATTTGGCACTTGTCTCACTGAAAAAACAGTCTGCTTAAACAGATCTCCTTTTGGGGTCCAGTCCTGCACATTTTATACTCAACTAATGCTAAAGTTGCTGTCTATACAGTCCAGCTTTGATCTGCTTGCAGGATGTTGTTTTCTCCATCAGCTCAACTTCACTGGCTGAGCTTAGCCTGTATCCTGAGTTTTAGCTGTTAAAAAAAGCCCTCTGTTCTTTGAGTCCCTCTCTCAAAGAAAATTGCCAAGTACACTTGATCCTCCAGAATTACTTTCCCCGATCGCAAGCTTCCTAGCTCAACACATTGGTTTAGAAACAATGCACTAACATGCTTTGAAAGCTCCTTCCATTTTTTTTTCTGAGCTAATGACATTCACTGAGGCCTGTTCTCAACCTCACCCAAGATGCCTACCCAGCCACTTCAGTACATGACTGCTTCTTTCTCGGGCACCCACTGCAGCTGCAGCTGCTGTTTGTTTACCCACCCGCTGCAAATCACCCCGGCAGTGGCTGAATGTAAGTCCCAAGGCTAAAGGTCTCCTCTGTGCTCATGCAGAGTTTTGCAAAGCACTTCAGGATCAAAGGTGTCAGTGAAACACAAGGATATTATAGAAGCCCAGAGTTTCCTCACAGCCAGCTTGTCAACTAATTACAGTTGTGTGCTTTGCTGAGAAGCTCAGAAAGGTATCAAGAGCAAAACCCCATGGCATCCTCTGACACTGACAATGCTGTAGCTGGGAGTGCTGCCATATTTTATGCTTTCAGGACTGTCTTTGAACTGAACGTGAACTTGCATAGATATGTGCCTGATGCACAAGTCAAGTGCACCAGTGCGGTGATCCACCACACTTTCCATCACTTTACACTTAACTGCATGCCAAGCCTCCATAAATTACACTTGCTGCTTTCCAGTCTGCCTCTGACAAGAGCACAGTTGACCTCCGTGTCACTCGTGCCAGCGGCGCAGAGCACAGGCACAGCTTGGATGGAGGACTGCTCAGCAGAGCTATTCCTTCTGGAGGAGCCATCACAAACACACTTCTTCCTGCCTTGGCCTCTCTGGAAAGCTGCAAGTGATCTGCAGCATGGATGGACTGACAGCGAAGACCTTGTCGAGGAAATTGTTTGTCTGGGGTTACTTGGGAAGACTTCAGGACAAAGACAGAAGCAGAACTCGGTCACATGAATCTCAGTGCAGCATCTGAAACTGCGACACTGTCCTTCTGTTCAGAGAGAACTGGTGTATCAGCACCATCATTTCATTGATCCTGTCTAGTCTGACACACATGGATAACACCTCTAAGCATATGACTGCATGGGTTAATTGAGGAAAAGAAGCCAAGACAGCCATATCTTCCTGCTCCTTATTCTAAGTGCTCTAGCAACACATCTCCATTTCTTTGCCCTCTGCAAGAAACATCAGGGGATGAGGGTTTTTTCCCTCCCCCACCTCCCTCACAGTCACTTGAAAAGGGATTATTCTGGCTTTTAACAGGTAGTTTATGAAAGGAATTAAATTATGTGGTTGCCTGCTGCAATAGCAGGGGGGCAGACTCAGTGACCCAGGGGATCCTTTCTAGGACTGTGTCAGCCTATGACTAACGTCAATAAAAATGATTTCATCCCAGCTTTTACGTGTAGGCAGGAGAGCAAACAACAAATTAATGAGAACAAGAAGCTCGAAAAAGCTGAAGGAGGGGGATGGAAGGGAATGGCAAAGCACACGTGCAATATTAGGTAAGGAAAAATCCAGCATTCAACTTGGACTAAAATATGACTTATGAGGCTGTTGATTTCCACCCATACTCCCATGTACCTGATGGGAATAGAATTTAAGTGTCCCAGCTCTGGCTTTGTAAGTGATTTGACAAACTGTTTTCTGTGCTGCCGCCACAGTTACCCAAAATAGGTAAAATATTTCATTTTGGAAAGGAAAACATTTACATGAGGACTTGACCTTTAACTCAATGTCAGAAGCTCCCCAGGTGGGAGGCGAGACTGATGGGAGCTTCAGTAGAGTCTAGAAACCTCCTGGAGTAATCACTGTCTCCATGGCAACAAAACACTGACATGGGAAGAGAGGGAAGAAGCAGGAGGGGGTTATGAACCTAAAAACTGCATGGGTTCTCGTCTCCGTACAACTTCCAGCCATTAAAGAAGTCTGTTCACTCTTCTGGAGTGGAAAGGGCTTAGACAGCCTGGTTGGGTTTCCCACTTGGTTGACAGAAGGATCTAGCATGGATGCACCTTCCAAGTGCCTTCCAAGTGCCACCTTTCAAAGCAGGGTCCCAGGAGAGAAACAGCTTCCACCCTTGCTCATATCTCAGCTTCCTGCTGAGACCCTCAAACAAACGTTGAAGAAGGACTAATTCAGAGAAGATTCCACCAGCTCTAGAAACCTCAGTTCACCCAGAAGCGGAGGTAAAAAGCAGCTAAAAAGCCTGGAGACAAATAAGCTCAAGTTTTTAATCAGAAGAACTGAAAAGCATTCAATTTAGAGAAAAAAAAAAAACAAAAACCAAACCAACCAAACAAAAAAATCAGAAAACCAAAACCAAGCAGAAGAAAAAGAGCAAAACATCCTTTCAGAGTGCTTTTGGCCTGTTCTCATCATTTCTTAGAAAGCCAGGTGGACTAACTGATTTTTAAATGCTTTACCATGAAATTAGTTTCTGGCAGGGAATTTCCACAGGCCAAGTTACCAGGACAGGAATCAAAACTACACCCTCTCAAAACCGAGGAAGTGTGCATGTTGATGACCATCCTGAGTCATAGAATTGCTGGTACTGGGAGGGGATTCTGGAGATCTCTTTCTCCAAGATGACCAAGATCTTCCCTCTCCTTGGATTGTATAAACTCACTCAAAACATGGAGAAGTGATGTAGGGTCTATTCTGACTCCAAAGACATTCTCTGTTTAGGAAAATGCCATCTGCCACAGGAGCAATGCTATGTCCAGTTCATGTGTACTCAAGTCTCTCAACCCATATTCCTTGCTAGTGGCTGGAAGTTCTTTAAGGGAGAAAGGAAGGTAGAGGGGGAGGAATAAGAATTTTGCTTCCTGATTTTTGTAGAGAGAAGATATTTTTCGTCTTGGTGCTAAGCAACAAATGTTTTCTCTTCTTCCATTCAAGGTTTGTGTTTTAAGCCATTTTGTTCTTTTTACTCCCTTCTCTTCCTCCCCCTCTCCCCATTTACTTACAAAAGCTGTTCCATTCAGTCTAATTGGAACAGATGGAAATATAGAAAGTTCCTTTTAAAAATATAAATAAATTATATACACATGCACTACTTATATTATGATCTGGAGAGGGGAAAAAAACATCAAAATTTGAGAGCAAAGAATACGAAGAGCTAGTACTCATTGTTCTGATGCTGAACTCTAATTTTAGATGTGTTTACAAATGTGTGCCTCAAAAAAAATTTACAGAAAGTGCTGCTCCATAATGCATGGTTTTGCTTCTCCTGCAGCTAATGCTTTTTTTTGCTAGAAACTAGCGGCTGGAACCTTCACACAACGCGATTCCATCCTTCAGAAGATGTGGTCTATAAAGTTGACCGAACACTTCCCCCCACACACATACCTTCTCTCTCCACATAAACAACTTATCTCATTTTCCCACCACCCCCTTCTTTTGACCCTGGTACATTTAACTTTGTCTGTAATTATACATTTTGCATCTGAATTTAGTGCTTCTGACAAGTGACAGCTACAGGATTGACAGCCTGAGAGAATTGCATCCTATTTACCCAGAAAAGGATAAAGCTTTCAACCTACGATGTTAATCCCACCATGGTCTTAGAAATTATCTTTCCCGAGTGGGTCTCAAAGCGAATAAGGTCAGTGTCTTTATTCCATTTGCTAATGAGAAGACAGATACTTGGAGAAATATGAAGTGACTTGGCCGAACTCAACCAAAAGAGGGGTAACAAAGCTGTATATGAAATCCACGTTCCTCAGGGTCAGCTCCCTGTCCAGCTGGCCCCTCCAACCCCTCCTTTACAGAAGGCAACACATTACTTTCATCTCTTGCCCCAGCCAAAGTGCATTTTGAGGTCAGATAAACACACCATGGACAACACGAACCACAGAAACCGCTGGAGCTGTCAAAGACTTCTTCATGGTGTCCCTCTGTTCACCATAAATAGTAAGATACATACTCCCACTCATTTCCTGCAGGCTATTAAGGCAGCAGTTAAAAGTATTACTGCCATCATGAATAACCCTGATTTTATATATTACCTATTTTTCAGGCACGAGGAGGATCAAATGTGCAGGCAAAATAGTCTAAGCAGGCAAAGTAGACTGAAAAGTCTACTTGCATATCTCCTCCCAGCACCACTGAAGACCTCTGAGTAAGAACATATCATCTGGGATATATTACCAGTCTGCTGAGGGACAGAAGGCTGTATTTCTCTCACTTTCATTTTTTGGGAAGCAGCTTTTGCTTGTTTGCCTTCAAACTGTTTGCTGAAGGATAAAATTCAGCTTGGAGTACTATTTTACGAGAAATTGTGGTTTTTAATGCAAAGGCTAAATATTGTCTTTTTTGGGAAGCTCAGATGTGAAGGATTTATTTCACTATTTAATTCAATGGTAAGAGCTTTACAATTAGCAGTGTCCTCTATTTATGAGTCCTGTTGACTACCAAAGCTCTTTGTTCCTATCACAACCACAGCTAAAACCTCACAATACAGTCCAAAAAGGAGAAATACGAGAAATTAACGGGGTGAGGGAGCGGAAAATAAGTCTAAATCTAGTCTGGTTTGATATGTTTTGTTCACCTGAAGTCACTTGATGTCTTTCTATCTGCACTGTACTGTAAAAGAATTTTAGATTTCCCAGGACTCGCAACTGTGAGTCAGAAGCTGCTAGGGGTACACACTTAATACAGGCTAAGAAATTAAAAAGGCTGAACTTTCTTTTCTTACTAGCACTCTTTCAGCAAACATTTTTCCAACTATGAATCTCCAAAAGGAACAGAAAACCTGAGGTCTAAGCTAGCTAAGAGACATTCCACCAGCCAAGGCTAGCAAGACTCATATGCTGATCCTTGAGTCTTCTGCAGAAGACTCAGAGAGTGTCCAGATGGATCTCTGACTCACACTTGAATCTGGTATTGAGACAGACACAGGAGACCAAGAGTTGTACTAGAATTTTGTTGAAGAAGGATCAGAAGTGATCTGGATGAGAAATGAAGCAGAGATACTTGGATCTTCTGAGCGTTCAAGTGGGGGAAAGAAAGACAGTGTACAAGTACATGTTAAATGCAGACAGGCAGAAAGATCAGACTCCATTGTTCCACCACACATGAACCCCTGACTCAGAAAAAAGAGCTTTCTCCCCCTGCCTCTCAAGCAGGATGTTTCAACCACCACTATGGAAAATAGTACAAACAAGACAGAACACTCACAGTGGGACTGATGTCTCACCACCCTTCCTGTTCTTTACATAAAATTTTGTAATAGTTGTACCATTTCCATACCTTTCCCTTGGGCTTTCTGTCACTTTCTGCAAGTTTGCATTGTTAGGCGGTATCCTGGGTCAGGGAGACGAGAGGAATCAATGTGAATTTGCATCCCCTTGATACCACCCTAAACTAACCCTCTTCCTCCTTGAAGTTGTGCCAGTCACTCATGACATCAACGCCAGGTGCCTGCTGATGTGAAAGGTGTGGGTTCAATTCCCATCTTCACTGAAATCTTCCTGGGTGGCAGGTGGGTTTTCCTCTCCCCTCTGTAAGACAAGCATTTCATTTCACTGCCCCACTGGGAACTCGAGAGGATAGAACCCCAATGATGCTTCAGTAGCTTCAATTCAAAGCTGGTGGAAATCTTCTATTAGAAATACTTTGGAACTGGGTGATGAGAGCTATTTACCTGCCATGCTAGTAAAAAAATATCTCCACGAGCTCATTTCTAAGTTTTCTGTAAAAATGAAATATTCCAGCAGAAGTTGCAGGCAAAGAAACTTCACCAATGTATGTCCCCAGGGCCAATTTATTCAACAAAAATACCTAGAGCCATTTGAAGAGACACATGCCAATTTTTTAAATAAAATTCTTGTCCTTTTTTAGAAAAACAGTACATTCTGGTCATTCCCTAAGACAGGTAAGAGCCTTACTTTCTTTAAGGTATGTCAAGACAAGCATTCTTTTTTCTCCATGCTGACGAACAGCACTGTGGAACTAATGGGTGAAGATCAGAGAACTGTTCCTCAAAGAATGCAGGGCCCACAAAATCAGGAGTTGCGAGGTACCAGTTGAATACCTAGACGAGACAGAAAGGAAGGCAATTCCATGCAAAGACAGATAATTTTAATCAGACAGACAATTTAAAGATGCATTTTGTCTTTTCTTCTTAATTGGGGATGAACATAAATCACAAAGGTAACAAAATCCTCAGTGGTCCCTCTCCCCCCATTACCTGCCCATGAGCTTAAGAGAAGAGAAAGCATGAAAGAAATGTTGGCATGTTTTATTTTGGACCATCAGGCAGCAGTTTGTACTGATAGATGTATTTTTGAGAGCATACAGCTGCCTTATTCACTAATTAAGGCTTCTGAGAGTGTAATGAAAAACTGTGTGATTTCACTGTATGGCAAACAGCCAGCACAATTTGTTTCAGATACACAGAAGATATTTGAGTTGCAGATTATCTGGGTTCTGGTAGGGTAAGTTTCGTGCAGGTGTGCAGCAAAGGCAAGGGAAAAGGGGCTGGCCCTGTATTCCCAGCACATTTGCAAATCCTGCCACTGGAATTTCTTCCAGAAAATAAACCTCACAAAGCACTGGGTTCCAGTGAAACAGCCCTTATCTGAGCAGTGTCCTTATGTACCTGATGGCATTGTAGGGAATGCGTAGAAGAGGAGGAGGAAGAAGAACAGTTATAGTAAATTTGCAAGCTAGCGTAACTTTTAGAGTATGTAAAAAAAATATTCAAGGATTATGGCTTTCCAGACTTTATTGTGGCCTTTCAGTACTTGAAGGGGGCCTACAAGAAAGATGGGGATAAATTGCTTAGGAGGGTCTATTGCGGTAGGACAAGGGGTCGTGGTTTTAAACTAAAAGAAAGAAGATTTAGATGAGGCATACGGAAAAGTTTTTTAAAATGTTTTTTTAAAACATTAGAATAGGTTGTCCAAAGGGGTGGTGGGTCCCTCCTCCCTGCAAACATACAAGATGGGGTTGGACAGGGCTCTGAGAAAACTGATCCAGTTGAAGATGCCCCTGCTCATTGTAGAGCTATTAGAATAGATGAACTTTAAATGTTCCTCCCAACTCAAAATATTCCATAATTCTATGATTCCTTCTCTTGCTCTGCATCTGGTATGAAAGTGCCGAAACATTAAACATTTTTTGTTCTTCCAACCACAGGGAGGAGAAAAGCCTCTTTCATATTGTGAGAAGGGACACCTATAAAACAATTCAGGCTTGCTCAAAATTGAGCAGCCCTCAAACAGCACAGTTCTGACAAAACAGTCTCCAGACAATGGCTGGTGTATGCACAAGTCTGTGAACAAAGTTAATGTTTTTACAGTAAAAAAGATGGAACTTAGGCAAAATGCCAAGACCGGGAACCCCAAGAATTCCTGACAGGCTAGAAAAGAGCTAAGTCCACAACAGCTTGTATCCCAGAACATCCTGGCCGCCTGTCACCCCGACCGCCCTGGCGGCAGCCGTGAGCTAGCAGAGAGTGCGAAAGATGCACACTATCAAATTTACACACATCAAGGAGACAACAATATGGCCAAAATTAAAAAGCTACTAATACATAGTGATCTGCCAAATTGAAATTCTGTACTCTTTGGATATCCAACTCCATGTCTGTATCTATTATATTTTGAACATAATCTCTATGACTATCAGCATCTGGAATATAATAGGTTTGCTTTCCTTGGTATTTGGAAGACAGCCTCACTCTTTATCCCAGTGCTCCATAAACAGCACTTTTCCCACCATATTCTCTTGCTATAATCGAGATTATATCCCAAACCTTCAGTCAGAAGCTTTTAGATATTAAGGAAACCACTGACCCATGGAGAGAAAACATGCCAGAGAACCAGATTCCTCTCACTGATGGAGATGAACATATTTTTGGAGGTAAACCTCAGCTTTGGACACGGTTTTGACAATCTGATCAGTACAAGGAAAAGTTGCTACTGAAACCACTCAGGATCCCTAAGGAAAGGCATTCCTAGAAGGAGAGGGAATAGGCAACTTCTTGCAGGTTCATTTAAGTTTAGGAGAGATGGCTGCCACAATCTATATCTTTAGCTACACAGTTTTAGAAGTCATTGGGAGTCACTGGAGTTTTTAGAAACAAGGTTGTACTTAAACTTGCTGACAACTCATTTTTACTGAGGGAGCTTGAAAAACAATAACATTGCCGAGTACTGGACACCCCTGTTTTAGCAGGTGCTTAAAGGCACCTTCCACCATTAACAAAGCTGCAGGGAACAGATGTGTTTCTTTGGTAAGTTTGTCTATTATTTCTAAAACATAACAGATTTTTGTTTGGTTTTCAAACCTTTTGTTTAGATGCTTTTCAAAGTGATTATTTGCTACACAGAGACAATTTCATTAGAAGTTGCAATGAATTTGTTTCCTACTTTTTTATGACCTCAGAATAAAATTTACTATTTTTTTGCCTGCTCTTGCTGATAACAGCAATATCAGTCAACTGTTCCATGTCTCAGCAAATCACAGCAATTAGCAACAAACATCACCACAGGACAAACATTTCTAAAGACTGTCCACAAAACACGTCCAGAGACAATATTCAGAACACATGAATCAAGAAGCTCTTAACACACCAGACATGGGAAACCTAATTAATCTGATTCAAAACAAACACTGCAGCCAAACATTAAGTGACATTAACCAGGCTGGAAAAGACTTCTACAGGAGCAAAGTGAACCTTTGACATGGTCAGTGAAGCAGTACTGCGATTTAGAGAAGGAGGAGGGTTTGAGGGATGGATTGGTGCAAATCACAGCATGGCAAGAGTAAATCAAACAGGACAGAAGCTCCCGTTCAAAACACTGAGCTCCTTATGATCCTGGTCTAAGTATATCTTGCCATGACATATTATGGGAGGAAGAAATCAGCACTTCCTCTGAAACCACCATGGTATTATTTCAGAGCTTCTGAGCACAAAGATGCCAGCACTGATTTCGGTGGGATCTTCTACGTGTTTGGTATCTCTGAAAGCCAGGCTGCACACTTTGGTTCCTATATAGAGCACTGAAAGTCTAACTTTAAGAACATATTTAAAAATAAGCTACAGAGGTTTGAATGTCTATTCCCACCTTCGAGAAAAGCATTGGAACCCATAGGGGGCCAGCACTTTCACTATCTTTACAAATCCTATTGCCCTTCTCAAAAGAGTAACATTCAATCTGTTGCTGCACCTGTAAAGACTGCAGGAAGGCACCGTGGGCTTACCTTGGTTTAGGCTAAACAAATGCATCATGTTTATGAAGAGATGAGGAAACAAAGGAACCTGCCTCTATTACTGAAGGATATGTCAATACTGGGATGGTGGTCACCAACAAGTCTTCAGTTCTTTATTGTGGTTAGGCCACATGTCTTTTGCTACTACCTAAGGAACAGTGCCCCAGCATGGTTAAAAAGCTGTTATGCACCACACCAGAGTGGATGCATTTCCCTTCTTAAATAAAAAATAAATTAAAAATCCAGTTTATAGTGAGAATGGCAGGTCACCTTGAACACATCAGGAAAGAATATGGCGCTTCCAGCTTTATGTGATTTAGAGATGTTAACTAGTGACTTTACCAGCCTGCACAGCTTCTGTAGTATGTTAGGTGCTTCAAAAAGTTTATGACATTGCCTGTTTTTAAGCATGATAATATATGAGGATATTACCTCTGAACAACCACTGTACTTCATTTGACAGAACAGGTCATAACGAGCCTTCACTTTACACCTTTGAAGCTTTGAATCAAGACTAGGATTTTTGTCCATTTCTGTACTAAAGCTGCTAAAATTGAGGTCCCTTTCCTCTCCTTACTACAGAGCTTGTGGTTTTTTCTACAGTCCTAAAAAACGTGAATACTCTCAAAATAGGGACATATGTTGTTCTAAACCCTAATATTAAGCTGTTACAACAGTGAAGTATGAAAGGACCAAATATATTGTTGCAGTTGCCCCACTGATGAACTAAGGGTTTGTACACATTCAGTTTTCTTCAGTAAACAGTTTTTCATCACCAAAAGGGGGCAAAGCAAATATACTGCCTTGCCTAACATCACTTCTGGGGTTTGGAGAGTGTTTGTCATTCACAATTATGGTTTTAGTTTTTATTCAACAAGAGTAGACCCGGAGACAGAGATTCCTTCTACTTCACTTTAGATACATGGCTGAGGCTCTCAGAACAGACTGTGATGGTTCAAAGTTATTTATGCAGCCAGTGAATGCAGAGAGAGGGGTCTCAGGAGGGCTGTTTGTAACCACAGCCTGCTGGGTCAGGCCCAATATCTATTTATCCCAGTACCCCGTCTCTGGCAGTGGTCAGTAATGGCTATTAAGAGAAAAAGCACAAGAACAGGACAAATATGTATGCTCTCTTCCTAGTATACTCTCTTAACCTCTGCTATCTGCATCTCGAAGATTTGCTGACTCCAAAGTAGAGACCTTAGATTAAAAAAAAAAAAGGAAAACACTTGAGTGGATTTATCTGAACATTTGCCTAGTCACTTTGAAATGGGAAACTTCTGCCAGCCACATCATGCTGCAAAGATAGGCAGTGATGTAGAAACCAGTGCATAGGCAATGATGTAGAAACCACTGCCATAATATCATTGCTTCAAAATCTTAGCAGGGTGCTCGCATCAGATGGCGGGATATGAGTAGATATCAGTAAAAAACCTCCAGGGACAGTCCAGCCTCTGGAAGCAGAGGTAAAAATGGCTACAGAGCCAAGATCAAACTACTTTTAGAGCATCCAAGTAAAATGCAGAAGCACTGTGGGCACTTCTGATAAGAGGAGCCAACAGTATTCATCATGTTCTGCTTGTGAGGGGCTGACAGGGTGTCTTGCTTCAAGGTGCAAAAGAGTTAGGAAACAGTGAGACCCTCAGCTCAGCTGTGTAAACCCCAGTCCGGGCATCTCCTCTCGGATCTACAGCAACTACTTAACAGGAGCAAAACCACTGCTGCGTGCTGGAGAGGTTTCTGTGGGGCTTCCTGAGAAACACTGAGATACTGAAATGCTATTTTCAAAGATGGTTTCTAAGCAATATATTTTAGCTTTATCAAAATCAGTTTAAAGCCTCAAATTTATTATAGGGTTAAAAAAAAAAGAAGCCTGAAAATAGACTAAAAGTCTACTGTTTGACGAATTGTTTTTACACAGTCTTTTTTTTTAAGATAGCAGCTTACACAGAGTTGTACCACTCTTCAAAAGGCATGTAAATCACTTTCAGGTCCTACTGCTTTTTGCTCCCAAACCGATCCAGTAATCAGGTATCATGTTATCTGTTTAGTCTGTCCAGTCAATACATTGCTATTTAAGTTGCATTATCACCGAGATATATTTGGTACAACATCTGCAGGGATTGTATTACAGAACACTTAATTGTTTGCATAGCCAAATGCAGGGCTATTCAATCGGCCCTATGCTAGTCAACAAGAGACCTCAAAACATGACCCTGTCTCACCCCATATCTGCACTGCTTTCCCAGACTGCTGTAGGGACAGGACCTGGACTCCACTGCTGGTTGCCACTGCAGTAGACTGCAGAAAACGTGGTACTTGTACACACAGAGCTCTCTGCACCGTACTGAAAAATATCCCAGAGCTGCTTCATGCTCTTGCCCTCCATTAAAACGTAGGCTGAGTTGAAAATGAGCCAGTGGTGTCCAGTGTGATTCATCAGCAGTGCGTTAGGCCAGAGTGAAGGAGGAGAGCAGAGCAGACACCTCTGGTACAGGGCTAAAGTTCAAAAGGCAGGATTCAAAGGGGTGTGGTGGGGAGCAGTGTTTTAAATTACCTCTAAATTAGTAGTGTCCAGTGGGAAAAAAAAGGAAAAACACCCAGAGTCACAGGACTGACTACCTCTATCTGGATCTGCTAGACAGGCCGTGATAAAGGGAGAAATATATTACCTTCTGCTTTGCATGAGTTGCTTATTGCCACATTCCTTCGGTCTCCCATACAGGTACCTACTACAGAGAGGTAAAAAGACAAATCCTTCTGCACGTGTGACCAAGGCTTGTGGCTCAGCCACTTCCAGCTTGCTGCTGGCAGCCTGGATATTACCTCTAAGATAAATGAATAAGAGTTTAAGGTCTTATTGGATTACTGTTTATTGAACTTTATAAATTCCAATTAACAGACCCCTGAGCAATACGAGACATGTAGTGTACTCTTCATTTTATAGTGCAATTATTACTGAGTTTATCCTCAGCTGAACAAGAGGTATTAATGGATAAAACATGGGAAAGAAGACATACTAATAGATAAAAGCAGATATTGGAGACACGGAGATAAACAGATACAACCAGGAGAAAATGCACAAGGCAAGAAAGAGCACACGTGTTTGGCTGATTAGGTTATTTCACTGCTTATACTACTATGCAGGAGGCCTACAGGAAATAGATGAGACAGTTACACAGATGAGTAAGTGTCCTAAATATGCAAGCAGAAGAAGAGAGTTGGGGAAGGAGGGGTAGGGGGAAGAAGAAGAAGGAAAAAAAAAAAAAAGATAAAAAGCAGTCAAAATAGGACAGATTTTGGAATTTATCATTTTCACAGTTGCTCTAGAGGCATAAACATGTTGAGAAAGATCTCCCAATTCAGCATTTTGCCAGCACGCAGAGAAAGTTGTACTAGTGAATCTTTGGTACTATTTAAGATAGGAAAACATGTGCAGGGTGTTCACCCATTAATTTATACAATCAAGATGCAATGCAATCTCTCCTTTCCCACCTGAATATGGGACAGAAACCAAGTTGCTAACACAAGACCTGTAGGAATTCAGCTCCATTAAAAACCATGATGAAAGGAAGGTGTTTTTAAAGCTGCCACAGATATTTCAGGCCTTCTTTGCCCCCCTTCTCATTCCCACCTGCCTTTTTTTTTTTTTTTTTATTTTTTTGAGCCTGTGCATATTGTCTTTTTTCAGAGATAAGAGAGCATGTATGCGTTTAAACTCCAGCAGTAACTAACTACATCGATCCAGTCCATGTTGCCAGGGCTTCATGGTACTTTCACGTGCTAAATATAAGAGCTCCCGTACCTGTTTTTTGCAGGTATTATGAAGTGGATAAAGGAAACAGGTTCATGTTGTCTTCATTTCACGCTTGAACTTTCACATTATGATTCTCTGCTGGTGGGAATATTATTAGCATGGTAGTTTCCAGTTCCTTCTTCCCCATCCCACCACAGTGTCAGAGCCCAGGTGCTCCCTACAAATTTAAATGTCTCTTTTGAACTCACAGCTTAGGAGATAGCACAAAAGGTATCAGGTGTTTTGCTTCCTGAAGTCCCAAATACAGCTAGTGTCAGCTACTTAGTTCAAAACAGGGACTGAAACAAAACAGATGATTTCTAAAGTTGGATGACTTCTTCTCGGCCCATAGAAAAATTGACGCAGAAACACCACAGCAAGCTGAAGGCGTGGTTTCATCAGCAATCTTAACACTCTCCTCCCTGGGAACCAGGGTCAAGGGAGATGAGGGTTGGGGAGATAATCAGACATGCTACAGCATCACTAGCAATTTCAAATAAGATTGTGTGGCTACACCCATGTGTTGTGTGTACTTGTGATGAAAGCCCTGAACCAGCACAGCTGCAGTCTGAACACAAGGCTTGCAGAGGAAGGGCAGGACAGTAGAGCTGCACATAAGGAGGATCACCATTGTTAGGGTGCTTAGATTTTTCCCCACCTGTGACTGAGCTTGAAACTGATCCTAATTCTGTTCACCCACAAAATATTTCTTCTTGTCATACAAGAGTTGCTAGGGAGAGCTGGCAATGGTCTTGTTCACTCCCACCTCCTCAAAGGAGAACAGGTTCAGTCGTTGCAGCCTGGTCCAAGTTTTGCCTTCTCCTAAGGGTCCCATATGTGAGAGCCACTGGAGCTGCAGTAGGTAATGAACTGCAGCAGCAGATACTGCAGTAAAAGATCAAAACCTCCAAATTCCTCTGTGAATTCTATCTGGAAGCTTCTGCCCATGCGATGGAGGTGCAAAAATGTTGATTTAGTAGTGCCTTAAACGAATGAGTCTTCTCTAGCATGAGGAAGAAGATGCCAAAATTAACCCCAACCAAAGGCTTGTAGCTGCTTTGAAAGCCTTTCTCTAAATATCAGGGTGATTTTACCAGAATATCGGTACAATCAAGTTTAAGAAACCTGTCAACCTCAACACTCTTCTTATAGCTCCCATCCAGGGACATCAATCATAGGAGTAGCTTGCCTTCTCAACTCCTTTCCTGTGTTCCCTTCCCCTTTCGATTCTTGGAAGCTCTAATACCCATCCCCTTTAAAGCTATTAAGTAGAGAGTGGAAGTGAAATATTTCTCCAAGAGCACCTCTTGCTGATGAAATACAACCTCCTTATGCAGGCACTGACCCAACACGGGGCCATCAGCAGAGCTGCAAACTCTCCCTCAGGTTACAGGTTGCACAGCTCCTCAACAGCTACGTGAAAGACAGCAATCGAGTCCCAGGTCAGGCAGAGTTAATCTACTCAAAGCGCTGAACACACCCAAGAAGGTAATGCAAACTCAGAATGGCCAACCCCCCTGCCTACTCCCCGTACCACCCCCTGAGCCCCCCACCCTGCAATAGATCATACAGAATGGATCACATTAATTTTCTATAAACTCTATCAACTTGAGTGGCATGTCCTTAAGGGTTAGGTGATTGATATCCACAATGAAGTCTTATAATCTAAAATCATATTAATATTAATATTAAAGATTTTCTGTCCTTTATGTGCATCATTAAATTCTGAGTATAAGGTGAAATTGACAACATACATTTTGACAGCTTATCTATAATAAATATGCAAATCCTGATACCAGCATGTCATCACAGACTTTGCTGCTCCTTGAAATATCAGAGAGATCCTTTCTTTATATGACATTTACAGTGAAAGATCAGATATAAAGCATTTTGTATGACTGAGATTTTCATTGGTTTGGTCTTCAAGTACAATGATAGGGGCTTCATATTCCGTTGGCACCAGCATTATCCCTCCTTCCTGTCTCCTCTTCACAACACCATGGTGGGGAAAATTTTTAAGTGTTTCTATTCTTTCTCTGCACTCCTTACAGAAAATGAATTTTAAAAATGTACTCTCTTAAGGAATCTTAGCAGTGTCTTCCCTTAGGCTCACAGATACTACCAGAGAGGTGATGATTCAACACAGGAGAGCTGTATTTAGCCCAGGAGAAGGATTAAATGACTTAGGAGACAGGATGCCAGCTGTCCTTAAACCTGTGAGTGTACCTCAGACCTCTGCAGGGCCACCCCATTCCCACAGAGGATTCAGAAGCCCAGACCTGATGAAGGCAGTATTTTGGAGCAGTACCCTGCCTGTTCCAGCCCAGTATTCACACAATCCCAACCCACGGATACCCACTCCCTCATATCACCTGGTACATGCACCTCATGCTTCTGTATTCACAGGAGCTCAGAAGGCTGGCAGCAAGATTCGAGTTTTCAGCCTGTTGCTTGGAGGGACCCTGCACATGCAGTGTGAGGCGGTGTCACTCCTGGGCCACAACGCTGGCAGGGAAGAGATCCAAACCAACTGTCCTGTACTGACTTATGCATTTTGGAGCCCTCAGCCTTCTCCTACCTCCAGTCAATCCTTATCAGAGGCTGCTGCCAGACAACAGTGTCAGGAACATCAGGGGAACAGGGGTGGTTATTGTGAAATTGCTGTGACTAGTAAAAAACTCATCTAATTTTGATTAGGAATTTGAAGCATAACTAATCTAAACAACTAATCACAAATTTTACACTACCTTTAGAGAGAATATGTACATGTCCATGCACACACGCAACAGATCTCACCCTCTCCTTCCAAATTAGTCCTTGCATATTCTTGTAGAAAAAGAACTGAAAGGAAATATAAGGAGATTTTCAATGAGGACAATAATTCATAAGAAATCAACCCAAGGCTATGAAATTTATTGTTTCGAGATCTGTTATAACCATTTATTTCTGTCAAGGGCAGGGCGCAGGTAGAACAGGAACAAAAAGCTCGAAGAACACTGAGCCATTTTTACTTCTTTTGTCTTCTGGTCACAGCCTGATGCGGACCATGAAATGTGGAATATGAGCGGGGCAACAGATATGCCAGAAGTCTGTGACAGAGGCTTCACTGTAGAGTCCATGTGTGTGTCTGGACAGTGGTGCTGAATGGGAATAATAATGGAAGGTAGTTTACCCTACAGTCACTGAAGGATTCAACGCTGAGCCATTACCGTATGGCAAAAGCATGAACCCTAGCAGTTTGAACAGAATAGGACCCCTGACCCTCAGGGAAGACAGAAGTTTTATAATTTGTTCAGGTGCTGAAACCTTCAGGGTCTTTTATTTTCAAAAAAGCAATAGGGAGTAGCCAGGGAAGATCAACCCCTTTTTCCATGGACTTTTCATTGTTGCCAAGTCACCTCTCACCTTTCACCAAAGTCACAGGACCCTGTATTTAACAGCAACTAGCTTTACTCGACACCATCCTCCCTCCCACAACAGGTTTGCATGAAGAGTTTTAATGCTTCAGAAATTTCCACTTCCCAGTATGGCTAAGTTGTTTGGAGCCTGCAAGGGAAATCCTTCTGCCAGAAAATGAAATCTGTGTCAAATCAGGCATCTCCCAATTCATCCTGTCAGCAGCCAGCCTCTGCTCACAGCCACATCACACAGCAGCTGCAAGCCACGAGATGCGGCTGAGGGCTGCCACCCTGCCTGCTGTGTAGGAGGCCAAGCAGGAACTTCCTACTCTAAGAGATGCAACTCCAAAACCTGGGCTATAAAGACAACAAGTTCCACAGGAAGGGATGCAACCTCTGCAAACTACAGAGAGTCATGTCAACAGGATGTGTTGTCAATACTGACCCCAACACAGGCTGTGTCTGCAGAGAAGTAGGGGGTAAATAAAGGAGGTTTTAGTTCGTCTTTCCCTACACTGTTCCCACAATTAACACTCAGCTCCCGTGTTGCATTCATCTCTGACTAATCCTCCCCTGCATTATTTTTTATTTGTGTTGACTTGACACACCTTAATCCCTGAGTCAGCTCCTATTTCTTGCTAAACCAAAGGTAAATTATACCAAGTCTACCCAGCAATGTTAAAGCCAGCAGGATTTATAATGCAAAGCACCTGCTAAAAATACCCAGGCAAGCACACCAACTGCAAGAGATTTCCACAGCACCAGAGACAAACATGTCACACCCAGAATACGCAGAGCAAGATGGGGGTAAAGCAGTGCATCTTGTGAGAGACCAGGTCCTGCACCCCAGACCCAATGAGGCATAAAAGGCAGGAGAATTTCCCTCTTGGCCCCTGCTCGTGGAGCAATTTCTCACATTCCCATCCCCTGGAATCACGGCTGTGTCACAAGTATCACCCATGTCACTCACTACACCTCGCCTTCAGAGCACGCAGAGTGGTCTCTCTCTATCATACACGAATTTCTGCCCACTCTCGGGGGACTCCTCACCCGGGGCACTGCCTGTGTGTACTCCCTCACCTCACTTCACACACTCTCCACCAGTACCCTGCTGCTGTGCTTTATTTTTGCCTTTCTACCCATTCTTATTACCCTGCCCAGCTCAGTCTCTCCCACTTGTCCCACTCTCTCTGCATCCATGTCCCAGGCACTGAGTGTCACTTGCACTTCCTCTCCCTTCCTCCTGCCTCCTCTCTCCAGTTTCTCTTTCAAGCTTGCAAAAGCCCATGTGCCAGGTGGGAAGACAGTTTTTTGATTCATCCACATTATCAGCAAAGTGCATCCAGATCTGAACAGCCCTGTCAGCTCTTGAGAAATGAAACAATAGCAAATATCTGGTGAATTTCATGGTTATCAACACTCCTAATCAGGCAGATGAACTGTAAAAAAAAAGCATTCATTACTTTGAACTAATGATTCCTTAACATCTTTGCTTTTTGAGACTTGACTCTCTTCAGTTTCCTATATTTATTTTTAAATGAATTGGAAATCCAGCCCTTTTTGCCCAGAAATTTCTGCAAAATCCTGGAGCCTGAAGTCTTGTTCCCTCCTCCCCCTCCTCCAGCTTCTGTTTGCAGAGCATCATTATCATTATGTAATGATGTTTCTGTCGAGCTAGCAGAACTGCATAGTAAAGCGCATTAACCTGGCGATAACGGATCACTTACATTTTTTATCATGATCTATTGCCGAGTTAGCACACCGGGCCACTTCCAACAGCACCGCG
Organism: Rhagologus leucostigma; assembly: GCA_013397725.1. Taxonomy (NCBI): domain Eukaryota; kingdom Metazoa; phylum Chordata; class Aves; order Passeriformes; genus Rhagologus; species Rhagologus leucostigma. The sequence goes on from VZTD01003101.1 coordinate 520,086, forward strand.
CACTCGATAAATTAGTGTGCTGGCCTAGAACCTGTGATGGAATATTGTTTGGATTTCTGGTGGCTCTGCAACTAATTGTATTTTTCCCCATCTGTTTGCTTTGCCTTGACTCAGGGCTGTCGAGGGAGGAGAGTGTAGGGGATGAGCGAATAAGAGAACTGTCTGTGTAAGATTTATCCTTCGGCACTAATTGTCTCACCCTGTGCTTCATTAGGACCTCTCCCATCAACTCATCCCCTGTTGGTAGCCTCCAACTCTGCCCGATCCAGGTAAGGTGCTGATCCTTTCCTTACTCTTTGTAGGAAGACAAGGTTTTCTCAAGGCTGGCAGCAGTTTCTATACCCAGATCAGCTCAGAAGACCTACGTCTCTGAAACTGTCTCAGAAAAATATGGAATAGAACTGGGCACTCCAAAGTTTTGACTTAATACAGTACTGGTCTCATTTACAAACCCACATGCCTCAGAAAAAAAAAAATCCAACTTCCAAAGCATGCATCAAGCCAAGGGAGAACTCAAACTGCTTCAGTGACCAACAGCAAAGCCCATAAAACTTCTAGCATTTCACCCAAAGAAGAAATTATACTGCTTTTTGAAGTGAGTAGTTTTTTGTGAGGTTAACACTGGAGATTCTTCCCAGATTCAGTCAAGACAAGGTCCCTGTACAATGATGGCAGGAGCAAGAGATGGATACCTGCAGTCCTCGCAGCTCACCTGACAGCCCAAAGAAAGGAGATACATATTGCTGTACTCTCTTTGCTCATAGCTTCTGCAGTGAACACCCCTCATACAGAAGTGGTTTTGTGTCCTTTTTCTTGAAACCCTCATTTATTTTCCTTGCACTTCAGCAATCACGGCCAAAAATAAATCATATTGCCACTACTTACATCGGACCTACAAAGCCAGATTATGGCACCGGGTATCTCTGTGCGTAGTCCTTTGAGAGCTGCCCTGTTATTACTGCAAGCTAAGCAGGTCACTAGAGAGACCTAGAGGTCCCAATTCTGGAAACTTATGCATGTAATCCTTGTGCCACTGCTGACCACAACAAGTTTATTTGTGTACTTAAAGTTAAAAAACTTCATGAAGTGCTTGCAGGATCAGAGTCCTATTTCCCTGGATGGTAGTTCTGCTGCTGGTAAATAAGTGCCAGGAAATAGAGCAGAGACATGCTGGTTTGTGCATCCCCAGGCACACAGAAGACAGAAGCAAACTCTAATATTTACCAACCTGAAAAAAAACTGTAAAAACCTGGAGTTTCCACCTTCCCTGACAGTACTAGCAGCAGAAGAGTGAAATAAATTAAATAATCATGCCATAAATACTAATTAATTGCCATTAAAAAGTACTCAAATCGTTTAAAAGAAAAATGCAGCCATTAATCAGAATAGCTCAGGTACCTAAATAAATATTTACTATTATGCGTGCATATTTAATCTACCTACCCATCAAAGACTAATGCTCTCTTTCTTGCCAGTGAGGCTTATTAACATCCTAGAGGGATAAAACAGCGTCCCAGAACTGTGCAGGAATGTGGCATGGGGTTTTAGGAGTAAGACAGTTGCACAGGCAAAAGCATAAGCCGGCAAAGGTGGTGCTATATATAGCCTTACATCCTGGAATAGCCTCATCTTATTACTTGTGTTTAAACTAACAGCTTTAGGCCCTAATGCACAAACTCATTGTCCCAGGCAAGCCCTTCTTAATGGACAGATCCCATCCTGAGCATCTCCTAAGCCTACACATCAAAGTCTTCTCGAGACTGGGATTTAACATATTGTATTAATGAGAATTACTTCCAAGGAACTGTGCAGGAGCGGGTCTATCCATAGCTTTCAGAAAACAAAAAAAGAAACAAGCCCTCCATGTTTGAAGTCTGCTTAGAGATGATTTTTTAGGGGGGCAAGTTGGAACAATTTTCAGGAGAACAAAAATTAGCTAGGAAAGAAAAACATAAATACTAGATTTTAAGTGGGAGGAAAGGCATAACTAGCTTTGTTTGAGAACACGCAGTCCAACTCAAAGCTCACAAACAAGAAATAAGTATACTCCCAATTTGAAACAAAGAAATTTAGTAGTCTACTACCTACTGCAAAATAGACTCTTTAGGGCCTTTGCAATGCTTCTACCCCTTGTGTTAAGAAGTCATCCCTCCAAAAGGTAGGCTAGAAAGTGCCCTCATAGAGGGGAAACCTTGACAAGGTACAGCTTGTGGGAAGGAAATGATAAAAAGAGAGGACAGTGGGACTTGTTTAGATGTTATTATGTGATGCTTCTCATGCAGTCCTGAACTTGTGTCCTCCTGCTTTTTGAGTAAATTGCTTTTCCAAGTGTCTTCAGGGGAAATTAAATATAAACAATTAATAAGTATTGGAAAGACTATTTTTAAGTGTTTTCAGGAGCATTTGCTATGATTGCTATTACTTTTAATAAAATAAGTGAATGGAAAGGTTTTGAGGTTTCTTCTCATTTTGTTTCATTTCGTTTTTTTCCTAATTGGGCTTTGATAATTCCCCCCATGAAATACAAATAGGTACTTCAGTAGTGACAAAATTAAGAAAGACTCAAAGGACAGGCAAGTCAGTCAAGCTTATAAGGAGGGCTTGCTGCAAAAATTTTTTTGGTACAGGTTTATAAAACCTCTCCTAACTTCTTATGTAGAGTCAAAGGGCTGTGGACAGAGAGCGGATACCTCAGGAGCTGAGCTTTGTTAAACACAACTGCATGTAGAACAGCAAATGCTTTTCCCACTCGCTAACTTCTCTGATATGCTGTTTGCTTCTGTTGAAAGTGAATTTCAGAGCTTATACATTCCTTAGCAGTTAAGGAGTTACTACCCTATAGCTCTGACTCACCAAGTTCCATTCCTATTCTTCCAGAAAGAAAAGAGTTAGACTACCACATTCTAGGTGGGCAGCATACGAACTTATGTTCATAAACGAAGAAACAAGAAAGTATTTCCTTTTTAGTGACTAAAGAGCTCAATTCAAAACCAGAGTCAGGTGTATACTTTCAAAGGGATTTCAACAAGTCTGCTATGTAAACATTTTAGATGCAACTCTACATCACCCTCGCTGTGGATGGACCATTACTTCACACAGAATAGCTCTAAAAATGAAAAAGTTAAAGAAAAAAGAAAATGTCTTTACAGCCAACACTTGAGCTGTTGCTTTATTGACTTTGGCAAAGTACTGTGAGTTTGTACCAGCTGGGAACCTGCATGACAAATGCAGTGAGTGGGAACCAGGTCTGATCTTACAAGGAGCTCCTGCCTCCATGTGAAATCACTTCAGCCTGGAGAGCTGTCAGGAACAGGATCAGAGCCTTGCAGAGGAGCCTGCCAAAGTCCATCTTCCTTTCTGAGCAAGAAAAAGTGTATGCCCTCTCCAAACTATGTGAAAGAACCCCTTTTTGTCCTAATCCTGTATTGTTGCACCTTCTCTAGATAATCCTAATAGGAAGAAGAGCAATTTTCGGGAACTAATTTGGTGGGCTTTAGGGGAAACGGCAGAAAGTGCTACGACATCAATTGCCTGTCTGATACTTTCCCAGAAATGAAGTGGGGTTGCCAGGGGAATAAAAAAGAGGAAGAGAAAAGAAAAAAAAAAAAAAGGCAAGCAAGCAAAAAATAAAGGCATTGATTCAAAATTTTGGGTACACCTGCACTGGAGGAATTATGTAATGGAAAGCCGTATGAAGGTGTTTAGTGTTAAGGAGCACATACATGAAATATCTGTTGACAGCAGGTGGACAGTGTCTTCTAAACCTGGCGTTTATTCTGTGACTGCATAAAATTGATGTTTCCTGTTCACAGGTTGCTGTGGTGGCAGCTAAGAGAACCAGTGTTGTTTTGGTGCTTTCAAAAAAAGAAGAAGACTCCCTTGTCACTCACCTTTCAGCAGCGCTGAAGAATCTCCTGCTTTTCACTGATGACATTGTGTTTTTGTTGCTTTGTTTTCCAAACAGCATATGTGCTGCTCTGCCCTGCCTTGTGGCTCTGTGCAGCCAAATGGGGGAGCAGAATATGGAAGCAATTCCACGTGGTTCAGATGCAGTCTGGGACTTGCATATGCAAAGCTGGAGCAGGTGTGACTGTCACTGTAACTGCGTGGGGTCTCTTGCATGAGCAGTCCAGCGTGTGTGTCTGTCTCAAATCTACGTCAGCCTTCCAGCTGTGATACTTTCCAAAGATGTTTGCAGGAGGGGGATAAGCTAACCTTGGTGACTCTGGCATCCCCTTGAGGAGAAAAGTCCTCCTAGGATGTTTCAGCAGGAAGACTTTAATGTGAGCAGTTTAGATTTACTACAGAACTCCTCGAGTTTTGATATCTTGTGGGTTTTTTGCTGATTCTTTCTTAGGATTTATTGTCTTTCTGTTTTGCTTTAAGTGTAAGACAGGTTCAAATCAATGTTTTAGAAAACAGGAACTTGATTCTTTGTCCTTGGCCCTAGCCTGTTTTTCTCTGCAAAAAAGCAATGTTGTTTTTTCTTTTTTCTGTCAAATGTTGGAAAAACTAGAAGCTTTGCGTTTCCATGACCTAGTCTGGTTTTTAGTGCTAAGGAGATTTTAACAGAAAATCCTCAGAAAACCCAGTGCCCTGAACATTTCAGATAAATATTTGTCTGGTATATTTGTGTGGAGAGAGAGAGGTTTTTGTTGGGGATCTCAGACAGCTGATCTGGGTGTGCTGAGCGCAGCTGGGAGATGCTGGTGCTGAAGGTGGCTCTCTGGACCAGTGCACGTGAGTGAGTGCCCCACCAAGTATATGGCAGTGATTTGATGTGACAGCTACTGCTGTTCCCAAAACAAACAGTATGCACCAAAAGAAATCAAGGTGGTGCTTTGGATGCTGCAATAGGAGGAGATAAAAATGTTTTGCTGCTTCTTGTGCCTTAATTCTGGACCAGAGATTTGAGAAAACGATGCTCTGGTAAGGGCATTTATGTGACTCAGAGGAGACCTCAGATCTGGGCCCTGTTCCAAGGTATGGATTCGTTAGAGAAGGAGTATTTATGCTGATGGAATAGGTGCTTTTAGAGTTGAGTAGAAACTGAGCAGGGCCTTTGAGGTTGGGACACAAGCACCACAAATTATGGTCTAGACTTGTTTATTTATTTGTTTATTTATTTATTTATTTATGGCTGTAGCTCCAGCTTTTTCCTATATCTCTATTTCTCTTGTAACATTGAGATATCTCAATATCTCAATTTAACAGGAAACAGAAGCAGCTTTTACCTTCTAGGGGAAAAATAAGGATATAGGCTGTGAAGGGCTCTTGCATGATGATGGTGTAAAGTGCGTAAATATAAAACTCTCTCTGACCTCACTGATGGCACAGAGAATGGTGCAGCATAAGGAACACTGGGCTGGTGGTCAAAAAACTTAAGTTCATTTTTTCCCTTGGCCGCTGAGTTGCTGCACGGCCTTGAGTGTATGACTTCCTCTCTTCTGTTTCTTTTGGCTTGTGTTTTTGTTAAAGAATGAACAGCACCTTGCACTGTGGGGCACTGATTGCAGCTGAGCTTTCCAAACGCAACCACATTGCATAAGGCAAACTTATGAATTATTTCTATTGGTTGTCTGATAGAAAACAAATTTATTCTTACTCTTGTAGTAGAATGTCATTACTATTGCAAGGAAATGGAGTTTCTCCCAGCTGTGCAAAGCTGGTGACAGAACTAGGCAGCTTTGAACTTCCCGTGAATCTGCTAATGCATGAATCGTCACTGACTGGCAAGTAGAACTTTTCTTCATGTTGTTTGTGGGTGAAATCCATTCCTGTTTAGGCTTATACAGTCATTTAAGTTGAGGCTGACATAGAGGGCTGAAGGATTTCATAGGTGTGAGATTGCTCTCTGCAGAGGAGTTCAAGCTTTTCATCTCCTATCTGTTCTCAGTTTTCTGTTAAGATGGATTATGTGCTGTTAATGTTAATTTGGAGCTAGAATCAGAGTTGCTGTGAAGAGTCAAAGAGCTGGTGGGGAGAGTTAAACAACAATGATTTCAGTGGAGCGTCATCTATTTACAGTCGTGTTCTGAATCAGACACTGGGAATTTAGTTCAATGACTCGTGGTTTTGCATCGGTTGACTGGAAGTCGCATAAACTGTCTCTTGCCTGATGTAAGGCCAGAAAGAACAAAAGAGCTGCTTCCTGTTGCATCAGCTTCTTTTCTAATGCTAGACAGAGACACTCATTTAAACCTGGACCTCATGAATCATTTCTTAAACACAAAGGCTAGGTAAAGTCTCTGCTAGTGGAAAACTGAAAAAGGTTTCTGGATTGCTCACAAGAAACTCCTTGCAAACTACCCGAAACTCATCTGTGGAGGGGGATCAAGACAGCTTCCTGCAAGCTAATGTTACTCACCTACCTTCTCTCCTTGGAAAGAGGGTGTATTTTTAGATTAGTTTTCAGAAGACAAGGCTACTGATAGTGTCGTTCCTGTCTCTGACTCTCCCCTACTCCACTCCAGTGATTTCTGAAAATCTATTCAACCTCAGAAAACTTGACTAGGTCAAAAATCTGAGTGACTGAACTGGAAGAATTGCTATGAAAATGGGTATCTAAGTGGAGAGGAGAGATTTAAATTAAATGTACCTTAGTGAGAAACCACAGAGATGGCTCAACTATGCTAGCTGAAATATCTCAAGTTCTATTTTGGCCACGTGAAGCTCCATGTCCATGGCAGGACACTTCATCCTGCTGGACTAACTAACTTTTTACTAAAAGAAGTAAAGGCAGCAGTTGGAGTAGTGTACTTCTGCTCTGAGGTTGTTAAAATCATTGTACCTAACTTGGTCCAGGCTCATGAAGTTTCCTTGAGTGCTTGATGATTAAACAGCCTGTGTACCCTGCTATGAAACAAACACAGAACTCATTAGGAAAATGTGCAGGAGCTGGAGTGTACCTTCCTCATCAGGGATGCGTCTGTGTGAGAACATGTAGAAGATGACTGCCAGCAATTATGTCAGTGGTACTTTTAAGCTGATTTCTTAGTGAAATGTGTTTTTTTCAAGCACTGTGCTGTCTGCCTACTTAGGGCTGGCTCTGTCTTTCAATCTGTCCTTCCAGTGTAACCCTGAAAATCACTGGGCAAATTCCACATGATATGATAGAGAGGAGAGGTCTCAGTGACTGTTGTAAACTTCATTAATGGGATGACTGATAGTGAAATCACTGAAGAAAAAGCTACTAAGCTCACCCTTTAGTAGACATTAGGGAACCTGCACGGAGAGCAAGACATCAAAAGTGAAACGTCACCAGTTTTCTCTGCTCTCCAAACAACTTGTTTTTAGCTGTGCTGGACCAGAGTGAGACAGGGAAAGGATGAATTTAATTCCCCCACCCTGGCAAGGGAATATGCTTAGCCCCTGACATCATTATAGATGAATCCCTCCAGGGATATTAAAGATGGAGAGCATAGTTCAATCTTGGTGGCGTCATGTCCAGAGGGCCAGCGGGAGAAATCCTCCTTGCCTAGTTAGGCTTAAAGGGAAACTTAACATGAGGAGGATGACTAAAGTGCATTTAGAGCGAGTGATTTATGTAAAACTATAACCTTTATAAAATAGGATTAAGTGCCAATGTGCTTACATTTGGATGGGGAACGCTTGTTATTTGCCCTTCAAGAGTTATGGCCAATAGGTCTCTGAAACAGAGACCGATCAAGAGACAGAGTGTCTCAGTCACTTTTTCTTTTTCCCTTCCCTCCTGCCTGCCCCCCTCCTTGTTTCATTAAAGCTACACATCATGCGAAGTGGCACCAGCCTCAGAGAGTCTCTGACAGAACCATTGCACGGAGCCTCAGGACAGAACTTGCTGCAGTTCATGTTCTCTCCCCCTGCCCTTCCTCTCTCTTGCCTTTTGCTTTCCAAGTGTACATCCAATAAGTCAGATGAAACTTAATCTTGTTTGCTCTGTCTCTAAATCTCTCATCCTTTCTCTGTTTTCCCCTTCTCTTGCTGCTCTTCTTCCTTGTCTCTCCTCTGCCCTCCAGCTTCTAGAACAGCAGCACTTTTTGGGCTTACCTTTATCCTTTAGTGTTTCTGGCCTTCTCCCTCAGTTGCAGATCAGTGAGTGCAAATAGTGGGCAAGGGAACATCAGTGGAATAAAAATGAATTGATACCATTCATTCCTTATTTTCTCACTCCTAAATTGTTGAGCGGACTGATTTTACACCAGAGGTGTGCTTGGAGCAGAGGGAGCAGTTTGCTTTTTGGCTCTGAGACCCACAGAAATTGGGTACCTCTGCCCAGAGACCCAAATACTGTTTTTAAGATTAATCCCTTGCCCAAGAGGTGCAGGATGTCAAGTAAAATGATGCTCTGATCTGTGTTGATTAGTAGGGAGCTAATATCCACTTGCCACCATCTCGCTTTGCCTATTGCACGACCCTAGGTGCTCTGGGATCTGCTTGTTTGTTTGTTTTCTGTTTTGTCAATTTCTGGGTATCTGTAAAAATTTACCAACAGGAGATATGCTCCTGCAGCATGAACTCAGCTCTCTAAGAAGATGAGCAACCATTGTCTTGCATTTTAAATTGTTTCTTCTTTGTTTTTGTATTTTGCTTTTATTTTATTTTTTAATTTAAACCCCATTATTTAATTAGCAGACAAGGTGTGCAATAATCACTGAAGTGTGAACTCAGCTTGTATCTTTATTTCTATGCAAATTCTCCTTTTTAATGTCTTCCTCTGTGGAAAGTGGGATATATTACCCACCTGAAATGATGGAAGTGGGTAGCTCAAACCACTTAAAAATAACCAATGTCCAATGAATCTGACTCTAGTAATTTCTTGACTTTAGGAAAATCTTTCCCTTCTCATGCCGGGAGGAGAACAGAATTATTGGTAGTCTTTGCTTTTCACATCCGCTGCTGCTATCTCAGAAGGAAATTGTGAGTATAAATCAGTTGGGGGCTCTGATCCAGTGATTCTCTTCTCCTTTTGAGTGCAGATTGCTGTGTTTTCCCCCCTATGAAATGGGAATTAGACTCATGGAAATGCAAGGCCTGTAAAGCTGATTTTTATCATGCTCCAGTTTTCTGCTGATATTATTGCAGTGACTTCCGTGTTCTTTGCTCTTGGTATATAACAGGATTTATGAAGATAAGGGTTGGTGCAATAAAGTTCTTAATATTAGCGAGAAAATTAATTTCTAGTCTGTGCCCTAACATGACATGTGCCAGTTATTGATGGATGAATAGTAAAAGGGGCAGAGGCTTTGCTCAATTTGAATTCTTGCTCCTCCAAACCTTTCCAATATACTTTCAACTTTAGCCAGGAGCTGTAATGTTGCATTTCTGCAATAAGTCCTTTCTCAAATTTTTCATCTTGACTTAATACGACCTCTCTCTCAAATGGTTACTTGCAGCTGTCAGGATTAGGAGCACTGATCTGCTCTCAAGACAAAACATGAAGATACTTTCAGGACCTGATTTTCTCCGATTTTCTCATTCTCGTGGCTAAGCTGGCCATGCTCAAACAACTACTTTTCTTCCAGTGACTCTGCTTTAGTACTGGAGCTCTAAGCCCTGTACTGAGCAAGGAGCCAGGAGAGCACTGAGGTAACTGAACTTCCCCCCTCCCAAAACCCAAGACATCCCGAATCAGTTTGATTACAGCTTTGCTTGAAAGCTGCTGGGTCCCTTAGAGCCTAAACGGTTGTCATGTTTTACAGATGGATTGTTCCAAATCCTTAGGGGAGGGAAAAATATTAACAAGGAGGATAAAGGCGAAAACCACTGCTGCAGCCATCTCTCCAGCTCCAGCTACCCGACGGCCGCCGCTGCGTAACGCGATCCCCGTATGCGGTGCATTAGTGATTTCCAATATGTGGTAATATTTACATTAACATTAGGACACCATCAAACCTTTACTTATCCACACAGTTAAAATTGTTATCTGTATATGAACCCCAGAGATGATATATCTAATTGTCAGCAGTGACCTGATGATAATAGCAGTACAATTTAGTTACACTATACAATATCATTAATCATCCAAATGTAGCATAAACAGAATGGACCATTTGCTAAGGTCTTTCCAGGGGTGGGAGGAGGATCCCTCACTTTTATCAGCTGTATATGCCGGAGGCTTCCCTAAGGAAAGGGGCTGGCAGGATGGGGGGGAAGATTTCTCTGTTGAAATCAGAATCACCTTCAAGGGTGGTACATGCCTCTATTTATTAGCGTTATGCTACATATGCTAATGGCAGACTGTACACTATTTCTGAGCATTAACATCTGCTCAAAGCAACAGACTTTCACTTACAGAAACTGATTTAAACTCAGTGAAGCAGATAAACACAGAAATCTAAGCAGGTGGCTGCAACCGAAGGAAGAATTCTCAATTCCTGCACTCAACCGACGAACTTCACTAAAGCCATAATTAATATTCAGATAACTGTATTCCAACACAGAGAATAAACAAGATCATTTAAAGGATGCAAATGTCTACCTGGGATGAGGAGAGGCTGAGGCTTGGGGTTGGAATACAGAGTGGTTTGAATAGAAATCCAAAGCACTCCTTAATTTTGTACCGCTGACTTCATTGTTGGCCTGGGCCAGAAAACACGAAAAGCAAGAGGATGTTATTGTATTGTTCAGAGACACAAAGTGGGAATTAAACTTTTAAACCAGCATTTTGTGTAAACTGATGATAGAAATTAATTTTTCATTGTAGGATGTTGGATGGTCTAAAGGTCTTGTTACAGAAGTGATGGTAAATTTAGTCACCACTTTTAATACCCCAACCTTTCATTTGGGAAACATTGTAAAGGCCTGATAAAAATATGAACAAAATATATCCTTGTCTGTTCTCTCAAGTCACACTTTTTCAAGCTTTTTTGAGCACTGACAGCTGGTTCCAAGTGAAAGACTCACCAGTGTTTCATCTACAGGCTAATGTTGCAAAAACAAAAGTCCTTCCTGTTTCTCTCAAACTTCAGGCTTATCTGAAAGATTGGATGGACTTTAATTCTAATCTAGCTGACCCTGAAGCTTGGAGCGAAACATTAAATGGGAGTGAATTTTACATGTATTCAGCTTTTATTGCAGACATTTGATCTGGTTCCAGATGTACTGCTTCTCCAAGGAATTATGTGATCACTCTTTTTCTTACATTAGTGGTATATATTCCTAAAATGCCAGTCCTAAAAGGCAAACCTTGTCTATTCCAGACAGGTCTCTGGACTGGTATTTCCTCTTGGGTGCTTCCAGAAGACTCTGCTCAAGGTTTTATGGTGCCCTCTGAATTACTTTTCTTCTCTCTACTGACCAGATGCACAGATATAGATGGAATATATCATGCACCTATGGTACAAGGCCTTCAAGAGTTGTGGGTTGGAGCTGCATGATGATGAAACAGCTCATTATGGTTCACTACAGAAAGAAGTGAGCAGCATCAGGCTTTGGAAATCCCTTGGGCTGAAAATGGTGAGAGCCTGGGAGAATGTCTGAGGGAGGTGTTGCATATGCTTGCCCTGTTCTTCGTTTTGTCTGGGCTTGTGTTTATGGCCCCTGGCTGGTGGCAGAATGGCATTGTGTGCTCCGTATGTCTGAGTCAGGGGGGCTGTACTTACATTCTTAAGTAAGAAATGTCTTTCTTTTCTTTTTATTTCCTTTTCCCATTATACCCTTAATGCTGAAAAGGCTTTCTAAGCAACGCTCAAAGGTGTCAGCTTTGTTTATAAATCTGATACCCATGTTCACTGGACTCCAGAAGATGAATGTGAATAAATAGCAAGCGAAGCAAAATTTAAAGGATAATTTTGAGATCTGACCCTGAAAATTACTAAGTACACCATGTGCATACTCAAAGAAAAACATTCTTATTCTTTTTTTGGCTTTTCTCTCTCTTCTAGTTTCTCCAAGTGTGGTGTGCTTTGCTCTGCTTCCTCACAACCAGCTCCAGAATGTGTGAGAATATATGAGAATCTCAACTTTTTTTTTTTTAATGTACATTTTTCAGCCTGTGTGTTAACTGAGAAAATCTGAATCGTATAGATTGAAATACCGCAAAAACAACAATTATGAACCTCAGAATGCACTCTTTTGAACTAAAATGATTGAATGTATTTTGTCTAGAGATTTTCAGTCCAGCATTATAATTTTGGATGATCTCTTCCATTTTTCTGAATGCATCAGAGCTGAAAATAAAGCCCTATTAACCTTAAAACTTCAATTTGTTTTCTTTGAAATCAAAAGTAACAACGTCATGGCCTTCCAAACTCCAATAGTAACTCCCTCTTCTGTGTACGCTGGGAATCACAGGACATAACTGTGTTGTTCTGATCTTTTGGGAGGAGGCCTAGGATTGCTGGATACCTAAGATACCTATATTACTTTGAAGATTTGAAATTTATTCCTGCTGATCCAACTTCTTACACTGTCACTCTCCAGATACAAGTCCCCCTGTTGTCCCTCTCTGATTTCTGGGTATTGCAGTGTGTTAAGTGGGGGGGTTTTATGTTACACATTATCAGAAATGTGGGGGCAAATTCTGCTACACCTGTGCAGTCCATTTGACTTGAGGGAGGCTGTATGGCATCACCTACTTCATCATATGCTCAACAAAGTCAGTAGTAAAGCTCCTACCATCCTCAACTGTGTAGGATCAGGGGTAAGCTGGGGGCAGAATGCATGCTATTACTCTATCTTTAAAATTATTAGCTTTCATATGGTCCCAGATTTGTTGGCATGTAAAAAGATTGTTAAAGGCACGCATGAATTTTTGAAATTCTGCTCAAAAGGACTTGTTGCTTCAGCATATTAGCTGTCTGGAGGATGATTTGAGATGAAATTATTAGACTGTTGTAGCTGTAGCTTTTTCCTGCTTTCCCCTCCTCCCTTGTGCTTAATTGTATGCATGCAAATGGTTTCATTGACTGCTTTGGAGGGGTGCAAAAAGATCTGCCTGAAAAAGTGTTCTGTATAAAATCACAAGGGGGAAATTAAAAGAATGCCTACCAATCTGTTAAAAAAAATAAAATCGCCCAAGTGTGTGGTATCAATTTCCAGGGTGTTTTCAAGAGCCCCTAATGCAGTCCTAAGTAAGTCTTCACTGCCAGTTTAAAAGAAGAATTTGTCTGAGGAAAAACAAAGCAAGAGCAACCACCAAAGATGGTGGAGCATGCCTGAAAAACCAAACTTCCTTTGAAAAGTGTACTTGCAGCTTTTGTCAGACCATGCTGCAGAATGTGATGCAGTTGCAGCCATCTTTTCCCTCCTGAGTGCCCCTGCCTTTTTCTGCGTCTGTATTAAATGCCTGGCTGTTATCCACTCAGCATAGTAGGGCCACTAAAGATCAAGTGATATTCTTTTAGTCAGCCACGAGTGAGCAAAATCCAGCATCTGCATTTGGAGATGGAACCCTGGTTCTGCTCCATCAGGAGGCACCGACTCCTCCAGTGGGAACAGCAACAACAGTGGGGTTAAAGTGAAAGGTGTGGAGATGTTTTCAGGACATGGGCTGCTGCTACAGAGGGCAGGAAATCGTGTGTAATGGGTGGACTGACTCTGCAGCCAAGCCGTCCTGCTGCCCTAAATACGTGAGTTGCTCTGTGCCAGGATACCCCTTTGGGTACTGGGAATGCTGTCGTTTTCCTCCTCTCTGCAAGTGGAGAAGAGGCACAAGGTTTGCCAGGCAGTCAGAAATCTCCGTTTCAGCAGTAGGACAGCTGTACGAAGATGTATAGTTATTATAGACATATATATAGCAAATAAACCCGACTGGAATCAGGACATCAAAAGACTGATGCTCTCTCCCAAGTATTCATCCTTTAAGTACTGTGTCTTTCTTTCTTTCTTGTTTTGTTGACTGCCTATTAGTGTGCTAATCTCTTGGGGGAGATTACTGAACAAATAGCTGTTGGACAAAAATAATGACAGGGAAGGAAAGCACAGGAAAAAAAAAGGGTAAGAAATGGAGGAGGGGCCAGTGATTGCAGAAGCAGAGATGTATGAAATCACACACCAGTTTCAGCGTGAAGGAGGGCAAAGATAATAATTTCCCTATAGGTCAAAGAGAAAGAGAAACCGGCTCCGCGCAGTGGGAACTCAGCACCCTTGCAGGATCTGTCCCTGTCTTCCCCAAAACCATGTAAAATCACATCCTATATGAGAACAGCAGCTGTCACTGTCCAATTCCCCTCTTCACTGTTCCTGTGAGGGTGAAGGTTGCTGTCCCTGTGAATGCTTCGGATTAAAGCAAAGCCTTCCCGAGCTAAAAAGCCTGAGTGTGAGCAGGGGCAGAATCGCATCCTCCATGGGTCTGGTGTGGATGGGATGCAGGTAGCATGCCCCAACCCATGGGTGGTTCTGGCTACCCTATGGACCTCCACCAGCCCCGAGCACAGCATCCACAGCCGCCAGCCCTGGCCTTAGTGGAGGCACAGCTCAATGTGAGGCAGAGCCCTAACTGATTTTCCAGCTAACTCATTCAGAAAACAAATCTATTGTCCACATTATGTGCCGCACAAATATTGTCGCTTCCTGGGAGAGGCTGTTTATCTATATTTGCCTAGGATTGCTTTTGAACCGGACATTGAACCCATTTCCATGCAATGATTAACACTGGTGGCGGAGCAAACAAAGGGAAGCAGCTTGGAGTGAGCTGGTTTTAAAAGAAAATAAAAAGAAGCCAAAAAATCCCTGTGGACTGAAAATGCTACAGTCAAGGGAAGGCATTCTGTAATCTGGGAACAGTCCTATATATAGCAATATGCCTGAGTGCCTCTGGGGAGCTGAAGCACTTATAAATCTCACGTATTAGATGGAGGCAGAGTACAGCACTCTCTCTGTTCATACGGAGGTGCCTGTTTCTAGTGGTTCTTGTGCGTCTTGGAGTAATATCCCCATACTCCAGGCTGATGCTTTAAGAGAATAAATCCTTTTTGCTTTTGTTCTGGTCCCTTTGGCTCTTTCCTAATTTCTTTTCTATTTTGCATACTGTTTTCTTCGTTTGGAGAGACTGAGAGCAGACTGTTAGCTTGATGACTAGACTTGCACAGTTTTTTTTGTCAGCTGATATTTGTAGAAGAAAAATAGCTTAGCAAGAAGGAAATCTGTTCGCAGATTTGGAGAAAATTTGGCAAGTTGTTTCAAGCAGGACATAAAAAGGATAAATTCAAAACACTTTTTTTAATTACGTAAAAAAATGTTTAACTGTGCGAATAATTTTTTTTCTTAAATGGGTGTGACCTGGTTTTGTTATTATATTTTATGGAAAGGATAAAAGATGTCCCAACATAGACATGTTAAAAAATAAAATATCTGAAGTTTTTTTTTCGTAGAAAAATAACAAATCAACTTTTGAGCTTAACCTAAACTTCTTTTTTCTTCTTTTTTTTTAATTTTTTTTAATCCCCACTGGTGAAATGTATCCCAAACCTCCCAAGCAAGACTTGATTAAGTGTGTGCAGTTCTGATTTCTCCCTGGAGCTGCAGTCCCTGGCTTTCACTGCAACCTCCGTCACTAATGTGCCCTACGTCCTTGGTCAAGTCACCGAATCTCTCACTAAAGATTTCTTTCTCCACACGTGTGTGTGCAGTGCCTTGCACAGAGGGGACTGGTTTTGGTAGTAACCTGAAGGTGTCACTACTACACAATGAATACTGGTACCCACCATGTCCTGCTCTTTAGCAGCAGGATGGCTGCACTGCAGCTACAATGAATATGCAAAAAAAAAAAAAAATTGCAATAGGTATCTGAAAGTACAGTTTTAGCACTTAAAAGACACCAATATATTGACCCACTCGTGTCAATATCTATTCCTTAGCAGCTGCATTACCTCGGCTTACAAACCCCTATCTAAACTTCCATTAAAATCAGTGACAAATTCCCATTGACTTAAATGGTGCAGGATAGAGCCCTAAATCTTTAATGTAGTCATGTGCATGCCTCTGTTTTTTCTAGGTAATGTAACCACTACAATGTAAAAATATACCTATTATATGCACTTTGCTCAATTATCTGTGAATGTGACAGTAATCACCCTTTCAAATTATATGCTGTATATCAACAAGTTATTTCTATTTAGTGATAAAGAAAAAAAAAGTTCATAAAAAGTTCTCTTCCAAGAATGCAAATGTACCTCTGTGTAGAAATTCCCAGCTAAGATGATCTATAAATATTAATTCTTCATAACATCTACCAAGACTGTCTCACACTAGAAATTTCACTCCGAAGGATTCAATCCTTGCGCAGTCACTGCATGCAAATTTTCCTCGGTGCCTTTACATCCTCTCATTAACAGCATCAGCTGGGTTAAAATAAGGCTGGCACTTACACCGAATGCTGTCACTGAGGTTGGCAGGTCCTTCTCAACCTCCCTGCAGCCTGATCCTGCAGCTGGAATCAGGTTATGGACAGTGTTACTCGCCATAATCTGCAGCTGCTCCTGAAGCGCTTTCCCCGCTGCTGCCCTGCAGTGTTATTCCCACCCCGCGGCAGTGAGGGCACCTTCTGGACTGCCACAGCTTCCACAGGCTTGGTGGGCAAAAGATGTCACACTGGTGCCTAAATGTCCCTTCTGGCTATCCTCACAAGTCTCACCCTCCCCAGTGGGTGAAAATCAAGAGATTGACCCTTGTAGCTGCTGAGGGTTTGGTCATCTCAAAGGAAAGAAACGGAGGAGAACACTTTCACCAGCTGTACTTGCAGCCTTTCTCACACACTGCCGGCTCCCCCTTATTCCCTGCCCGCGTCTGCAACTCCTGATTCCTTAAAAGCAGGGGTGAAGGGCTGCAGAAGTCTCTACTATGTGAAGATACATCAGCATAGGAGACTCTTTCAGGCCAGGAATCACCCCAGTACTGCTGTCAGAGCAGGCCTAGACTCAAGGACATACCTCCCTCCTGATGTTTCTCAAGTTGGCGTAAAGAAGAGCTGGAAGGGCAGGAAGGGACCTGGTGGGAGACATCCCAGGATGGCTGTCACATTTGCTGGGTGAATCAGCCAAGACCGAAACCCCCTCAGCTGCTGCCGAGCCCCTTCTCACCCCTGGCTCTTGCCTGGGAACCCAAAGCTGCAGGGGGGGTGGGGTGGCTGCCAGCCACATTGCTGAAAAACATCTCAGCACCAACTCACACTTCCCCTGTCTGCCAGTATCCATCTGCTGTCTCCTGTCCCCTGCCTGGCATCCCAGCACCTTGAGGCTGGAGGTTTTCTTCGTCTCCTGTCTGTGCAGCAGCCCACAGTGGGGCTCTCACCCCCAGCAGAGGTGACAGACTCTTGCCCAGAGAGTCACGGACCCCAAGCACGACCATGCCACATGCAGCAGGAGGGTGCATTTAATGCAGAGAGGAGGCCGAACTGCCCTGCATCTCCTTCCTCTCTATACACCATCAAGTGGATTTTATTACACCCTAAGAGGAGAGACAGACTCATCCTGTGTGCACCCCAAAAGCTGTCTCACTGCACCGTCTAAGAAAGAAACACCCACACAGGAGTGGAGACAGTTCGGCCAGCAGTGGTGTCTTTAGGCCTGGTCTGCAGTTGGATTTGAAAGGTGGGAATTAATATGCGTTAATCCTGCAGCCTTGTTGAAGCAACGTCTAAACAGCTTATATGTATTAAACACTTGCAGCCCTGGCTGCCCGAGCCTGTTACTGCCTTTCAGCTAACTCCTCTAGAGAAAGTCCTAACCAGACACCAAGACAGAACACAAAATAAAACTTCAGACAGCCTGATCTTAAGCAAGGGTTGTTGGAGAGGGAGAATTAGGGACACAGATTGCATCTCAAGTGACCCTGATGCTCTTTTAACTGGCAGGTTTCCTCTCGTCCTGGCAGGTAAATGCACAGAAAAGCATAGCCACGGTGTAGTGACTCATGGTCCTCTAGAAAACTCTCCCTGTGTGCTCCAAATCCTCACTTCAACCCTGCAGTATCGGAGCCGGCAGGCTGGTGGGAGATGACTGAACTTAAATCAACACCTTCAGCATAATTTTTTGGGTAGGCTTTAAATCTAGTCTGTGAATCAAAGCAACTGTATTGCCATAAGGGCTCCCCCACCCCATTCCCCTATATAATTACATGCACACTGGTAATCCATCAGGACTGCGATCTTTTCGGAGAGTGTAACACATACGTTCAGCTTGTGCAATATCTTCTGGTCCCAGTGACTTTGCAGTGGCTTTCGGAAGGTTTGGACCTGGCCCCTCCTGTTGTTCTGTAGCTGCATCTCTAACTATATGAATTTTAGTGTCTAAAGAAGGGAGATGAAAATGGTCACCATCTGTCCTGGTTCTGAGAAACTCTAGCCCGATCCTTCCATGAGTAACACTGCCCTGCCAGCCCATCCCAGGCAATAGGGAATTATTTGCGGGGAGTAAATGTGGAAGAGGAGAATGTCAGACAGCCCCTCCTGGAAAGATTTATAAATGCATCATAACTGAATTCACAGACTTAGTGCCTTGGAGAGTAATTGAAAGAGATGTTCCATATTGATCTTTTCAGAAAGTTCAGTTTGTCTAATCCATCCCCTCCCTTGAGCCGGGTGAAAAATATTTGAACTTGTAGTGGTGGGGTTGGATTCTGCTCTCTGTCACCTGGGTGTAAACCTGGGGAGGAAACTCTGAAGACCATGGAAGTTTCTATGGTGTAAAGAAGAGCAGAAGCCAACCCCAAGCACAGAAGAAGTGTACTGGTGTGTGTGTCTGTAGCTGGGCTTGGTTTGAGGAAGAAAAATTTTTGTCACTGCAGGTTTCAAGTGATTTGATGGGGTGGCCACTGTGTATCCATGTTGCGATGTGAATGCTGGGGATTTATCGCACAAAATAGGGAGAGGAAAGATGATTTTGTGATTAAGAAATCAGACTGGGACTTGTATAATCTGTGTTTAATTCCCAACCCAGCTGTAGATTGCTGCTCTGCCCTTGGATAAGTTATTTATGCTCAGATCCATAAAGCTATTTAGGTATCTAACACCCATTGATTTCAATGGGAGTTGGGCTCTAAGTGCCTTTAAGGATCTGAGTCTTAATCTCAGTGCAACTCAGGGTTAGGAACCAAACATATTTGATCACGATCTGGTGCTTCTTTTCTCCTACTGGATGTGTGTTTGTTTGTGTCCATTTGGAATATGGCAGGTCTGTAAGTGCCTGTACAGCATCTAGCACGGTGCACTCTTTATCTCAGCTGTTGCTGAAAAAATATAATACAAATGTGATCACAATTGCTAAAAAAAACCACCAACCCAAACCCCCAACACATACTGAGAGCTAAACTGAAATAAAAAAAGTCTAGGAACCTTAATATTACAGTCTATTTGTTTATGTTCTCTTGTGCTTTAAGAATTATCAGCAAACACCACGTATTTTGCTGCGTATTGATCTCCCGTGGCCTTTTCAATTATTCAGCCCTTCTAGTGACCCTTCCTCAAAACACCTCAATTGTTTTACAGGTCTGAGCTAGGCTTTGCATCCAGCCCTCCCAGACATGGGGTTATTGCTTTGCTTACTTTGCAGTCCAGGAAACTGAGTCACAGAACTTTGCCCCAGACAAAGGATGCATAAATAAGCACTTAGGTCTTGAAACAGCAAAACGTTCCCATAAATGCTGTCCTGGTACTTCTTCTTTTGGTCAGATTTACAAGCATCCCAATTTTAAAAAGGTCTCCTGGGATGGGAGTCACAGTTCCACTCCTCTGGCTACTAAGCCACTCCTTTATGCCACCTCCGTCTGCTCCTCACCAGGTTTGTTTCTTTAATAACAGCACTCTACACCCTAAAGCTGTCCCTCTCCCCCAGTAAGAGCAGGCAGTGCAGGTCCTTCATGCCAATAGGAACACAGAACGAAGCAACCACAGAGAAAACAGTGTTTTCTGGGTTTGTGGGGTGTGTGAATAAGAAACAGTTTAAACCTTGTGGCAGACACGCGGTCAAGGATGTGGCAGTGTTCGCACAGCACGAGGACTGCAGGTGTATCCTTTGATAATAGCCACGAGGGACAGGTGGGGCAAGAGAGTTTTCTCTGTTCTCATTCCCTTGGACTACTCCACCCTGTGCAGGAGGTGTGGGGAAATTCCCAGCCTGCAGTGGAAGGTTGGGGTTTGCTGGGACTCTGTCACAGCTGTTTCTTTTCACACTTGAACACGTCTCCAGGAAGTGTAAGACACTTCCACGGATGAGCACTGGAGTCTTCCTGTCTGGGGCACATTTTCCTCAGAAATAGCGACTATCCTTGATATACCTCCATTTTTCTGAAGCGCAAATTCCTGAACTTGTGGCAGTTCCCTCCTGCTCTCTGGATTTCAGTATCTCCAAGGAGCAGATCCTCTCTGAGGATTCACTTCGTGGAGGCAAACCGTGCTGTCTGTGGAGCACTGAGGATGAACAGGGAGCCAGAGACATCCAGTGCTTCCATATGACATATGACATTATGTAACGTTCATATCCTCCTAAAGGAGCAAGAGAGATTTGAAGGAACTACTACGGCCTTGTTTTGAAACAACCTTTCGGTACAAAACAAAGGATTCATTTACTAAATTAAAACAAGCCCTGGAATGCCTAGTGGTGTTGCACTACAGCTAAGACTTCCTTAACCAGGATGATGTGGGGAGAATCTCGCCAGGAGGAAGCCGTTATCCTTATCATATCCAGGAAAACGGGAGCAGTTCCACCTGGCATTTCATTCATGTGAGTGTTGCTGGTGGGTTTAAAGCCCTTTTGGTTTTCTCATGTATATAGGGGAAAAGCAACAGCCAATGTCTGAGCTCTCCAAATAAATTATAGGACTTTCTTTCCTCTACTTAGTTACCTTTCTTGTCACATCTTTTTGTTCTCACTCTTTCCTTTCTCCCTTATAAAAAATAATAAGTGCAAAACAGACGAGTGAAAAGCCAGCATCTTACCGAATCATCTTTGTGCAAAGGTTTAATTTCCTGTCCTGTTGTGAGTTTCTGTGTATGTGTTCTTCTTTTCCTCAAAGGAAGGAAGGAAATAAGAAAAAAGAAATGGTATAAAAAAATAAAGAGGATCAAGAACCTGACAGACAATAAAAAGAAAAGATGTTTAGGAAAAGAGTGGTCTAAGTACATTTTTCTTCCACCAAAATCATCAGCCACCTCTGTAAGGATCTGGAGAAGAGGGTAAAACAGGTGATGCCTGTCCGAGAAATGAAGTTTGGCATCCCTACACCCTCCCTTCCAGCTCAGAGGGTCTTAGCTAGAAGCACTAGCTGCCCCACGACACAAGCTGTAAGAGTGCACAAGGGGCTTGTAATAGATGACCACTGTCAGAGGGGTCTTTTTTTTCGGTCTCAGGCTGTTGTGGAGGCCAGTGGGGCTGGATGGCATCCCCGACCAGGCAGTGTGAGTGTTGGAGCATCACTAGTCCTCCCTGGAGAGAAAGCCGGGATGGTCTCTGGCAGGATGAGAGTGCTGGGTGTGTGTGTGCAGTAGAACAGATAGGAAAGAACCACAAAGTGGCAGCATTGTATCTGGTGTGTGGAAGAGACAGCCGGAGTCAAGCGAGCCTGACCTTGGTCCTGCCTGTATCAAATTCGACCTGACTTATCAGGAGATGGTCAGTGCCGAGGGTGGCACACGAGGAGTAAACTTTGCTCTCAGGTACTGGTGCCTCAGAACCGCCCCTCTCTGGAGAAGAGGGGGAAAAAAAAAAGGGAAATTGAGGTGGCTTGATTATTATGCACCAAAACGAGCTGGATTCCCTTAAGCAAGAATCTGGCAAAGTATTCCTGTTAGGAAATATCTGTTTACACAGTATGCGCAAGTCCAACAAGGTCTGATCCCTGATACTTCAAGTGACTGTCAGTTGCTAACTTTTTGGAAAATCTCAAAGTTCTTTATGGGGAAATGTTATTTATCCAGTTTTGTAAAGCAAGAATCAGAAAGGCAATGCCAACAAGTTAAGTATCTTGAGATTTTTAAATCAGTCTCGAATTTACAGTGTCCAGCTTGAAACTTCAATTGTGCTAGGGACCCCCCTTCCCCAAAGCATGTACATAACAAGCATACAAAACAAGTAGGCACTAAAAAAAGTGACAGACAGTTTTAATTTTTCTCTAGAAATTACTTGCTCAGCGTCTACAGAGTAAACCAACAGCTGAGCTAGGAAAAAAACCAAAACAACTATGTCTCCTAACTCTCAGCTCTCAACAACACCGTGTGTTAAGTCTAGAAAGGGCTGTGAAACACTGGCTGTGCCTACGGAAGGACCTGGGTGAGGTGGGTGGCTTTTCTGAGTTCACTCCAGCAGCTCACCTGGAACGGAGAGGGAATGAGCCACCGAAACAGCCCGCTTGCTCATGAGGTTCATTTAGTCTGCAGCTCCTCAGGAGGACTCCTGTGCCTCTCTTTCTCCACCCCTTAGAGAGAGAATATGTCCCGTCGGGGCAGGGGGCGGAAAGAAAATGCATTTGGGTTGTATAATTTGAGCACGAAGCTGACATAAAAATAAGGGCTTCATCATTTGGGCTTGGCGAGGGAGGGAAAGAGGGAAGAATTGGAGGAGGGGTAAGGAAATAACAATTTGCTGTCTCCCGAAGTATTGTTTAATGCTTTGCTTAAAAACGCTGACAGCTTCTGCACAGCTGTATCCACGATAGAAGCAGCTTGCTGGCACATGGATAAAGTATTAAGATGAGCACAGATCTGGGCACGATACAAAGAGATGAGAGCTCCTTGCAGCTGAATTAAGGCAGCACGCACAAAGTAACTGTTACCTGGCAAAGGATCGTTTTGATGCCGGCGTCTTTTGTTTTGATTCTGGATCAAAGGGAGAAGGATAGGTGGTTTAGGGCTGGCGCTCCGAATTGCATGGCTAACTTATCTGTGCCATTAAAGCAGGCATCACATTGCCTGCTTGTTAGCAGAGAAAGATCTGAAACACATGAGGGAGGGATGGGAGACAAGGGGGAAAAGCAACACCAACACCGTACTGGGAATATGTACTGTCTGGAGTCCTGCAGAAGAGTGTTTAAATACCTGGGTTTTTTCTTTAAAAAAGCCTGGGTGCAAAGTCCTCCTACTGTTCTCATTCTGGAAAGTCTCACTCCAAGTCCAGATCTAAGGTTTTCTCTGCTCTTAGGAAGCCCTGGTTCCTGTGCTGGGACACCCTCTGGATCTGCAGAGCCAGTGTAACACCAAGTGGTCACAGAAAATATTATCCCAGTGGAGTGGCCACAATCATATTGGTTTAAAAGTGCCTAATGCTGTCCTGCTTTTACTTTCTTTTCACATTTTCTGTATCGGTGTGTATGCCTGTGTACTTATATGCAAGTGTAACCATTTCTGTGTAAGTACTACAATGTCTCTAACAGAGAAGTTTTGTCATCCTGATCATGCTGCTGCAGTTAAGACAGTGCCGTTTTCTCCTTCCACAGACCTAAACACAATCCTGTAAGACGTCAAGCCCTCTCAGTTCCTGCTGGCTTCGAGGGAACCTCAAAGCTTCTTTTCTGAGGGTCTCAGCAATTCTCTCTGCACCCCAAAGGAGAAATGGGTCCCAGGTTAATAAAAAATAGGGCAGCTTTATCCTATCAGCTGTCGGAGAGGGTGCCTGGCATTTTGAGGAAGAGCTACAGAGAAAATTCAAGTTACCAAGGCAATGGGAAATCTCAACACAGTGAAGACAGACATAAAAAATACGTGCTGGATCCACACAGCTTCTCTGAGACAAACTCACTGCATGCCTTGCCTTGGTTTTCCTTAGGAAAAGCTTCCTTTAAACCTGCTCCCTCTAAAGTGTGAACGGGTATCTGGTTTGTGTTGCATTGAAGTCAAATAGATTGGTTTTTCTGCTGCCTCTGCTGGAGCTTCCATGGAAATGAATTGTGCAGTGAGATCCCAGCCCAGCCCATACACACTTGGAAGGGAGAAAAAAAAAGTCCAACTCTTTCCCTTCTTTCTTTCTGCCACCAGAGCGGGCCAAACCTCAGTCCCATTTATATCACAGTAATCCCAGAAGAAATTCACGAGACTCAGTTCCTCTAGATTTACGTGGATATAACCAAGAGGAAAATTCATCACCATGTCTTCATCGATAGTTCATAAGCAAGGAAAATACTAAGGCCTCCTTTATCTTGACAGCACAAGATGGCTCAATAAATGTAAAGCACGTGTTACATAACAGTAGAATAATCTATGGTATTGAGGGCTCGCAGATTCTGAAAGTCTTTTCCACTTGTAATGGGGGGGGGGAATTAAATAAGGAGAAAAATATATATTGAATAAAGTGCTTGTTGCAGAATATTTTTTTTTAAATACAGAACTGTGAAACCTAAAGTAGGGCAATACCCTCCCTTTCAACAATACTTTGACTTCCTACAGTCAGCAGATGCAATATGCATAGGATTCAGAAAGATCCCATTAAAATTCATTAAACCATGTTTCCAGCTATTTAGTAAATTTTGAAGAAAAGAAACCTATTGCCTCTTCTGCTCCATACGATGGCCTCTTTGAATGCAATTAACCCTTCATTCATGGGTCCTTCTATCCAACTAATCTCCCACCCCGTGCCTTCCGATGCATTTTTAATACTGCAGCTAATACCGCCACCTAAAATCCTCCAGCAGACACCATGCAATAGAGCTCTTTGCACAGGCAAGGAACTGTAAATCTCCATAAACAGTGCTTGGATGAACAGCAAATTCAGATAAGTGATGTGTTCTTTTTCATGGCTTCCAGTTCCAAATGGGGGATGCTCTTCATCCTTCAAAGGTAGATTTTTATGCAGGAATTACCGTGGTTTCATACCTGCACAAGGGATTTAGCCACTGGGTTTGGGGAAGCTGGGCAAGAAAGGGTGTAAAAAAGGTGCAAGGGAACATAAATAAATAGTGAAACAATAGATAGAGACCTAGTAGCACACATGCGAATAAACATTTGAAATTAAAAAAAAAAAAAATAGAAAAGAATAAAAGATCCAGAAAAATCCGAAGACGTTACATGAAGTGTCAGATTTATCCGTCTGAAGTGTAAAACTCTGTTTTCTTTATTACATGGTTGACAGAGACTCAGGACCCAATCTGGTCTCATCCTGAGTTCGATAAACTGTGACCAATTTCAGATTGGAGCTCCTATTTACGGAGGTGCTAAGTGGAGAGGGGGATTATATCATGCAAAACAGAAGCAACCAAAAATATTCCTATTCCCCCCATCCTCTTTTCCCATCTGATAAATGAGCTGGTTTGTCAAAACAGGGAGTGGAACTGGAGGGGCCAGAGAAAAGGATTTGCTATAAAAAAAAGAAAACAGAAGATGAGAACTGAAAATATTCTGTGTTTCTGTTTGCTCGAAGCAAATCCCATTCCCAAGCCAAATCTAATCAGAATCTGTCCATGAAGAAAGAATTCAGAAAGGAAATATTTTGAAATATAGAGGTGGTCTCAGCCTGATCCACCCTGCAAGGTGTTCAAGATACACAGTGTTTCTTTCATTATTTCACTGTTCTGTCACCGCTATGAAGGAGTGTTATTTCTGAGTCACAGAATTATGCTTTTCACTTGGCTTCTGTAACACCCCTACGCTTAATTATTTCATCTGAACTACAGATTTCCACAGATCCAGAAAAGCATTTAAGCACCTGCTCAACTTTAAGAACCCATTGCGTTCTGGGGAGGCTTTCCACAATGTGAATTAAGCGCACACTTTGCTGGATGGACAGCTCTATAGCATAACTACATTACATCTGGAAGAGAGACATACTCTTTCCCAAAGGGTTCGCTGCTGTTCAATCGATCAGTCTAAAATTTTTCCATAAATGTATGTGCCTTTTTTAATTGAAGATTTTGTCATATCTAATTGAACCCTCGCACCGTGCTTGTGATGGATCTTGGACAACTTGGAAAGGACTGATCCTGGCACTTCAGAACGGGACAGAAGCGTTACAGTTTGTGTATCGGATGCGAGTATCACCCTAAGCCACTGGGAACCCACTCTGAAATCTGCCTGCTTAACAGAGAGGCACTGCCACTGCCTTGCTCTGCCAAATCAGAGTATTTTAAAGAGAAAGCAGAGTGATTCTGCTTAAAATTCACAATGCATCTGTACAGAGGATGAGAATTTCAAAGTACGGCACAAGTCTTACTTTACGGGGAGGTATTATTCTCATTGTTCTTCCAGAGCTGGAAAGGGAAGAGAAAAAAACGTATAGGAGCTCAACTCTGCAAAATTTGCGGACCTGAGTGACAGGCTAAGAGCTACACAGCAAGCTGTGGAAAAATATCAGCAATCAAAAGCCAAAAATCTGGTCTCTGAGCTTCCTGTTCAAAGACATGTGATGTATTATCCCCCTACCCAAGAAAGAGTGGCAAGTGTGCACTAAAAATTTAGAGGTTAAATGCCCATGTAGGGGGATACGTTGACTGCCTCACACTCCACTGGCACTGGGCATGTTGCCTGCAATGCCATGGAAATGTGTGTACAATTAACAGCAAAGTTCAGTTGCTGTGAGAAGACGTATATGGATTCATCTGCTTTAGTTGTTTCCATGATTTAAGCATTAGGCACCAGGAAATTAATCTGGGCAATAGTCAGGACAATCTGCAGAAAGCTGGGTCCAATGTTGCTAAAACAAGCTGGCTGAAATGAAAAAGTGCAGCTGTGACTCTCTTCCTGATACCAACACAGAAACACACACACGCACACAAAAACCGGCCCTTATTCTTATTATTTATGGACACAGATGAAAAGCCAAAGGGGGCATGGTAATGCACACAGATGCTGATTAGCTGGAGATTATATTGATGATGTAATAAAAATTCACTTTGTCTCTTAAGCTGCACCAGGACAATCAAAGAGAGATTAGATAAAAATCAGAGAGAATGAATAATAGAAGGGAGAGGTAACAGTGTAAACCATAACTCCCGGCAAAATGTTCTACCTTTGACTGTCCTCAGTCAGAATAAATAAGAGCTGGAGGGTGTAAATACAGCCCAAATGTACAGAGGGAGGCAGATGTGGCTTTGTAAGTGTATTATTTATCAATAAGCAGTCAGATATGCACATTTGCCTGAACAGGTTTGCAAATACACGCATACACATATCTACATGCACGTACCTTTCTAACTCTGTTGAAGAGCTGATGAGAGGGCATGCAAGAGAGAAAACATTGTATTTGGAGAGGGACAGATGGACAGAGAAATGGATGGGCTGAATAGTTAACAGCATACAGGAAATGATCTGAGTGAAAAAGATATGAACTTGTGGGGAAAAATCAACTCAGTCTCTACTTGACAGGGTAAGAAACATGCATTCAAAGACCCACACGCACATCTATTTATCCAGACATACACCCATGTGGATCCCTGTCTGAAAAAAGAATTCTTCCAGCTGCAAAAGGTCTCCATCAGAGAGAGACAGGAGAAAACTTTCCTCTCTCAGGCTGCTTGCTTGAAAAGGAGCAGAACTCCTTCATGTCTAACATTGGTTTAATTTTACTGACCATGTTTAATATTTGATTAAACCTTTGGCATAGCTGACTATCCTGATCTGAATAGATGATCCGACGCTTTCCCTAGTAGTAAAGCCAAGCACAAGTAATAGCTGTCCTCTGACTACTGCTGCCTTACGTGTACGAGTCAGATTTTCCTGTGTCTGAAAACCTGCTATCTGCTTCTGGATTCTTTTCTACTGCTCAGTATTTTCAGCAATACTTTATGAAATCAAACAAACAAACAAACAAACAAACAAAAAACCCCATCAAAATGCTTCTTCCAGCCATGGAGGGGGCTGCAATTTATTCACAGCTGCGGGAAAAAAACCCTTCCTTTCAAAGTCTTCCCTTGCTTAAGCATTTTACCTGTTCTCCTCGTTGTACTTTTTGCCTGTGGTTTGCATTATTACTTGCTAAATACATTAGAAAATGCTCATCAGCTTGCTCGGCAGCTTGGGGATGTTTGTGTGGTTGCCCACACACATACGCACACACATATACACGCAGCAATTTTATAAATAAATCACAGTCACAGGGGTGAGGAGAGGGCATGTGGTGCTTTGGAAGGGAGCAGAACAGCAAAAAAGGAAGGACATCTCCAGGATCAGAAAACAGGGGCTGTCAGAGTTCCTCTGCACCTCTCAGTGCCTGTGAGATGGCCACCGCGGCTGATCACAGAAAGCAAGAGACAGGGACACCAACCCGGGGTGCTTTTTCCCCATCCACCTAGGTGAGAAAAAGTCTAATCCCTCAACACAGACAAAAACCAGGCCTAAATTACCAGCCTGCATGCTTTACACCTCAAATGAGACAAGCCTTGCTGGGAGAGGTAGTATCTTTTATTAGACCAAGTGATACAGTTGGAAAAAAATAGACAAGCTTTCAGGCACACAAGAAAGTCTGTCTTTTTTTTTCCCAGCTATATCAGCTGGACTAATAAAAGATATTACCTCTCCTTACAAATGTGGTCTCATTTATAACCTTAGACCATCACCGCTAAAGCTACAGCATGACTTCTGCCTTAAATACATACAAAGCTCTTTGCAAAGCTGGATATCATAAATTCCTCTTTAAACATAGCAAACTAAGGAAGAACAAGGTCTAGGAATGGGATCAGGTAGGATATGGAAGGTTAGTAAGAGGACTGGCTAGAAATAGGCTCCTAATCCCTTCCTACCTACCTCTGAATGAAGAAGACTCTGATGCAACACCACATCAAATGCTTATTTTATGTTCTTGCATTAATTTGGGATTGCTTGAGAGGGGTTCTGGAAGTGAAGGGTAGTTATGTTTCAAAACAGCAGGGAAAAATATTTTTGCAAGAAGCTGAAGTGTAGTCCCGGAAAGGACTGCCAGGGATAATTAAGAATAAGATCCCAATTTTAAGAATTGAAAGGGAAACGTATGCAGGATCTTTGTTCAGGTGTGAGCAACCAGCTGCTGATTTAATGAAACAAGAAAAGTTAAAAAATAAAAAGGTGCAATTGCCTTGGTGAAATTACAGGCGTACTGCATTATTTCCTTTTTTTTTTAATCTTCGAAAGAGGACATTGAGCTTTGAACCTCAAAAGGAAAAAAAAACCAAACAACTTTTTCTGTCTACTCTGTCAGTACTTTATGTACAGAAATGTGTCTGTTTCTGTTTGTGCATACTTCGTGAGTGCAGGTGTTTTTGGTACTACCCATGGCTGTTTTGCTTTCCGAAAATATGGACAGCATGGTTTCCATTTCCCAAAACTTGCTAGGGAAGGCGATGAGAAAGGAGAGGAGAGACAGCTAGTGTGGTCTGAGAGAATCCAAGTGGTGACTCGCAACATGAACCCTTGAAGTGTTTTCTGCAAGGGGCGGCACGAGGGCAGAATGTCAGTGCAGAGCTGAACCAAGGGAAGAGGAGTGTGAACAGCAATGGTGAGAGCTGGGGAAACAGATCCGTAGCTCGGCTATGGAAAATAAACAACTCATGAGCACAGTAAGCTGGCAAGTGGGAATGGGCAGCGAGCCTGGAGCGGCACCTGGGGAAGGGACCTGATCCTGGAGTGGATCCAAGCCTGTGATCCACACACCCACACCTGTACCTGCAACCAGGCAAGGAAGGCTGGGAAGCCAGGATGCAGAGCTGGTCTTGGATGCAAGCCCAGCCAGTGAAAGCCTGGGTGCTGCACTTGAAGAGCAAAGGCAGAGGCCAAGGACAGAGGCCTGAGCTGGAGAGCTGAGCTGCTCGCCCAGCAGTCGGACCTGTATCTTTTGTCACAGCAGGGTCATCTGGTTTGCTGGTGTCTCAGCTATTTCTTCTTGAATTAAGAAGCTGCTGCCAGAAGTCCTGTCCCTGGATCGGTGCAGACGAAAAGACAGGGGAATGACACACCTATTGTGCAACTCCTTTTATGAATAAACTTGTGAAATCTAATTCTACCAGCACCTTTCTGGCCTTTTTCAATGAGCTGGTCAGTAACAAATGATCATTTAATAGCACAAGGAAGCCGTTATATGGGAGAACAGATTAAGGCTAATACAACACGTTCCCCTCCAAACAAGAACCCAACATTCCTTCTTCAAATTTTTTTTTCCCATCTGCAAACACTGTCAGTAAAGCTGAGTAAATATATAAATAATTAAACAAACAAATACTTTCTCTGCTGCCCTCAGGCCTTTGAAACTGAGACTTAGTTAGATTTCAGGCAATCAAACAGCATCGCATTCACGCACTCACACTGCACGCACGCTTCCTCTCCACCTTTGACAGAATATCATTGACTTGAGTGCACTGTGATGATTTCAAATAGACTAGGGGTTAGATAATCGACTCTACACACACACATAACTGCATGCACACTCCAGCTCCTTCATTTATTTCATAAAAGACATGACCAGAGATGGGACGGGAACACCAAAAAACACCCCAAACAAACAAAAGAATCCCACGTACATTGCTATTGATGAACAAACTAAAACTACCACTGAAATAATTAAAAAAAAAAAAAAAAAACAAGAAGCCTGATTCATTTGTTTGTCAGATCTTTCCTGTAGGAGATCACCTGAAACCCTCCTCTCTCATGAAAATATTACTAAATTAAATTTTTTGTGGCTGCATAACTAAGGACACTGGGATGTTGTTTATCCCCCACAGCCTACACCTTGGGTATCAGCAGTGAAAGCTCCCTTCTGGACTACCTTGCTCTGCCAAAGTCAGGGATATTCACATCCCTGTTTAAGGATTCACACAATGTCTGTCTGTTGTTTGTGAGGCTGGGTCAGAGTCTAACTATTGACTTCAGAGAGTGTTGGGTCGGTGCTCGGCAAATGGGAGACGACTGCCAATTCCATCTGCCTGTACTGAGGGCAGAAGTACACTTGTCTAGAGGGAACTTGCTCTTTTTACTGACCCGGTGAAAGCAGATACCTTCAGCTTGATCCAAACTGTGTTGCAAACAATAGGTTTGGATCAGGCCCATAAAGAAGAAAGGTGGGATGCAGCCCTTCATCAAATCCTTGCTTTGCAGCTCCCTCAGTTGCCATAACAATGAAGAGTATGTATGTGATTCACTAAAAGAAGGAAAAAAAATATAAATCAAGATCCTGAATCAGTGAATGATGACATTCCCATAGACAGAGAAATTACAAAGGCTGAATCCTACTCACACGAAGAAAACTGGCAAAACTGCCACTGACCCTTTCTTAGCAAAGCAGGGACAAATATGCACTTACAAGTGAAATAAGCAAAGCTAATTTTCCATGCCCCCACTGAGTGTTTTTTGAAAGCGTGTTTTCCAGATCTGCACTGAAAGGGGCTCTGATGTAATACATTTGCCATCAGAGATACACCAAAACCTTTACACAGAAAAAAGTAAATGTCAAATTTATGGCATTACCTCCTCTCTCATAAAAAAAAAAAAAAAAATTTCCAGCTGGCCTAATATTGCAGTTGGGGAAATGAAAGATCAATAGCTCACTAGAGCCAATGGGAATCTTTCCATTGATTCAACAGGTTTCAGTTCAGGCCTGAAGGCACCGAGCTTAAGTGACTCCATCAGAGAGTGTTGGTGAGTAATTATCCACGCTGTGATTAGAACCCAGGCGTCCTCACCGCCCGCCCTCACCCACCAGATAATGCCCTTCCTTTGAATGAAGCTGCAGGCACAGGCAGCAATTTAAACAGAGCAGCTCTGAGGTGTATTAGCCATTACAAATAATTCAGAAGGAATGGCAATTCTTGTGTTTCTTGTTTATTTATTTGTTTGTTTAATTTGCTGTTAACTTTTCCAAATCCCTAGCACAATGTAGAAATCAACACCACTCTAGCACCCTTGTCTCCTGCGAGATCTTTAGGTGCATTTTCTGCCAGTGTTCCTACGGGTTGACTCACTTCTTTTTTTTCCTTTCTCTGTCAATGACTAAACTTGGAGTTAAATAATTTCTAAGATACTCTTTTTTTTTTGGGTATCAAAATTGGCTGTATCCTCTCTTGCAAATAAACATGAAGCAATGGCATGCTTTTAAAGGCCTTGCCAAAGGATTTTTGTTGGTTGTCTTGCCCATTCCTCACTTCCACTCCTACTTTTCTCATTTATTGCCAATATCTTGAATGAGACTTCTTTTTCTAAAAACAAAAAAAAATCTATATAAATAATAATAAAAAGAAGATATGAAGAAGGAAAGCAAAGTAAAAAAATGACCAAGCTCCCTCTGAATGCACAAAACAGAACGAATCCCACAGAACAGCATAATTGAATAACAATATATCTTTATAAAAGAGGGTGAAAAATTGCATCCTCATCCATGTATTATTGAAGATGGAATACAATCAAATAAATCACGTTTAAAGGCAATTAAATGCTCACAAAAGAAAAACACTCGCCCTGTAAACTGAAAAAAAAAAGGCGTAATGAAATGCAAACTTTCTTGTAACCACCGTACGGACACTGGAACGAGACGGTTGAAGCTGAATGGTATAGCAGAAGGAGTGAACTAGCTTACCTAGATAAGGCAGGCTATTTTGCAGAGGGAGTAGTTAAGCAATTCGGATGGAGCCAGGTCTGTGTGTCTGGGTTTGGGTGAGTAACCACCTTAAGTCAGTCACATCGCGTGTTATCGGCCACTCCTGCTTCAACCAGTGGCATCTCGCAGAACTGCCCGTAACTTCGGGCCCAATCCAAACACTGCTGCAGGCAAGGTAGAGTTTTTCTGGACTTCAGCAGGCTTTGGGGTAGGTGTGTGGCTGCTCTTCAAAGTCCTTTCTTGTCAGTTACAGATTTTACACAGTGTAGAACATACGTTATTTCCACCATGTTTTTCCCCTCATCTCTTAAATGCTGGTAAAGGTGTGGGCAAAAAAAAAGAAATACTTTCATTGCGTTTCTATGTTGAAAAAGAGCTGTCTAGGATTAATCCTGTTTTGACAAGGGCTGAAGTTGTTGACCAAAATGCCCCTTGCTGCAAGAAGTTTTTCAGGTCCCTGGCTTTTGTGCACCTGCTGGGCCAAGACCCGATCATAGAGAAAAACAAATCTTGTTTCTGCCTGCTATGGGTGAAATAATGGACAAGAAACAGAGCATAGGCAAGAAAACTGAATTTTCTCTGCTAACTTTCAGAGAGGTACAAACCAATTCAATCTACTCTGCAAAAGTATCTTACTCTCCCCCTGCTTCCACGCACGATTTCAAAGAAATGTGTCTTTACCTTATTATATTATTAGAATCAATCAATATTATTAATATTACATGTGGCCAATTCTGTAAATTCTTCATAGTTCTCCTCCCTCCCTGTTAACAGCAGGTACATTATACAGTCTCTGGTTAGATTGGTCAACTAGGCTATCAACAGTCTTAATAAGCAATACCTATATTGTGATCTTTGCTCATAGAACTGAATCTCTCGTATAGGGCTGTCAGATTCCTTAAAGAAGTATTGATAAGCTCATTACTGTATTGCTACATATAATTTTAACGTGTGATTTTCACTCACCCTGAAGCATCTAGTAACCTAATACTTTTTTTTCTCTCCTAAAGCATTGGCCCTTTTACAATTGATCAAATAGTGAATTAGAGCATTATAGAGAGGAAACATAATCAGGGGATTTCTACAAGCACACTGTGATATATCTTTTGATCTTCTGACAACCTTCATCCCTCTCAATCCTAGGAAGGAAGCGCTGTTTTATAGGGATATTATTAGGCTGATGCTGCTTTATACAGCTACCTGCAAGAAGCTTCCGAGTCTGACAAAGATATTTGTGTGCGTTTGCAGTGAGTGATGCATATTATGTGATGCGAATCTATCCTTAGGGACTGGAAAGCAGAGGAACTATGTGCAAATGTAAGTTTGCTCTTTCGGTACATGCATGCGTACACAGTCTCTGTGTAGTATATACACAGGCATGTGAATTAGAAACAGGCCAAATATGCAGTCAGATCTCATCAGACCAACTCTGTCTGCAGAGCTCCGTTTTTATTCTGTTTGAAGAAGCTTCATGTCCAGAGTTATCTGCCCTGGTGCACTGGGAAGGCAGCCTGGTAGCCTCTAAAATATTTTGGAGACTCAGACACAATATACAAATAAACCAGAGATGAATTAATTGTGACTGTGTCATTAAAATGGGATAATGAGCAAATGGTTACATATCATATTAAACTCTGCATATAATTCCAGGAATACCCTGTTAAGTCACCTGCCACTTTCACGTAACGGTACGTTCTCTGTATCATCTTTCAGAAAGGAATTATTTAGAGAACTATATGATCCTGTCTGTACTGAAGGCATGTTTTCATTAACATGCACATAAAATAAATGGTTGCATGTGTGCGATATACAAACATGTCAGGCACACTTCTATCTCACTGCATATGCAGTTTTCATATAAAACTTCATTCTCAGCTACACTTTTTGTGTATTTTTTTAAGGTTTTTATGTTTATGTTTTCCAGGTTTAAGTAAGGAAATTTAAGACCTCAGCCACGTAAAGGCGTAAAAATAGTCTGCACTGCAAACTGAGTCTGCACTACACCTTGGTCTACAAAATCATAAGCAACTTTCCGTTGGCAAAATACTTTAAAAGACCTTACAGTGAAGGTCCCCGTCACCAAAATCATATATCCCTGGAGGCATCAAAATTGCCAACAAAGTCACCTATTAAATAGTTAATGTTAAACAATGACTTTCTGTGTTCAACAAAGGAGGGAGAAATAAACAGATAAAGGTGAGGTAGATCGAAATCTGCATGCCTCATTGGCTGAGCTGTCGGATATTTCTAATGCATCTGAAGGGTTTGTTACTAAGAACCTGTTAAGTATCTTTAAACCTTTGATCTGTAGCCAGTCTTAACAAAGGTGACAATTAATTACAGGAGAGTGCATTGCAATAAAGTTACATCGTGGTCAGTTTATATATACTGTCCAAAGCTGGTTCACAGAAGTCACTGTCAATTAAAGTCTTCTTGGAGTCCAGTTCATTATCAATTTTTCCCCCTTGCCTTGATCAATATTTTTGGCTGCTTCTGCTTGACAAACTTAACACAATGTCTATATCTATATGTCTTGCCATTCATTTACATGGAATAGACGGCCGTATATGATTTATTTTTAGCTACTACGTATGGTCAGGCACTTTATTTGAGAGGTTTAGAGCTCTCATCCATCTTTATTTTAAGGAGAGACAATAATAAGCCCTCTCTTCCTTCAAGGGGATGTCAGTTGGATATAATGAATGCACATTAAAAGCTGCATTCACCTGTATGTGCATTCAGGCTGTGGCTCACAGCGGCAAAAGCAAACAAATGCAATCTCTGTGGTGACATCCTGACTCCAGACCACACCAAGAGATGCAGCGCAGACAAAGTGACTCAGTAGATCCTGAGATCTCCAAAATGTGACGATGGCTCTCTAGGAGGTAGAGGGAAGGAGAGACCCTTGTAATATATATCCTAGCTCAGTAAGTGGAGCAATGGTGGAAGAAAACCACAACTTTTACTCACCATGGTTAATATTTTTCCCTTTTTCTGCAGCAGATTTTAATGCATAAAGGTCAGTCTACCATGACAAACCCCAGCAAGAGTCATACAAGCCTTGGTGGAACATTTAAGTGAAAGAGAAATGTGGCAGAGATCAGGCTTTTGTCAGTTTCTCAGATTTGTTTTAGTTTTAGTTTCACTTACAGAAGTAAAGCTAAATTAAGCCAGCAAGCCAGCAAATGCAGAAATTAGTAGCATTAGCTGCAAGTGTTGAGGTTTGCTATGTAAACCCATAATCCAGAATTTTAAAGAGAATGTGAAACACTGAGAAAGTGCAAACCTGCAGCAGGATTTCCAAACGTGAAGCCACCAAAGTGATGGTAGAAATCTCACTGCGTTCTGCCCAGAAAACAGGTAACAGGCCTTTGCTCCCGAAGTAAAGGTGACGCAGGGATTAATGAAGCACCAGCTGTTTGTTAAAGTCAGGATTCAACTTCGTTTCCTTAACACCTCACGTGCTTAGTGCAAACTCTTACGGGGCAGGAACCACAACGTACTTGATGGACAGGTCACGCTGAGCTCTGCAGCCCCCTGCTTTTTTGGAGTATTACTTTGAGGCTATAGCCTACACCTACATGGGTCTTTGGGCTTCTGATATTTTCTCTCTATTTTAAATGCAGGTAAGCAGTCCAACAGCCTAGATCATCTCCCCCACTTTTTCTCCCTTGGAACCATTACTGCCTGTCGCATAAACCCGCCTCGGTTCACACTTGATTGACGGGAGGGACAGTAACAGCTCCTTTAGTGTCGTTATGGTCTGTCGGGTCAGTGCGGCTGGTATGCATGCGCACAGGGTATGCATGATAAAAAAACACCCTGGTATCTTGCTGAAAAATGTGGCTTCATATTTCCAGCTCTTAGGGCTGGAGGAGACCCTCCTTGATCACTCAACCCCTTCCGTCCCTTGCTCTCGACCACCATGAACAGAGAATTCTCTGCCTGCCCTCCCTGACAGGTACAATACACTTTTCCGTTGAGCGCAGGACACTTTCCGCAATCTCGCTCACTCTTTACCCAGACAAAATTTCCAGGTACTTTCTGACAATCTCCTTCAAAAGACTATTCCATCAGCTGCCTGGCTTTTATTATGATATGCAATTTGAATCCTCTGCTAAACAAATGCCTGTCGGTGGCACTGGCCACTAGCTGATGCGGGATATGGGACCAGATGAACCACGCTTTTCATGCAAGGTGACAAGGATCCTCTATTTTTCCCTCTACTTTAGTGCTGAAATTTCCGATCTTTTCTGGCTCAATACAAAAAAAAAATGACATAAAACTAAACCAAACTGTCCCATGTTGCTATTGTTTTTTTGCAGATATTAGTGAGTTTCTGATTCACCCCTTAATTAAAACCTTGGTAGGGACAAGTAAATACTATGAGATTTGGTTGTTGTTGCTAATTAGCTTTTTTTTTAAGAAAAAGATAAGTACCCTTTTTTATTTCATAAAATGCCCAAAGGCAGCAGTATATGTAGATATTGAGGGACAGAAACCATCATAATCTGTAAAAGTGTAGGAAATGTAAGTCTAACCTAGAGAAACGTAAGGGAAGAAACGAAAGCTGTGGACACACAAACTTTAATTTCTTTCTTTTTTCCGCATTAATGTAACTTTTAAAGAAATCCATTCTGTTGGGATGATTAGTTCATATGGTAGTGGGACTAGCTGAGGAGCAGCTTTCAGTGCAAAACTTGACAGGCAAGCAAGAGATCCCAGAAAATTGGAGTTTGTATTGGAAATGCTGACACAACCGTAACAACAGCATCATAACTGGCTGCAGCTGCTTTTAGAAACCAGAATCCATGTCCAGACCCCTGAAAAAAAATAGTTAACATGTACCCTTCTAATTTATGAAGCAATCTGGGCTATCTGTTTGACATTATCAAAACACATAGACGCTCATCTGTACAGGAGATTTTAATGTGCAGGCGGTTGTTTTTTTCCTCTCTTCCATCAAGCTATCCAATTGCATTTGTGAGTGTTTTAAGGGGTTGTTCTTTAAGGCATAAAGTCTCCTCTGTTTTATTCCAGTTTATTTGTGCGTTTACCTCCCTAAAACTTGTTTGGTTTACTACCATACTAAATGCTGTATGTGTTGCTTTCAGCCAGGCAAGTCTTATGTTTCAATTATGGAGGAGTTTATTCAGCACCTGTATTGCATTGTGCTTCTTTTCAACTAAATTTCCATTTCCCAAAGGCTATACACATGAATGTGTATACATCTCTTTTTCTGTGTGTATACACACACACAAACCTATACATTTCTACGTATAAACAAATACATCATCTTAACTGAATGCTCATTTTCATTGCGCCTTTGAATTTCTGACATATCCACAACCTTCATAAACATCCTTAAACTTAACAAGGTTTTAATTTTTCTATCATCTATCTTTGTAATCAAACAGAACACTATATAATGAATGGAAGCCTTGTTTCCCTACCCCAGAGGTGTCTTAAACTTCAAAATTATTTATACTTTTAGAAAAGGTAAAGCTGTGAAAGATCTGAACTATTCTCTTCATACTGCATTTTTCTATCTGCATTGAATGCTTACAGAGTGAGGTTCGGGTCAGGTAGGGAAAACACCCTAATCACGGGATTGCAGCGGTGGATTTCAAGGAGGTTTTGGGGGGTTTGTGCTTTTTCCACCCCTAAATAAGGGTTGAAAGAGTGTTGTTGGTCTCAAGTCTATGCAAAACTCCTGCTTTCCCAGTGCACACTATCTCCACACTCTGAGTGCATTCACCCGCATGTGTTTCAGTAAATCTCAGTTAAGTGTGGAACGCTGATTTCTTCTGACTTCTTAAATAGAATATTATGGAGACCTGTGTGTTTTAAATTAAAACATTTCCCAGGCCTTGGGTACAAGCAAGCTTCAGTAGAAAAGGCTGTTTAAACCTATGGGGACAGTCCTATATTTAGATTACATTAATTCATAAATATTATACTAAATACCACTTAAATTGGCCTTAAATGACTTCAAAGATAATGCATTATAATATGGCTGTCCTGAGAGCACTAACCTTTATATCTCCCAGTAACTCAGCCTTTAAGCATACTCCACTGCTAGATAAGATGTGGAGAAGTTATGAATGAATGTCTTGCTAAATTGTTAAAGTGTGATTAGTTAACTCGGTGCATGTGTGTGCGTGTATGTGTGAGCGCGTGGGTGGGTCAGCTCAGCCCCGGTAGATTTCTACCCTTGGATCTCAGCACACAGCCTCTTCCCAACCCTACAGCAAAGTACCAGAGCAGGAGCCTGTTCCTGCCCCGTGTGGAGAGAAGCGAGGATGGGGGAAATATGCAGCAGCTATGCTCGTGCCATGAAAGCTTATTTTCTTGGGGATCTGGCAAGCCTTTCCTGCCTTCCCCCACATGCTGCTTCCCCCGTACCCTTTCTCTCTTTGCGTATCTGCAAGAGAATCATAATCCCCTGCCTCTTTCCTGGTATCTGTACTGCTATCAGCCAGAGCTGCTGGTGAGAGAACCTGGGACTTCACTCTCCTTTTGTGATAGTTTTTCTTGGAGGAGGGCATAGTAATGTACTTTATCTTTAGGTTCTTAATTTTCAATTTCCTCCTGCTATACAGGGGCATCGCAATAGGATATCTTCATAATATTTTCAAGAATACACATCCTTTGATCTCGTTTCAGTGGATTTACACCTGAAATTACTCTGGTTGCTGGTTTTTCACTTTAAGCTAATTCCTGTCTCTTCTCTCCTCCCAGAACAATCCCACTTTCTCCCCCTCCACACCCAAGGTTTGCTCTCCGTACACTTAAATAAACTACAGCCTACTATTAACCCTTCAGGGTATACTACTGCCACAGCCTCATCCCCTGAATTAGGAATGAAATCAACTGAGAGTGACGGATCAATTAATGTATAAGCATTATGCATCTCTTATGGAAAGCATCTTGGGGTTTTGTATTGCCAACCTACCCCTGTGAGCCAAGTTGGACTATCTTTATGCAATTCTTCACCTATGCCTGCAAAGCAAAGCCAAAATAAGGACATCTGAGTGAATACAATGCTTCACATGACTGCATTCAGAGAAGGGAAAAGAGAAAAAATAGATTAAAAATAAAATAAAATGAATAAAATAATAAAAAATAAAGCCAAACACGACCCTCATCTTTCAAAGCCCCATCACGCTTTTTGACTTAATAGTAATTAATCACTAGTGGCAAGAAAGTAATTTTTTTCCAGGTAGCCAGAGGCACATTTTTATCAGGATTAGCTAATAAATCAGCGGCATCGCTAGAAAGGAGTTCAAACTCTTCTCGGCTGTACTAAATAAAACCGATCTCTGAAATTCTGGCAACTCGGTGTCTATTGAAGCTTCACTCAAACCCTATCCTGCAAAATAACAACCATCATCAAAAATTTTCTTTCCAAAGTCCAAAACTTATAGCAGGTTAAAAATGACTGTTTGTTTTGAGATGAATTCATGCAATTTGGCTTGATGAGGTGACAAGATTCCCCCCCTGGCTTTTTTCCTAGGCTGCAGCTTTACAACAGA
The DNA here is from genome assembly GCA_013397725.1 of Rhagologus leucostigma. Taxonomy (NCBI): domain Eukaryota; kingdom Metazoa; phylum Chordata; class Aves; order Passeriformes; genus Rhagologus; species Rhagologus leucostigma. The sequence goes on from VZTD01003101.1 coordinate 560,014, forward strand.
AATGAAATGAAGGGAAATGAAGTTAGTATCTTGCTTAATTCAGGGATATGTGTTAAACACATCCAAGCAAGATAAATGATCCCTCTCTCTCTCCTCTCTCTCTCTCTCTCTCTCTCTCCCTCTCTCTCTCCCTCTCTCTCTCTCTCTCTTGCTCTCTCTCCCTTCCTGAGTTTGTCTCTGTGAATACAGGCATACAGTAAAAGCAAAACTGAACTTAAAGAGGGAGAACTCAAATCTATGAAATAGAAATTAAAGTTAGCTCATAGATTGATTAATTTCATGTTTAAGATAAAACATAACAAAAAAATAAAGTCTCATCAACAAATCACAGTAACCTCCCAGTACCAAAAATAATACTTTATCTTAGTGCTAGCTCAAAGATTTCCTCTACACTATGTTGAGTGATTCTCTTCAGTGTAGCTTTTACTGCTCTTCTTTTTCTTTTACAGAAACCATAGAAAATTTTTTGCAAACACATGCACAGACACACATAAGCTCAGTGTCTACTCTCACTATTAGACGAAATCTCCCAGGACCTTTCCTTCCCTGCACTTCTTACTATTATTTTTATTGCTATTATTAATAATTATTATAGTACGGATGTCATGTTTAAATGATGCCAATCAGACTGTGATGTGGCTTCTAGGAAGCCAGTCTGAAAAGAAAGCAATGTTCGAAAGAGCTACACTGATCATTTTAAAAATGAGAAGGGTGTTTGAAGCGACCGGCAAGAAAGGATGGAAGAAATATCCTATAACTTAGACTGAGTCCCTAGTCTTCGAGCCCTGAACATTTTCTCTAGCCTGTGTAAAACTGGCACTTTGCACTGTCAGGGTATATTTTCATTCGCGTTTCCTGAGAGTGGAAGCAAGGAAGGGAGTGAGTGGGAAGGGGGAAGAGATGCCTGCTAAACATGCCGTTAAGTTCAAGATTTACAACTTGCCAAGGCATCTGGAAAGCTGGGAAACCAGTAATGCCATTACCGGTGACTGTCACTGCCAGGAGTTCACCAAGCTGGACTAGACACTAGTACTGAAGCTGTCCTGTAAAAGATACAACTTCCACTCTCCCCGTGGCCCCGTGCAAAATGCTTTCTCCTCCTGCACTAAATCTGGAGTCACACCCTAATCACTTCCAACCCAGTCTTTTTCGTTTCCCTTTTCCTTTTTAAAAATAAATATAAACACACACATACAAACACGTATGCAGAATCTGAGTTAATAGGGTGGCTCGTATCGCTCCTGGTTCTCTCCTGCTCCTAAGAGGGGCTACCATGCAAATTACCTTCAACTTCCTCCCTGTGAGTCCTACTTTCCTACCCGAGGATCTGAGCATCTCTCTCCCACTACACATACCCTCCCCCACCCCCAAAACGGAGCACCATCTAATCTGAGAGGCACCTCCGGAGAGCCTAAGCTGAGCAGGGAAATGAGCGGGCAGAGATGGAGCAAGTGAGGCATCGTGTGAAGAGTACATCTCCACTACCTTTAGAGAAAACCTAAAAAGTTCCCGGCATGGACTTCGGACACATTAAAGTAGTGCTTGGAATATGCCTGGTCAGGGACTTCTTCTCTCTGGAACTAAGCTGCCACCTGTCCCTGCTGTCTTGCCTTCTCCTACATATCGTGATTTTGTGCACACACCCCTGCCCCGCTTGAGATGGGCTTCTTTATTGCTGTTTATATCCCTGTTCCTGTGTTGAATAGAAAAAAAATGAAATAGCCCCCCCGAAGCAACTCACTCTCCTCCACTTCTTGTTTTGTCGAGGACTGCAAATAATAATTGTGACAACAGCAAAAATAAAAATTGTCAAAAAAAGAGAAAAAAAAGAAAGAAAAAAAGAAGAAAAAAAAGGAAAGAAAAGAAAAGAAAAGAAAAGACAAGAAAAGAAAAAAAAAGAAAGGAAAAAGAAAGCCGCCGGTGCCAGATACAGAACAGTTGTAAAATAGGGAGTTGCCAGCAAACCCAGGGACAGACAGACGGACACACACACCCCTGGGCTGATGATGAGCGGCTCCCGAAGGTAAATACAGAGCACCCGCTCCCGCTTCAGCACCGCGGACAGCTGCCGCCGGCCCCTCGCCCGCGCCGCCGCTCGCCCGGCGCTCCCCGGGAGCTGCCTCTCACCCCTCAAAAAAGCGGGGAAAGAAATAAAAATACTAATAAATAAAGCAAACGGAGCTGACTCCCTGCCCTGACTCTCGCTCTTCTCTTCCCAGGATGGGTCTATTATTTCTTTCCCTGCCCCCCCAGCCTGCCGCCTCCGCCCCCGGGCCAGCCAAAAATGAAATAAAATGAAATGAAATCGAAAGGAAAGAGAGAGAGAAAGAGAGAGCCAGGGAGGGAGAGGGAGCCTGCCTTTCTCTCCCGATCTCTCCCGGGAAAGTTCAGGAGGTAACTCACCTTTGTGCATGCCAGTGAACCTGTCCTTCAGCACCGTCAGTTCATAGATCTTCCCGAACTCCTCGAAGAGCGGTTTGAGGTCTTTCTCGTCCAGGTTACGGGGGATCTGCCCAATAAAGAGCTTAATGGCATCGTGGTCCTTCATTGGGATGGTGGATGGGTTTCCGGGACTATGGTTTAATCCGTTCATATGCCCGTTGGTGCTGGGGTTGCTGTGATTGCTACTCAGGCTGGTATTGTCTGGTTGTCCGTTTGCTAACGTGGCCATCTTTATATACATAGAGAAAATCTTCTTTCCTTTTTTTCCCCCTCTTCTTTTCTCTCTCCCTCCCTCTCTCTCCCTCTCTCTCTCCCTCTCTCTCGCTCTCTCGCTCCCTCTCCCTCTTTCACTCACACACACACACACTCCTCCCTCTCTGTCTCTCTCTCTCTCTCTCTCTCTCTCTCTCTGGGTCTGATCTGATTTTTTTTTTACATTGAAGATCTGTGTCCTTTCCGTTTAAACAGGCTGGATCGGTTCAAATTCCCAGCCAGACTAGGGGGTGGGGTGTGAGTGTGTGGATGTGTGTGTGTACGGGGAAGGGAGGCGAGGGGTGGGGGATTGCTTTTGCCTCTACTCTGGCTAACCCCCCTCCTCCCATCCAACCCCCCCCCTGTCTGTCTGCCCGGCAGAAGCTTAATGGTATCTTCCAACACAGCCCCTGGCTATAAATAGCACTAGGCGCATGGCTCTTTGAGAGACAGTCAATTTCTATTGTGCCAAGTGAGCAAAGGGGAACGGTTGCGTTTTTAGGACCAATGATGATGATTTTTTTTTTTCCTTTTCCTTTGCAAGCCCTCCGATCAATCGCTGTCGTTGTAATTTCAGTGATCATCGGGAAATCTGCCTTTTTATTTGAGAGAGAAAAAAACCCAAACCCAAGGTGTTCTGACTTCTTTCTGTTGTGATGATGCCTCTTACTTATTATTTACTCTTATTATAATTTCGCAAATGATAATAAAAAGCAGTTCAGATACGGATGAACCCCCCGGCTCAGAGGTTGCTTTTGTTGTTGTTGTTGTGATTGTGATGTTACAAGCTCTCTTTACTATATCTGTTCATGTTGCATCTAAAAAAAATGCATGCTCTTTAAGCTCTTTTTAAAAAATATATATAAATTATGTTAGTGATGATGACATCAAACTAGGAAAGCGCAAACTATATTATTGTAGCGCTTTGGAGAGAGACAAAAAATAGCGAAATGACTGTTTTTAATTTTCGTGCTGCCGATATTTATTTTATGTACAGTCAGTGCGGGCGTTATCTCCTGTACGGGCTGTGTGTGTGTGCGCGTGTGTGTTCGTGTGTATATTGGAAAGGGATTGATTAGGTAAGATTTTCTTGCCCGACTTTCAAGCCATCAGGATATTCTGTCTGTCTCTGATGGAAACATAAATCGTATTTTGTAGTCATCAGTGATCGGGAGTTGCTTGTCCGAACAATGCTCTCTAGACAAAGTGTACTGTATGGTGGAGACGAAATCAGCTCTTCTTTCATAGCATCTGGGGGTGGGGAGGGCAGGGAGCCTCGGATTAAGGACACAGCTCCCCCTTGTCCCCCAAATAATAATAACAGTAATCCGGACAGTAACAAAACAAGGCTCTGCGTGCGCTCAGAGCAATTTTTCCCTGGTTGTTTTTCCTCCCCTTTCCCTTTTCTCCCGTTCTCCCGCTTTCCCGTGCAAGCTGTGCGGGAATGAAGCTCGGAGAAACACCACCAGGCGAGCTCGAAGCAGCCCGTGAGTTACCTGGCCTGAACCCCCGCTCCCCTCCCGGCCGGGCTGCAGCCGCTCG
>VZTD01003101.1:564677-762048 GCA_013397725.1 Rhagologus leucostigma
GGGGGGGCGGGACGGGACCAGCCCCGAGGAGCCTCCCCATCCCACCCTCCGGGGGCCCGCACCTGGGGGCGACACCCGTGCGGAGCCCCCGGCAGCCTGCGCTGCCTTTGACGGCTCTTTAAATATCTCCGGGCGCTGATGGGCAGCAGCGGCTGTCAGCCGCCTGGTGCCGGGCTGGTGGCAGGCACCGCGCATTGTCTGCCGTCTGACCAGGCGTGCCGTGTTCTGGGGTCCAAGCCGGGGGGGGGCGAGGCGGGTGGTCTGCCCGTCTTCCCTTCCTGGGCACATTCCTACAACCTTTAAAGGCTACAGACACGGAGATCTGACAGCCCAGGAGCTGCGGGTAGGGTAAAACCCTCAGACAGCCCCACTCCCAAATTCCCAGCCCCGTGACTCACCTGTTTTCAAATCCTGCCTTGTGCCTTGGACTGTGATAAAAGAATGACAACAACAACAAAACCCGCATGAAACAAAATCTTTCAGCTCTCCCCTCCGCCCCTTAAAAATCCTAATATCCGCTCTTTCTGATCCCTAAAACCACACCCGTGATAGAACTAGGAGGACTCACTGAAAGAAGACCTAAACCTTTTATTTAAAGAAGGAATATCCACTACAGCGAAAAGTGAAACAGTATCCGGCACTGATCCATCCCAGGGATAGCTCTGTTAACACCTTGTCCACGAGCAGGCCACTCTGCCTGCAATCACGGCTTATCCCAAATGAAAGCCAATTAAAAAGAACAGGACAGTAAAAAGAGTCATTTTGCTGCTCAGTGCGGGTGTCCCTTTTATAACAATCTCTATTTTTTAAAACTTTGAGCTGGTCCACGCCCCGTTTTCACAGAGCTGTAAGTATAGTCATTTAGAAATGGATGCTGTTCAAGTACAGCCCCCTGGTGCACAGGCACAGCTGCGAGGGGTGGCAGGATGAAATAATACGGACACAAATATTGCTACAAGGGCTCCAAGATGAACACAGCTGCTGCTGCGGGTGGAAATAAGCTATACCCCATAAGCACCTTTACACATGTACAAGGGGCTGTAGTGGATTTTAAACAGATACAGGCAAAGGAGGAGTGAAATTGTTATCTATAAACCAGCTTTTGCTGAACAGTTCCCCAGTGAGAAATGTTCCCAGTGTAATCACAGTGGGTCCAGTTCAGCAATCCAGAAGCGGAGAGGTCCACAGGAATTTTGTAAGGAAAAGGTCTTTTGTAACAGGCTTCAGTTTCTCCAGGAGAGCAAAAATTATTTATCTGCTTGGGACCAAAATAAAGCACTTCACCTTTTTTTTTTTCATACTTGCAGGGAAAAAGCAGCCCCCTTCCACAACTATTTGCAGCCCCATTTTCTCCTGCTTCTCACTGTGGTTAGTGGGTCTTTTTTTTTTTTTTTTAAGAACACAAACACCATTTATTTTGAGTGTAGACGGCCGTCAATGTTTACCTCCTCAGAACATATGTTACCCCAAATCAGCACGGCTGGAAAAAGGCAACGAAACGGGCAGTCCCGGAGCGGAAGGATGCAGCAGTGTTTTGGTCAGGTATATACACACCTCCTGTGAGAAAAGGCTTGCAGACCAGGCTTTGGCTTTTAATGTGCCTTTCAAAGGGCTTGATTGATTGCTGTTAATCCTGTGAACAACTTCGGTGTTGTTAACAGGACTGGCCGCATTAGTAAAGGTACTTGCATGCATTAGTATGCTCCTCATCCCCATGACGTCAATAGACAGCTTTCCAATGACTTCCAGGAGGGCTGGATCAGGCCCTTGCTAGCAGCAAGTTTTTAATGAACACCGTGTGGTGCAGGCAAGGGGGACACAGCGATACATCAGTCCTGACTGTCTTCATTCTCCAGGAAACGAGCAAGTAAAGAAGAAAGGCAGGAATAGGCCGAAAGGTTGCTGGAGGGGGATTCTTCTGCTGAACTTCAAACCCCTGGACCCGTGGCATACAAAACCACTAGTCACTGTATGATGTAAAAAGAATTGCAGGCAAGTTTTGTTCCAAATAAATAAGCAATATATGTGAATATTATTTTTAAATAGATAAGCTAAATAGCAGGCAAGTTTTGCTCCAAAGAAATAAAAATACGTGTGACTTTTGTTTTTAAATAGCAATTTCTCCTTCTTTAGATCTAGTTAGCTATATCAGCTCATATAATCACAGATTTTCTGCTCACTTTTTTTATTAAGACTATTTCTAAATGAAACATGAAACTGTTAATAGCAAAGACATTCTGATCACAATCAGACACAGCTCACAGCTGCTATTAAAGGGCCCAATCCTGCCAAGTCTTCTAACTCAGCTGGAATTGTTTACTTCAGCTTGTTAGGCTTTGCAGGGAGTGCTGACAGGATGAGGGCATATTAGCTACGTAATCAAATGAAATAATTGAGAGCTGCATGTGGGCCTCTAATAATGTCTAACAAAAGAAGAGGGACCATCATCCACTAAACTTCGGGTGAGAACCCAAGCATCAGAGCATGTGCCCGATCCTGAAAACCTTAATCTGCATTGTTGTTAATCACTCTGCTGTGGTCAGAGGGATTATTCATCTGAGGAAGGATTACCCATGTAAACATTCGCAAAACTGGTCCCTGAATTAATGCATAAGTCAGCGTGGGTTGGTGGGTTTTTTGTTTTGTTTTGTTTTGGTTTGAGTTTTTTCTCTGCCTTAGTTAGAATCAAGAAGGTTGATTGAGGAGAGAAATGAAAAATTATTTGTGTCCAAAGAAGCTTAGCACAGGATTGTAAGCAAAAAAAGGTATCACTGTTACAAAAAAAAGGAGTTTGTTTATGGAGGCATTTTGTTATTAAAGTAGCACTGGTGAGTCTGAAGCAGCAGAGGGAGGGCTGAAAAGAAACTCGTGGTTAATAGAGAACAGAAAATTAGAAGAGAGCATGCACGCATGTGTTTGCACATATGTTTAGGCACAGGATTTGTGCAGACACATACATGTACATCATCATATTCCACACAATGTATTCTGCCATTTAAACAGAGCTCTCCAGTATATTCCTATTTCTTGTGCTGCACACGCCGTAAACATGTTGGATTAGTCCTTCGAAAAGAATATCAAGTTTATTATCTCCACATCCCTTTTCATAATAGGTATGTCCCTGTACATAATGAGTAATGAAAGCAGGCAAGCCTGTATTGTAGGGACAATAATGCTTCATGTTAATATGGTCCTTTTCATCATCAAATCATTGTGCAGTCATTAACAAATTAATGCTTACAGCGCCCCTGTGAGGAAGGGAGATTTCACTTTTAATAGGATCTGGTAGCACCACCAATTACAAAGGTTGCCTCAGTCTGATAAAATCCTGTTCACCTTTGATAAACTTCACGTGTTTGGGCTGAAACTCTAAGCTGGGTACCAGCATTCAGTTCAGATTCTTTAATTCTCAAAAATTTTGTCTGGAGCTATTTGTCAGTCCCTGAGAACAACCCATAGGAGAACTGGGCTGGTTTGAATTGAGTAAAATGAGATGCTTTGTAAAGCTCTCCTGTCCCCATGCTTTACAGCATGATACTAAGAGCTGTCAGGAGGTGAAGCTCTTTCTCAAGTTTTTTTGCTATCTCTGGGAAAATCTGCCCCAAAGCGGCCAATTAAAAGCCTGGGGAAAATGGCAGTTCTCAGATGCTCACTAGAGATGCAGATTTCCAAAACCAGATTCCCCAGTGATTCGGCTCTCACTGGGTTTGCTACAGTAGACGAGAGTTATTCCTGTCATTGAAGCTCAGGGCCAGGACAGGCCAGGAAAAATTGGAGTCTGGTTACCTGAGACAAAAGCAGGGAGTGTGTCTTCCCTTTTCTTTCAGAGGCTGACAAGGAGATCCAACAGCGAGACTAGAGCAGAAACTAAAAAGAAACAGCTGCAGGGAAATTCAGGTAATTTGGAAGGACAAGGAGGTTGGCGTACCATTGGGCTGGATTCAGAAAGGACTCAAATGGGGAATAGACTGAGATTCAGATTCAAAGACAGTGTGGAAAATGAATGAGCAGGTTCAGAGTATAAGCTTAAGAAAAGTATTAATTTCCTTAATCTTAGCACAGTCTTAGACAGGTTTGGTCCTTACCAGCCTCCCAGGTACCTTCTGGGTGCAGCTTGGAGGTCATCGCAGACCATTGTGGTGTTTTCAATAGGCACTATAGACAAGGATAACGTGGGAGTTTTTTATGGAAAAGATCATTTAGCCATATGGATAGTTGTTGCCAAGCCACTTGGACCCAGGGTTAAAGAATTCTCCAGTTATTTCTTTGTATTGACCCAGTCAGCCACAGAGAGCTTTGGAGGAAGGGTTGTGCTGAGAAACAGCAGTCTGCTTCTCAGTAGGAAGAATCTGGGAAAATGGAGAGAAATGGAAGGGGAGATAAATCTAAGGGCAACCATCTGTGGTACAAAAATAGGGAAAAGAGAGGGGTTAATATACAAAATCTGATGTAAGAAAACATATAATAATGGATTCCGGTAAAGCACAGAGGATCTGATGTCTCTGGAACTGGTAAACTCAGGGGTAAGGTACTGCAAGACTGAGGCAAGATAAAAGAGACAAATTGAGAAGGAGTCAAAAAGTGAAATTGGATACAGGACTGGAACAGGGAAAGGGAATACAGAGTGAGAAGGGGTGGATCTGAGATGCGGATGACTTAAAAGAACAGGAGGTCTTGCCTGAAAGAATATTTGCCCCTAAGAGTCCACTCTTCTGTGTACTTGAAATGTGAGGCAGAGTCCCTCAGTCCTCTACAGTCAACAAACAGCAGTACACATGCCATCTACTCTGTGAATGATCATGTAATTAAAGTCTGAATTAGAATGCATCTGTACAACAAAGGAAAATCCAGGTTGTGCAAGTAACCTCAATTCTGGGAGCTCTTAATATTTAAGTGCTTGTCTTTGCAACCAGAATAATTTTCTTTTAATTAGGGCTTGTGTGCAAGAAAAAAAAGAAAACCTCTTCCCTTTTTTTTTTTTTTTTTGTATATCCAGTTTGGGATTTGGGGACTTTAACTCAATTTAACAAGGTTAAAGATGGATTTTAAGCCAGCTTTTGGAGAGTGTTGTCCTCCCAGAGTTGTAGTCACAGTCAGTGTGTATTCTTGAAAATCAGGCCTAACTCTGAAAAAAGACTTTAAGCAGCTAATTCATATTTGGGCATCCAGCTGCTTGCTGAACTTTAGAGAGAATGAAGCGTGGAGATTAGGTGTGTGACGTTAGTATCCCAAGTCACTAGTGCCTTTTCACACAGACCTTTACAGCCTTGGGGGAAAAAAATGGCAAAGTCAGAGCTCAGATTCAGAACACCCTGACATCCTGCGGCACGTTTTACTCCTGAAGCTATGCCCAGCCTTGCTTTGAACGACACATGTTGTAGGCACAGTCTCAATGCTGTATTTGTTTGCATGAGTGAATACTCGTTTTATAAAATCCATTCCTGCTCCTATTTTATTCTCCAAGTGCCCAGAGGGAATGACAGTCAGGGTCCAGCATTAATGCTGCTGATTTCATGTACCTCATTCTAACGCATGGCAGATGACCAAGTGCTGACAGCATGTGTGTGTGTGTGTTTGTGTGTATATGTGTTTTGGGGGGGCTGTGACCTCATGTAGGAGTGCATCCACACTTGCACACGTGAAAATACTGTAGACAGAGAAGGAGGGTACTCTACAGCCAAATGTGCAAAAATACTCCTCATCAGTTTTCTGCTAGAATTTCATAGAGTCCTCAAAGATTTTTTTCCCTCTCTCTGCCAGTCTCTCTGCCCATTTCACCTTTCTATCTGTTTGTCTACATGTCTACAAATATATCAGTTGTTTATTGTCTGATAGATGATATCTCTACCTGGATTATTTGTTACTGGTGTTGCAAATACGCTCAGTTTCCTTAATGGTCAAATTTATAAATCTGTCCTAGAATTTATGAATGTAATAAAATGTAGATCTGTTCTTATATCTTTTTAAACTCCTATTGATTATTTCTTTTTTGTCTGTTTCTGTCCAGAATAGTAAATCACCTGTACAGTGAGCTGTCTTTTGAAGGCCAAACATGCAGGTGGAGACAGTAAAGAAATAAGCAGGGTGTTCAAACTGTCCATGGCTTCAGCAGCAGTGGGAGAGAATACTCATGGTTCTAGTTAACTGTGGGGCCAAGGCCACATTAATAAGCTTGTGGAACAAATACAAGGGGTCTTCTGTCGGCTGTGTGTGCACTCAAGCGTGCATTCTCTAGGAAAGTGGAGGGTCTTGGTCACTTCAAATTGACTTTTCCACCTGGTTTTCTCTCAGACAGCCTTCCAGCATCTCAGGAAAACTGTGTGTTGCATGTACCTCCCTGTGATCTAAAAGTAATAGTTATAGTACAAGTGACAGCATAATACAAAGATTCAGACTCTGTTTGTTCCATTGACTGAAATAGGAGGGTGAAGAGGTCTTTTCCTGTATTTCCAGCTGGTGGGTTGTGCTGGGCCTGAAATTAGAACAGACAATTTTTCATCCTTTGTGCTTTCTGCATGTATCCATTTAATTTAGGAGCCCCAGTTACATCTGCAGTTCATGTTAAAAGATAGGTGTTATTGAGGGCTGTTCATCTCTCCAGACCTTTAGCTGAAGAGGAAATGCTAGATTAGAATTCAGAGAGCAGAAGTGCCTGATCTCTAGGAGGCAGCAGATGAGAAAAATGCTCAGAGAAGGTCAAAAGAGGGACTGGGAAAGGGAGGTAGAGAGGGGAAATTGAGAGGAAATGCAGGGGTGAAGTCACAGGGCAGGCAGGAGAAGGTAAAAGAATTTCCTGGAAGAACTAGGAAAGTCTTGGTGAGGATATTTGTTGGGATAAAAAAATGCAGAGTTTATCAGAAAAGAACTGGGTGGGTAAGGCTACTGAGGTCTTTCAAGGAAGGTCTGAACAAATACTTAAGGAAACTAGATGCAAGAGCCTGGAGGGGTAAAAGCATAAAGTCAAAGAGGTCATGCATGGGGATAAATGGCAAAAAACACATAGGCACTTCCAGAGTTCATAATGGAGTAACAGCCCTCTGAACCTTGCCATAATTCCACAGCTCTGAATTAATCTAAGAGTCTGAACAAAGTGTTCCAGCTCCATCTACAGTGGCTCCTCATGGAAACCTTCTATCACTGCCATCTATTACGTTGTGACAGGAAATAATGGAATGAGTGTAAAGATATCACGACCTTTTTGAATTTATGTACACCAAAAAAGGGCAAAAGATGAGCAGAGAAGTTTGTACATGTATTTACATCCGTATTTTGGCTTTGGAACTTTGGATACACCAGCACTAGCTTCACACACAGCTGGAAGCCAGCATTTTTGTGTGAAATAATGGGGCAAATTTAAATATTAGTTTAAACTTCCACCCACTGGACTGATTGGAAGCTCCGCCATTAGAATAAACAGCAAATCATCTTAAGCACACGGAACAAGTCAAATGAAACACAGGTATCCAAAGTAGGATCAGCTGGAGACTCAGAGACAAAATGGGAGAGTTTCTGTCCAGTAGTTCTGCTTCTGTGTGTTGGTTCATGCTTCTTCTGGCAAACAGCCAGAGAAACACTAAGAAAAGACTGAGGAGAGCCCTGCTAGGTCCCAGACTGACAGAATCAGACCTTGCTTTCCAGGGGCAATTGATTTTGAATAGAAGAGGCCTGGTCTTCTTCCCAGTCTGTGCAGAGGAAAGGAAATACTGTATTTCTTCTTGGTTTTAACTGCAGGAAGTGTCCAGCTAACTGGCCAAAGGAGAGCATGGTGTCTGCTTGCTTGCAGTGTAACTTAAACAGAACCAAGACTCCACAGAATGGGACATAAGGGTGAGGTTATACCAGGCTTTTATCAGAGATATATAGCAAATGCTAGCCACGTGTATTATTACTCTTAGCTACGAAATCAGTGGAGAGAGAGGCTTTTTTAGTAATGCCTGTGAGAGAGAATTCTGATCCCTTGAAGAGCCAGGATCAGGCCATGAGGAAACTGGCTACTTTGAAGATTTTTTACATGGCTGATAAACACTATGTAATGAGATTACAACCCTGCACATAACAACATATTCAGCGTCTTTGGGGTTCAGTTGTTCTGAAATGGAACATCTTCAGCAAAGGGATATATATCTCTAGGTGATCTTTTTTTGCAGCCACACAGCTGAATCAGCTGAATTTCTGTAACTCCTTATAGCCTGTGAGCCTCAGGCCTGGGGAAGCATGTCCTACTGACATGTGGTCAAATCAGCCTGTTAGAGCCTGAAAGCTTGGTTGTCTTCCATAGTCACCTCAAGGGGTCAGATTATGACAAGAGCCTTGCTGGTGGCTTGTGAGTTTCCATTACATAAAGTGGACTGGTCTGGATTTCAGAACCCACAGTATTTTACGCTTAACTGAAGATGTAGGATATAAATTTGGTGTCTGTGTTCTACAGGAAATTTGCTTCCCAGGGGAGCGTGGCTGCCCAAAGGACATCAGTTCCCTCTATCTTTATGTCTCTCAAGCTTTACAGAAAATTTAGATCAGATTTCACAGCCCATTCCAGAAAAAACACAGCTTATTCATCTAAAAGGAAGAGCTCTTTCATGCAAATTTGAGTTCTGTTTAAATGATTTGTATAAAATGTCTTAGTCCATATCAGGTAAGGATCTGCTCTTTCATGCCAAACAATTAAATGAGAAACCTTGCTGCTGTTCAAATCCTCTATTCTACTTTTAAAATGAAAATAAGAACCGAGGTGTCGAAACCTCTGCCTGAGCACATAAGACTCAAAGACACTGTATTCCCCACCATGCTCCTCAATTTCAAAGCACTAAAACTCATCTCAATTGTTTCTATGCATTGAAAGTTGCAAAAAATTCTTTATTATTACCTCTCAAATATATGCATCAAATGCATAACTATACATTTCAAAGAACTCTTTTGCTTTTGGCTGCCATATCCCCTTTCCTTTCTTTCAAAGCAGTCAACTTGGTCAGCAGCAGATTAAACACCAAATCATCCCCAGTCATCATACCTCATTGATTTTGCTATACTTGCCATAGAATGTATTGAAGGTTTGAAAATCACAGATTCTAATATAGAACTCAATAATGTCAGGTGGGCTTGGGAGAGAAATGTGCCTTCTGATAAATCAATACATCAGCTGAACAATCTCAATGTGCACCCTAATATTGACCTTAGTATTCTGGCACATTTCTCCACAAACAGCTTTCAGTGATTTTAATTACTGTTGTGACATTAGTGGGACCATGTTCTTCTTGCACTTAAGCTTGTGTAAACTGGAAGACACTGTTATAAACTGATTTAGATGTAAGTTGGAGTCAGGCTGAGCAGTATTAGTTCCCAAACTTAACTGAGCACAGAACAGCTTGTAGACCCAACAGTGTTTTTGTGTCCCTGAGCTCATATCAGGATGAGTTTCAGGACTGAATCAAGGCTCCTGTGCCATGGTTTCCATGGAAAGAAATGTGAGACCTGAAGTCTGGATGCGAATTGTATGGTTTTTCAGATCCCCCTGGTTTGAGCAATCAGGGAGTTAAAACAATCGTGATTTAATAAAATAAACAAAATAAACAGGTATTTGCTCGTCAGTTTGGATATAGTCTTTAAATATGCTGGCTTAAACTTAACCCTAAAGCACTCAGTAGACTTTTCGAAGTTCTGACACAAAGTTTGCATTGTGCTGGAAGTGAAAGATGCGAATGATAAGGATGGAATTTCATTCCTGACTTTAATGCGGCTCACAGTAGGAACATCATCTATCTGTGCTGACCTCCAGCTTCCCATCTGAACTGAGTAACAGACAGTAATGAAGAGCCACTCTGTTTTTTCAAAAGTGAGGAATTTAGATTTTTGCCCACACAAGACCCCAGAAAACAGGAGGTGAACATCCAGCTGAATCTCCAGATGACACTTTATTCCTGGCTAATCAAAACTGGCTGGTGGAGATGCTTTTATCCACTCAATAAACACAGAGTGTGACACAGAAAGACTCACAACTAGTCACTAATTCAAGTGAATTCTTGAGAGTAGGTGGGAAAATTTCAGTTCCAAGTTCATAAGTGGTCCATGAATGCACACAAGAGTGGTGACTATGGTACATAAATACCATATGACAAATAGCAGTTCCCGTGGACACAATAATTTCCTGGGAGATAATCTGCACGATGGTGGACTGAGATTCCTGGGAATCTTAGTAATGATGAAACACTCTTTTGCAACATGACTCAATGCATACAATGAATGGAAAGGGCTGAGTGTAATGCTGTTGTTGGCCCTTATCCAGACTTCTGATTGAATAACAGTCTGATATCCAGTACACACTCAATCAGACAAGGTCCAAGATGGAAGAAAAGAAAGAAAAGACCAATACAGTCATAACTGCGCTGTGAAATGTGAGACCTTGGAAGTGATAATAGAAGGGGTTTTCAAAGAGAATGGAAACCGTGATCCTCTTGAAGCCATCCTCTCAGAGGTTTTCCAAGGAGAAGTTCAACCTCCCTTGGCAATAAGGAAACAGATGAATATAGAGTTAATAATGTTCCCAGGACCACTCTCCCGCTGAAACAGATTCTAATATAGAAGGCTATATGTGAGCTATTTTTGTGCCTACAACGACTTCTGTGTTTGCCTCTACTCCTGGCATCACCCTCATTGTACTGTATGCAAAGCACTTTAGGACACGTTGGCTATGAAAGGAAGTTCAATTTGTGAAACCAAATTCTATTTTACCCTCAGTCACTGCACACTGAGCCAGGTCAGCTCTGCATTCATTTCACTTTTTAATTTTTTTTTCCAGAATTTCCAGCTCCTGCCTGCCTTCAGAGTTACCAAGGAAGCACACACATGATTTTATATAAGTCATGCAGATATTATGGTTTTACGTGTAAAAATATATACACGCTTACACATGCACAGAGAGACTCTGTAGAGATGACTCATAATGACAAGCAAGAGACAGGGAAAAATATCAGTTCATGCCTTTCTTTGCTTGAAATTTTCTGTTGCTTTTCTGCTGAACGATGTTCCTTTACTATCTACATAATGAATACCCTCTTTCTTCAGATAATTAAAGAGATGCTGCCCATATCCAGCCAAAATTATATATTTACACATGGCGACCTTCTATTAATAAACATGTGAGATTGCTGCAACTGAACAAAACATCACAAGTCTTCATTATATCCCTCCACTTAGAGTCTTTGTTATTCTTCTCCTTATATGTTTAGCACTGGTGAGAGACGTCAGAGAAACAGTCTCAATAAAAGGACAAGGCAATATTGTCTGCTTTCTCACACCTGGAATCTGATGATTTGGACCGACTCCTTGGTTCTGATCTCTGAGGTGGCTGTGGGCCACTTTGTTTTATGTTTTATGAGCTCTAAAATGGAAATAGCTTTATTTCTCCCTTACCGTACTCCCCCACACACAGTCTTTCAAGGAAACAATATAAAACCATTGTCTTTTTTAAGGTCAAATACTCGCGCTTGGAATATCACTGTTCGTCTCCTGACTGTGATCCTACGCCTACCACCTGCAGCCTACAAAAAACATCCCTCTGAATGTATGTGGTGACTCATTTTGGATTCCAGTTTTGTGGTTTTCTCTGTAACACCAGAAGCAGAGGAAGTTATATTAGACCAACAGGTGAAACAGGAAAAAAACACACAAATCAACCACCAAACCCCAAACCCAAAAAAACTCAGTTACAAGATCTTGAAGAAGACCTTGGAGAAATCTGATGGTTGAGGAAGTGTTTATTGTTAGGTTTTTGTTTTGTTTTGTTTTGTTTTCCTTAACAATATGCCTGGATTAATAAAGAGATTTAACTTCCTTCTAATCTAACTCACCTTGCCCTTACGCTTAGTTAATTCTCACTACAAAACCAGTGCCAACCTCACACATTGCACCTCTGGGAGAAAAAACTAGCCATACTCACCTGTGTAAAACAGTCTACAGGGAAACAGACTTTTCTCCACCTAAAAAAACGACAAACCTACAAAGCACATATTGCAGCCTGCCATCTTCCCCGTGTGCTGAGGAACCCGAAATCGACTGTTCTTGCTCGATGACAGGTGGACTCAGGTGACCTGCAAGATGCAGAGCTGAAGAAGGAAACTAGATTTTATTCTTTGTGCTTCTCATTAAACAAATACATGAACAATATTCTCATGCATGTCTCTTACTTTCAGCATGACTGTGGTCAAGAAAAAATGCAGGTAATGAAGCATGGCTAGTTCATGTTTAAGCAATATGTTATTTACCTGTTCCCCACAGCCTGGCCTCAAACCCAAGCAAAAGGATTTGCTCCACTTCCTCTCCTCAGCATTCACCATTTCATCTCATCCTCCTGCTTCCCTGCTAAGGTGTGAGTTGGTTTTTTTTTGATTGCTTTCTTTTTTCTCTGTTAGCAATCATTTGTTCTCTTTCTCCTCTCTTTTGTTATATTGGGCCCGGGAGTTTGGTTTTCTTAGACCCTAGTTTGGTGTCTCTTGTTTTACTGTTTTAACTCATTTGGTAGCCAAAAACCACTTCAATTCACGTTTGATTTCCCTGATAAATCCTATTATCTCTGCCTGGTTGCCAGCTTTCTCACTCACTGTCATTATCAGTTATATCCTATTTGTCCTAATCTAGTTATCTAGTCTTTTTATCAGCTTATTTATCAGCCCACACACAAGCGAAACTCCTTTGAATGCAGTAGAAGGCAAAGGCAAAGGTGCTCCTGTCCTGTTTGGAGTGGATAATTCAAAAACTCACAGCATATGACAAGGCAGTTCTGAAGGAAGACTTGGAACCAACATCCATGCAAAATATCTCAGGACAGCGATTCTCCTCAGAGGCCAGGTAGGTTAAATGATTCCACCCAAGCCATGATGCAAGCAATCATCTGGGAGCAAGATCTCCAAGACTTTGCTTCATAACGTCACATTACACAGCCAACAAAACCCTCCACTTCTCCCCCAGCTGGCAGCAGTGCATTTCTATAGTTGCCCACTTTCTAGCCTCTCACAGAGTCTTCCAGGAACTTACTGATGAAAAGCACTCTCCTGGCAAAGAACATTTTGGCAGTCCACACAGTATATCCCTATTTCCCATGAATAACAGTATTTCTTGTCCACTGTTATTTGAGTATTTGAGTCTGGACTGAATTTTTTTACTAAACTATTACTTTTGATTGTCTAAAAGACATGTCTCGAAATGTTTGAATTTTGTATGTAAAACACCAACTTTCATCAGTTATTTTCAGATCCTTTGGAAAACCTCCTTCATAGTTCTCTGTGTTCAACCAATACCCCAGAAGTGCAGTGCAATGGCTTTCACAAATGAGATGTAAAATTGTGGTCCTAAGAGGACAGAGATTGTTGAGAACAGTACCTGTTTAACAGCAGCTAGAAACCAGGCAAAGTTTTAGATCTGGGAGTCAAGGAAGAACTTCTTGACTTATAACGCAGGATCAGTACATGGAGAGTAACTGTGATTATTGCTTTTGGACTTCAGGTAGGACAGGCTCTGAGACCTTCAAAAACTATCAGTAGTCAGGACTTGATTTGATATCTCATTTGAAGGAAGGCATCTGCAAGATCATAATATCCTTCATGGCCTCAGCAGAGCCCTACTTGGTAACTGGCATGAAGTGGAAAAGGAAAGAGGTCTTACACTGACTCATTCCATTTCCTGGCCCACTTGGGTTTCCCTTGCAGATCCCCAGCTAACTATTTTTCTAAGTTTGCATTAGTGGCAATACCATAGTTAAAACTGAGTCGTGATACCTTGCAACACAAATTTCTCCTGCATTACACTTCAGTGATTTAATTCTTTCTCCAATCTTTGACTAAAATTAATCAAGAAAAGTGTGTTTTCCACCATTTATTTTCTCTTCAACATGAAGATACACTGATACTTTTACTGACTTAGAAAACCTTTAAAGACAGCTTCTCTAGAAATGTGAATATCTGTGTTTTGTTTGTTTGGGGGTTTTTTCCCGATATTTTTTCAGCACACCCATTAATTTAAAACAACCTCTCCACACTTCCTATTTCACCCTCTGACTCATCTTTAGGATTTCAGTCATCTGCTGTGTAGTGGGAGTTGAAATAATCAGCAGAAAAGTTGGGCTCTTGTCTCCCTTTTCTCTTTTCCTAAAGCCATGACTGAATCGAGATATGTCAAAGAAAAATGAAGGACTTGACAAAGATGCATTAAAAAAAAGGCTGTAAATAATCTACAGTGTTAAAATAAATGAATGCAGCAGAATCTAATTAATAGTAATACTGCTTTTAAACCTTTGTCTGTTGGGCAGGTAATCAGTTCTAACAACTTAAGAGGAAGCAATTCAACAGCTACAATCTAGGAGCTGGAGACTCAGTGTCCTTCTTGAGCACAAACCCTCTGCATGACTGTTTCTGTTGCCCATATGTCAGGGAGGAATTATAGCATCTCTTTCCTTCACAGGCACGTTGGTAGGGTAAATACATTGAGGACCGGGAGGCACTCAGGTCCAGACTCATCCCACTTAGCTGTGACACCCGTCTGAGGAAACCAAGAAGTTTGGTTATTCAAGGATATATAAATTAGAGGCAGAAGGAAGGACATCTGCGGGTGAATCAAGAGCTGTTTATCATTTTCCACTGGATTCACAACACCATGTACCTGGGGATAGGATGCAGTTGTCTCAACACTGGTATCCAGCGATCTCTCAAATGCCCTACAAAAGCTAAGACATGTGCTTGGGGCAGATAGATACGGCACAGGACTCCCAGGGCAGAGTGCATGGCCTACTGCTCTTTCTGTGAAGTTGATGTCTATGCTGAAAAAACTGAATTTTTCTCAAAGTGTTTAACATAGGTAAATAAATGCCTACAGCCTTAAGAAATGACTGAATTCCTTTCTCGAGGTGCTGTCTCCATCAGCCTAGAACATCTCTGCACCCAGACTAGGAACCCCAGCTAAATTACAGCTTTGCAGGCCACAGTGGTTTAAAAAGTCATATTTAGAAGCTCTGACAAATTCCTTCCTCAGCAGTGGAGATACAACCCTGGTGCATCATATCGCCGGTTTCTTTTCCCATCTCTCAGCTCTGGAGACTTTTCTCTGACTTGCTGAATGTGAAAGATTATAAACTCTCTTCTCTGTACTCTTGATTATTCCTTCCAAACTTGCTAATAGCTGACCAGCTTTCCACTGTACTGTAGCACAGTATATAATAACCTGCAATTATTGTCCATTTAGGCTTTCCCCTGGGTCTGCTTTATTTCTGCCATCAGTGGACCCGTACACTGCTTTTCTGCTGATTTTACTACCAGATTCATTGCTGCTGAGAAAGAAAAAAAATCACTGATGATCTACAACCTGTTATATAATTTTTCCGTCTGTTGTTCTTATCCTTTTTTTTTTTTTTGCAGTTCCTTGGCCTACTGTAGAGACTTTATGAAAATTGCTTTATAATAGGCCTTGCTCAGCTGTTGCATCCTGTTCTGTACTGGATCATTCCAAAAGTTTTTCGCTGCTGTGTTTTGCACTTCTGTACAGCAGTTAAAGTTTACAGGATACCTGATACAGGAGGGCAGTATACACAACAGCTGTGTTTTCACTCTCTTTGACTTGGCTTCTTCACCCTCTTTTCGGATCTGGACAGCCAAAGTACACAGAATCCTAGACAGGATATTGCATTTTATTGCTTTTCATTTTCATTGAGAGGGAGAAAATTTTTACACCAGGTCTGACCTGTTTCTTAGTATCTACACATGAAATTTATTCTCTCTCCAGTGTTTCTGTCTCCTGTCTCTCTTCTCAGTCTTGGGCTACGCTTCAGGCTTGGGGTATGTAGGCTAGTAAACCTTTCATCCTGTGAAAATTTTGTATTGAAATATAACAAGTTTCTCAAGGCGAAGTCAGGAGGCAGTGATGCGATTTACAAGCCAAAGGGTTATTTGTGGGAGCAAAATTTCTAAACAATTCAGAGAATCCAGGCTACTGTACATGTGAATTTACAGAGGCACGCTATCGCTATTCCCACTTCTTTCATGTCTTTTGGTTGCTTTTTTTTTCAATATCACACTCATTAATCCCACCATCATTGAGTTTATCCAGTCTGTTCGTGTAAACATTACATTAGTGTGCCGTGCACCCTCAGTCAGATCCATACGAAAGCTGCCCAAAGGGTTAAACACAAACAAATTCTCATTTAAACAAAACCAAGCTCTGCCTCAAATCATTAATATATATGCATAAATACCCTTCTTTATCTCTCCAACACCTAGGCTTGGTTAATGGGAATGATCATCCACGTCTAGCTCCAGCTGGTTCAGGCGTGGCTTCACCGCTGAGTTGAGCAGAGGCAAGGAGTTCTGTCCACAGCCCCTCGCTGCTGCTTCACCACCCTGCTCCACCTCTCCTGTCCCCCATGGTCTTCCTGGGGGTCCTTGGACCTTCGCTCCAGGAGGCTGTTTGTGCTACCCTCTAGTGGCCAAAGCACAGACAAAACAGCCAAATTAGGAGCACAGACAAAATTTTATGTGAAGGTGATCACAGATTTTATTTTTAACAACATGAAATCAAAGCAAGCAATTTTGGAAAGTGGAAAAAAAAAAGCCCACCAAACCACCCAAGAAATAAATCTGTTTAAAGTTGAAGGTTGGGAATGAATTGGAACTTCTAAAATATGAGTGTCTTCTCACATTTGCATAATACAAAACCTTGATGAAATGGAAGGTGATTTTGTAGTCTAGGCGGGGAAGCAGAGTATTTTAAAACATCAGAGATTTCTTGTGTGAACAGAAGGCAATAGTTTGATGTTCCCACTCAACCTCAGAAAAATATGACAAAAATACTGTGTTTCCCTCACTATTTGTCTCTTTTGACTATAAATTTTTTAGCAACAGAAGCTCTCCTACATTGTTCATACAGCTCAGTGAAGTTCTTCTCTAGGCTGAACCCTACCACAACAGTGAAATGAATAAATAATGTTTGATGAGTTACAAGGCTGTAGAATGAGATGAGATGGAACTCAGTGGTAGGGAACTGTTGGCCCAAGACAGATGTCTGAGAGCAGTGGGGGAGAAGGAGACAGGGTTTCCAAAGTTACTGATCCATTTGAGGTTCTGGATTCTACTGCAGGACTCTTGTAAGGCAAGGGAGAAAATTCCGGTAAAGATAAGGAAGGTTAAAAGGGCAATTCAGCTAAGTGACCTCTGAAGAAAAATATGGCAAAGACATGAGGCTGAGTGCCGCAGCATCACAACTGGCACTGAGATTTAACGTGTACAACAAAGCAACTAAACACCCCTCAATGTTCTATTCCTTTCTAGCCCTTACCAAGAATTATTTGAAACACTCAAATAGGTGCATTTTTGGCCTATTCTGACTCTTACAAAGTCATAGATTTTGTAGAGAAAATAGGGTCAATAAAAAATACGTGAAATGCTAGGGGACAGGACCAGCTGAAATCATGTTCTTCCAGCCTTGCTTTTCAAACCAGAGGAAACAACATTTGACAGAAGACCTGTCTCAATCCCAGACTTGGAACAGGGATTTTATGGCTATTTGTGAGGTTGCTGGGAGATATCGCAGAGGTGTTCACACATATTACTGCTGGCCTCATGTCTTTCCAAAAAGCTGAAGGCCCTTTAGCAAAGTTTCAGACTTCTCAGAGGTTCCCTCTGTTCATCTACACTGAGGAAATTTAACTGCTAGTTATCTGAACATTCACATGGTTCCACTTGTTTTCAAAACACCAGGCAGTGACTTCCAGAGACATGTGTTCCCACTTGGGATAATACCAAATTAGAGTACAGATGACAGAGAAGCCACTTAGGCAGAAGCTCAGACCAGTAGTTTAAGGTAAAAAAAAACCAAAACAAGCTTTTTAAACTGGTTTAGGTAGAGTAAGGCATCACCTAATTGTATTTCCTGGTAGTTCATAATTATCTCACAGTGATAATTGCCCAGGCAACTTTATTTCTACTATTAAGCAAGTGGAAGAGAGTTACCATTTTGTTTGTGCTGTGCCACTGGAGACACATGCCCTGTGGGGCTATTTTAGTCTCATGAAATAGTAACCCTTAATTTGAGGGGCTTGATGCAGCAGGCAAAAATCAACATTTATAAAAAACTCATGAGTTTGTCAAATAGAGGATAAGACAGCAGCTGAGAGTTTTGAACGGTTGCTTAGTGTTTGTCTTGAAACACTCCCAGGAAGGAGGGCAGGCAACCTAGATATAAATTGGAAGAACAGATTAACCCTGACATTTCTAGGTCAAGAGAATAACCGAGGTCATGTCTTTCCCAGGCCTACCAAAGTCACATCTGCGCTGATCAGGAGAGCTCATGGAAGTACTGATACAAAATTCAGGAGGGCAAATGGTGCCACTACTCTTCAAAACGCAACATGTTAACAATTACTTTTGTTTTCACTCACTACATCACTGTGCATGTTCTACTCTGTCTCTCTAAAGCAATCTTATAAATCATTGAAGAGAATGGTTCTATTTTTGCCTCAAATATCCTAGCCTTGAAATCTCATGAATATTTTCCAAATTAGGTCTTCAGTTTACTAGATCATATGCTTGTCTCCTGGTTCTGTATGTTACAGAGAGTTTCTGTTTAAGAAGAAACAAGAGTCAACTCTGGTTAGTAAGACATGGAAGATAACTCAGGGTTAGAATGTAGAATCATGAAATAATCTATTCCTTTGTCCTTCTAAGGCTGATTTTATGCCTGTTTGAGGCCTGACAGTTCTCCACTATGTTTTAAAGAACCTTCAGAAATGGAGATGTTACAAGCTTCCCAAACAGCTTACTCAGATACTTAACTATTCCATATCAGGAGAACATATGACTGGTGTCTACTTTAAATCTTTGCTGTAATTTAAGTCCATACCTTCTTTTCCTGTTCGTGGTGCCTCTGAAAAATAATTCATCGCACTTGCCTTGGCAGCTCTTGAACTGAAGAACCATTACTTTGCCTCCCACGTTTTTGAGACAAACTACCCCAGTTTCTTCAACTTTTCTTTTGGAGGATGGGTGTAGCTTATCCATGTAACACCATATTTATGTCCATAATATTCCATTCTCTTCTTTTTGCATTAGGGTTTTTGTTATTGGTGTTAATTCTTGTCTCACACATCAATGTAAATAGAAATTATTTTATATTTGGCCCTGGTTGTCTGTAACTCTGCATCTCACCCTTTGCCCTCTGACAGTAGTTTAGAGAAGGTGCTATGGCACTATAGCTCTGGTACTACCAGGTGCAAGGATTTCAGGAGCTGTGCTTTAGTCTGTGTAATAACTGTAGGTTTCAGCACAGTGACTGCAGTTTTTACATCTAAGACTCCAAGCTATGCCATCCAGTAAGTGAGGACACCCCTGAGAAATGCTAAGCCCTGCCAGCTTGCAAATACTTTATTTCTAGGACTTATGGAGTGAGAGTGAGTACTGTCCTCATTGCAGATTACACAGAAAACCCCGTTCAGCTGCGTTATTGCTACCTGTATGACTGTGGGTAAATCATTAAGCTTTCTCTTGTCTAAGCTTTCTCCCACTTCATGATGGAGAAGGAGATTTCCAGACCTCATAGGGAGAAAAGAATTTAAAACTGCATAAAGGTACTAAAATAATGATAAGATGCATAAGCACCATTATGGAAAGAACAACTGCTCTGTAACAAACTCTGAAGCACTGACACTCTTCAGATTACGCGCAAAGATCTAGGTACACAAAAGCCTTTTACTGTTTAACTCATAAACAAACGCATTTGCTCCAGGAACAAATCATAATATGTATAAAAAATACATGACAGTTTACCTCAAATGAGATTTCCCATACATATTAATTTTACAAAAAATTTATACTGTAAGCATTTCTTATTTTGCAGGGTATACTCAGGTACCAAAATCAGGATGAGAAATAAATACATAAATTGGTTTCTTAGCACAGCACCACTTTAAATGCCCATTTCTTGATAGCTTACATGACTCGTGAATTTGTCTATTTTGTGGGCAATGTGGAAGCCTCAGTGCTTTCAATAGGTAAGATTTTTAAACTGTGTGATTTGTAAACTATGCAAACGATGGCAATTTGCAACTGTAATTATTCCTTAAGTGGAGAGTTTGGCATTTTGTAAAGCAGATAATAGTTCAGATAATGGATTCATTAGATGTTGTTGGGTCTTGTCACCTCGAAAAAATAGGCCATTTTCTCTCAGATAAGCAGCTCTGGTTTTCCCGTTTCTTCCTAAGGTTGATGACACTACCCATTATTTGGCCCTAAATCCAGTTCCTTACAGCTCTGACATCTTGGGTATTTGCTTGTCTTCTTAGCGAGAACAAAAAAAAAGGCAGCCAAGCAAAAGAAAAACAAACAAACAACAATGAAAACCAACCAGCAACCTTGTCCCCTCCCCAAAAAAAACCCAAACAAAAACAAAACCAAAAAAATTGAACCAATCCAACCCTCAAAAAGTCCAAAATCACTAGCTTTTTTTTCAGATAAAAAGACTAGAGAAAAACATATTGGCTATCCTAACCACAGATTTCTGGTAATATTTTGTTAATTAAGCTCTAAAGCTCCGATAAGCTGCAGTAAAGATTCACGATCTCAGTGGGTCACTTGCTGTGACCAGGACTTGACTGGTGCACAGGCCTCTAAAACTGACAAGCTCATTGAGCTCTTTGAGATATTTTTAATTTCAGCTGCTAAATTCAATTTCAGCTCCAATTGCAGTTTGGGTGGTGGGCTGTGAAGCTCAGCACTTCAGTACCTGAATGCAATGACTCTCCTGTGCTTTCCCTGGTATACATCCTTTCTCCTCTTCTTGAGTGAGTCTTGCAGGAGAAGATGAGGAAATTGCTTGCTACACATACGAAAAAGAGAAATCTGGCTTGAGAGTGTTGGAAACAGCTCAGGACAAGAAATAGATATGGCAGGAAAAAGAGAGAAGGAGAAGGAATGAAAAATAAATAGGAATTAGGTACTGACGAGAAGGAAAGGAGGAAAACTAAAAATGGACTGGACAGCTGATGCATCTAATTAAGAATGAATGGGATGTGGGACAAAAAGGCAAGAAGGGTCTGACGATGGATGCTATGCTGGGGGCAGAAATCACTGTGGGCAGAAAATACATGCAAGAAGGGCAACTATCTTAATCAATGAAAATACTGAGTCTTCAGTGACAGATGAATTCACTATATCTGGATTTTGAACGTGCAAAAGGCAGTACAAAGTGAACCACACTGTAAGGTCAGGTACTGGCCATTTTCATAGAGTATCTGTGGTTTTAAACTTTAATATCTCAGTGCCTCAGTTTCCCACTACGTAGGGTATGCTATCAAAACAATGAAGAACTGTAAAGTAATCTCTGATCTAGTCATACACTGAAAAAGAAGGCCAATTTTTAAAAAGATTTTTTTAAAAAATAAAAGGACCCTTTTAGTGTTTTTCCTCCTTCCCCCCCCCTTGCAATTAAGATGTATTATGAAAATAATGACCTTTTCACTTTGTTAATAAAACAACTTTTTAACATAATGTTTTTTTAAATTCCCTGGGAGCAAAATATCTGACTAAGTTAAAAATACACTTCCTTCCTTCACGTGAGTATTTAATGATATAAAAGACTTCAGTTTTCAGTTCCACTCATCTATGCTGCCTGTTTTCCTCAGAGTCATGTGAGAAGAGCTGGAAATAAAACACAAGTCTGTGAATCTTTCCTGTTGCAAGCCAGGAAGGTGCCAGCACGGTGCTCCTTGATGCAACCCGGAGTGGTGGTTTTTCCGAGACGAACATTTGCAGCATCTAAACTCACTTCCCCGAGCAACCATCAGATGGTAGCAATGCTTGTTTGCTATCTACCATGGGCTAGATTCAAAATGGGATGCAGAAGCCCAGGCGTTACCTCCAGCCCCAGCAGTCACCCAGTTGCCTTTTGAGTGTGCCCTGGTGTTCACATTTCGGAGGACACGGAAAGCTGCAGACCCGAGTGCTAATGCTGAGGTAGACACTATGCAAAGCAATCTGATCTTATATGCACAGAGTTGTAGCCAATAGCCCCATGCATGAGGGAACAGATGAAACCCAAGGGAAATGCAGATGTCCTGTCCCTGGGTTTGTTCCCTGGGTTTTGGTTTGCTGCAAAGGAGGACTCCAAGGGGTGTGGAAATGAAAATAGCAAGAAAATTAACTTGGGACCTTGAAACTAACTGTAGTAGAGACTCTCAGGGAAATCGATCCAATGTCGCAAAAGTGTGATAGAGCGGACTCCTGTAGCATGTAGGAGTCCTTGGTGAAGTGATAAAAAGATTTCTTATTGAAGGCCTGGCCTAAGGTCACTGAAAAGGTCATGGAAAACAGCTGTCTACTAGGGATACTGTTAGTCAAGCATCATCCTTGAGGCTGAGGACAGGATTCAGTGCCTCTGATTCTAAATGTCACACAGTAAGACACTTAAGCCTGACTTCCCATCTGCGTTCCCTGTATAGTTCATGGGGAGACAGAGGCACAGAGAGAGAGAAAAAACTTTTCCCAGTTTAGATTCCCAGCTTGAGGTGTGGAAAAGCATCCTATGAAGGTGTCTGTTCTCCTCATGAGACAGAAAGGGATCTTGTTTTACTTGCTTAGATTTTGATCCTGATTTTAAACGTCTAAGGTGATATAAATCAATGCCTGTGTTTGCCATTGAAAGGTGCAGTTCCCAACATTTGTTTTGCTTTACTGTCCTAGGCAAAAAGAAAAAAAAAAAACAAACAAAACTTACTTTATAATATGTAGGCAAATGACATCCTGTCACAAATATCTGTAACCATCATATTTTCTTTATTTTTAAAATAAATTTTTAAATTTTAAATTAAATTAGGCCTCTCTAGGTGCTTAAATTACTGAGTTTCTCCTGAGATATCAGTGGTATTGGGACTTTCATCAGTACTTAGAATCTGTGTTTGTTCACTCATGCTATTTTTGCCAGGACTGACTCTTTTAACCTGTGCCATTGCTGCTCTGAAGTATCAGATCCAGCTGTCCTGGGACAGCTATCTTTTTGAGTTTTCCTTGCTTTGTTGTTTGGTGCTTGTGTGATGGTTTCTTTGGCAAAATGTCCCTTTTATTTCGCCTCTGTGCCCTGCCCACTTTGTCTGCACATGTCTCCCGCTCAGTCTTCCCGAGGTTGTTGAGGTGAGCAGCTGGTCCTGGCAGGATTGGCACCAGAGCACCCTGGTCAGTGCACAACAGAGCTTCCTGAACTGGGGGAAGCTCAGGAGGAGCTGGGAAAGCTGCTGGCAGCCCACAGATCGCCCGACTTTGGATGACAGGACCCAAGTGAGGCCAGTGGCAATGGTGGTCAAGCCTCTGCATCCGTGGAATAAGACCTTAGGGAGCACTAGCAGCCAGAAGTGACACCAGCAAGGTGGGAAAACAGGGCACGACAGAGCCATCAGGGCACGGCTCGGCAGTTTGGGTGGCAGTTCCTGGAGAATGGCATGCAAACGGGGCATTGCAACCCTGTCAGCTCCACCAGGGAGTGGTGGTGTCCACAGGGCAGAAAGCCATGAGCTTTCTGTGAGCTCCATACTCACCCTGACTGAGGCAGCCACCCAGGCAGAGCTCTGGGGGAACACCCAGGGCCAGCTGCAGGGCGGGCCTTGCTCTCATGCCAGTGGGAGGCCACCCAGGCAGAGAAGCTCCTCTGTTTAGTGACAGTGCTCCAAGAGGAGAGGAGTAGTTTGAGGAGTGTTAGGGAATGTGAGACAGACTGGAATTGAACCCTGCCTTTTCTGAGACAGGCCAGACAGACAGACAGACAGACAGGACACGCGTCCCTATCCTCTCCCCACCTGACTGAACACAGTGATTGAAGGGACAGAGAGCAAGGGGGCTGATTTCCTGCCCAGCAAAGCTGGTGTGTCTATGACTGCAGACCAGGCCCATTCCTTAGGGAACACTGCTGCTGCCCTTGGGCCCAGTTAACATAAAGAGAAAGCCCTGCTCTGGTAGGGCCCTTAGATCATTATTCACTATTGATTTTACAGGTGGGCACTCATGAAGTTACAACAGGAAATCCGACAGCGACCAGGAGAGACTTCAGGGCCTTGGGATGGGTGGCTAAGGAATCAGGAGCACAATTTAGCCATTTTTTTTTCTGTTGTTGTCAGAGTGATGACTAATGTTCTCCTCTATCCTTCCAGCTGCAGGGAATAATGAGGGAATAAACAGGAAGACACACGGTTTGGCTTCTTGAACCACTGGTGTGCTGCAATAGATGACTTTAAGCTCTTTGGAAGGCAAGGAGAGGTGGTGGGGCAGCCATGTATGCTTAGGGAGTGTTTCAGTTGTCTAGAGCTTAATGATAGCTGATAATTTATGGGTAAGGATCAAGGGGAAGGCCAAGGCAGATAACAGCTAGGACTGGTGGGTGATAATGGGATCACAGAATGGACTGGTTTGTAAGGCACCTTAAAAATCCCCCAGTTCCAACCCCCCTGCCATGAGCAGAGACACCTCCCACTAGCCCAGCTTGCTCAGAGCTGGAGGCAGTACTCCAGGTGGGGTGTCACCAGAGCAGAGCAGAGGGACACCTTGCACTTGGTCTTGTTAAACCTCCCAAGGATCCCGCGGACATCGTCCCAGCTGGGATGGCATCTGCATTATCTGTTTGTCCCTGGACTCTTACGCAGAGGCTCTCAACTGTGCCATGACCAGCTGTGAGCTCCACACATTCCAGCCCTTCCGTTACGTACCCCTCCACCTCCCCTGCCCTGCCTATCCCACCTGAAGCGCCTGTAACCACCCAACAGGGCACTCCAATCTCACCAGGTTTCACTTACACCAATGATGTCAAATTTTTGGGACTGGGCCAAAGCTTTGAGCCCATCTTGGGGCAATGGGACAACCATTCAACCAGCTCCATATCCTAGCAGTGATCTAGCAGTCCACTTGTTGAATCCATCTCAGTTTGGAGAGAAGGATGTTGAGGGCCACCATGTCAAAGGCTTTACAGAGTCCAGATGAATGACATCTATATCCTTTCCTTTGTCCACTGATGTAGTCATCCATCATAGAAGGCCACTGGGTTGGTTAGGCAGCCACAGCTGGTCAGTGATGTGATGGTCAGAGGCTGCCCCGGTCATAGCAATCATGGAATAATGGAGGTTTTGATTCTTGGAGAAGTAAGGAGGATGGGGTCAGCAACACTGACACCTTGGACTTTTGGAGGGAAGAATGTCCTGCTAAAGAGGCTTGGCTCCTCACAGAAAGAAAGATATTGAAGTGCTGGAGAGTCTCCAGAGAAGGGCTCGGGAAGGATCTGGAGCATAAATCTGACATGGAGCAGGGGAGAGACCTGGGGTTGTTTAGTCTGGAGAGAAGTAGAACTTATTGTTCTCTGAAAGTACCTAAAAAGAAGTGGGATTTATTCTCTCCCAGCAAGTCACAGCACAAGAGGAAAAGCTTCAATCTGTGCCAGGGGAGGTTTAGATTGGATATTAGGAAAAATTTCTTTATGGAAATGGTGGTCAAGATTTGGAACAGGCTGCCCAGGGATATGATTGTGTCATCATACCTGTAGCTATTTAAAAGACGTGTAGATGTGGCTGTTAGGGACATGGTTTTGTGGTGGACGTGACTGTGCTGGGTTAATGGTTGGACTCCACATCTTTAAAGGCGTTTTTCCAATATAAACAATTACATGATTTTATGGTTCTAAGGAGACAACTTCATTAAACCACAGGACGGATGCTTAGGGCCTCTTTACTGCTTAATATATCTAATTCCCATCAGTAAATTACAAAACTGTAGCCCACTGTCAGACTTTTTGATCGCAGGTGTACTATATTTAGCAAAAATAGATTTGGCATATCTGATTACCTGTTTAGCCATAATGTCTCCTAGTAAGCTCTCAGGGAAGGTAGAATAATATTCTAGAACATGTACTTTTTTCTCCTCTGTCAGCATAATCAGACCTATGTCAGCTTTGCTCCAGAAAGCCTTTTTTTTTTTCTCCCTGAGTTAGTGACACTGGATTTTTTTGACTTGGACTGGACTTAGATTTGTGGCGTGTATAGCATGTCTTGACAGCTTCTTAAATGTCAATTTATATTTGTCTAGCTGTTTTTTTTTTGTTGTTTTTTGTTTTTTGTTTTTTAAACACATCTTTTAACTTTTTCTTAGGCCTTTCAATTCTTAACTGGCCCTAGTGGATTCCCAGAATTAGTTGCAATGTCTGAGTGCAGCCATGATGTGGGACAAATGGAAATGGTCTGGACAAGTTACTTTTATCCTACATGCTCGCCACCAGGCAGCACAGTCAGCTTGGTCACCCTGGTGTTGTCTCACCAGGACTGGGGTATTATGTTTTACGGCTCCCAAGATGTGGGAGGGTTTTCAGGGTTGTTTAGCAAGTACAGTATGATTTTTTTCAGACATTTGTTTGTGTTAAATCAAAGAATAAGCTCAGAGGAAACCTCTGCACTGTGCTCCTTCACACTTCCAGCAGATGTTCCAGAGACAGGGACTGAAGTTTTAGCTGTCAGCAGAGTTTCGTTTTGTCTTCTAAATCATATCAAAACCAAAAAAATGTATTTCCAGCATGACATAGGAAGTCATGAGATGGTTACATGTGGTTTATGGTCAAAGTGGAAAGTAGTTGCCTCCTATTAAATAAGTACATGCTGCCTTTCACACTCAGAGCAACTTTAGGGCTCTTGTAAATAAGTGTGTTCTGTCTGCGGTTCTTTACTGAGACTTGATCATATTAACATCCAGGTGGCTTCATTGCCTGTCACTGGTTTGGATAGTTAGACTGGTGGCCAGTTTTCTGTATCATTCAGCTGTGCAATTTCCCCTTCTTTTGCAGCAGAATGACTAGTGATGACTTATGTAATTGACTTAAACACGTCGTGTG
The DNA here is from genome assembly GCA_013397725.1 of Rhagologus leucostigma. Lineage (NCBI taxonomy): Eukaryota > Metazoa > Chordata > Aves > Passeriformes > Rhagologus > Rhagologus leucostigma. The sequence goes on from VZTD01003101.1 coordinate 591,558, forward strand.
TGTTCGTGTATTTGTTTTCATGCTCGCAATTGTTTGAGTCTGCCTAAAGCCATCACTTTTGGAGTTCTAGTGTTCCATGACAGAGCCATCACAACTAGCTCTGCAGATGTCTCTGCTGTCCACAGTGTGGCTTGTTTGTGGGGAGCTGGGTTGGGGGTTGAAACCAATCGAAACATCAGAGTTGAAAATGATGCCTCCTGAATGTGCAGTTTATGGCATTTGTAGAAGCACATGCCAAAGTTCTAACTTACTAAACAGAAAATATTTTGCACTAACCCTAACCTTTCTTTCCCCCATTTTCAGTTCTATTTTTCTCTTTAAGGGTGATAAGACGCATTTTATTTTTGTTCAGTTTGGAAACATCTGTATATGGGAGATATTTCCTTCTCCCCATTTGTCCTTTACTCACTTGAGAAATTTTATGGCAGTAAGAGTAGATCAGCTTTTCTTTCAGACTTGTCTTTAACAAGAAGCTCTATTTCTTGATGGTTTCAATGGCCACAAAGTTCACCTGTGTCCTCAGAATTGCTCTTTCTCTCTTCATGGATTTCCAAAATTATTCCAGTCCCCTAGGTTGTTTTATTTTTCTTTTCTTTTCCCCAAGGATGTGACAATTGCCACATAGCAAGCATTTCTGCTAAATGAAAAACCTTTTGCTTGAGTGACATCGTGGAAAGCAGAAAACATGGAAGAGAGGATGATGCAATAATTGCTTTTAACCGCTTGTTGGTGATCCTACTGCATAGCCTGAATGTGGAGAGTTCCTCCCCACAATTTCTCTCTGTCCCAAACACCTATGACTGTGCCACAACACTTCTTTCTGAAACCTGAACCTGTTTTGATCTTGTTGATGTCATCAGAGGGAAGGAAGTGGCTATACATAATGCAGGTGCTGACAATTCAAGCAACGTTTCTGCTCTTGTGGCAGTGACAGAGCTTGTGCTGTGATGTGGCTTTGAAAACCCCAGATGTATGTCTGAGCATGAGACTTCACGAGTCTAAGCAAATTTGTGGAAATTGTATTCTTTTGACTTGCAACAAGACTAACAGGAGCTAATATATATCAGACCTCTATTTTAGCCTTTTTTTTTCTGTTGTTGTCAGAGTGATGACTAATGTTTCCTTCTTGATGGACAACAAAATAGGGTGGATAGAACATAGTGAAAAATTAAATCAAAGGCATCTGTGGTTACTAAAAAGCACCATTCAACAGAAGGAAAAGAGGTTGAAAATCTGGGATCTCTTAGACTTTTGCCTTTGATTTAAATGTCAGTCATCAACATGATATTTTTCTGAGTCTACAGAATTTAGATTCTGAGTATTTAAAGTAAGGTAAATTAAATTAAGTTAAAATAAATTAAAATAAAATATAATTTCTAAACCTTTCTGTTCACTGACCCTGATCCTGTCAAGGGTCTCATTTAGCCCTCACTCAGTTATCCAGTGTAAGTGGGAGAATGTTCAATGACCTCAGTGTAGAGTCAACTCATGCATGAAGAGCAAGACTTCATCTCCCTTGAGACAATGTACCTATCCAAGGAAACTGCAGAGATGTTGAAAGAGGTGATTCATGGTTTGAAGAAGCTGTAAGCTGTTCAGATTTTTTTTCCAAATAATAATGGAAAGATTATAATGTACAAACTGAAAACCCTACATAAATGACAGCCATCTGTTTGTCTTACGATTTAGAAACTCCCAGAACATTACCCCTCAAGTAAAATAACTCAGCTATGTGCCAAGAAACACAGAAAGAGATTGCTGCTTCTTCACTGTTGGTAAGACTTATACCCAATTTCAAAAGATAATGTATTTGGACAGAGAAGAGGAACAGGAAAGCCCTAAGAGGGGAAAATATGGTGGGCAAAGAATGTCCACTGGCATCTGTCAAACCAGGGCAGTTTGCTGTCTGTCCTATAAGCTTGTGAGTTATATCAAGTCAGATTTCTCCATTATATTGGACATACTTTATTTTAACCAAAGAAAATTCTCAGATGCCTTGAACTGATTTTGTGGTAAACATAAGCAAACCTAAATAGCTGTTTTATTATAGCTTATTGTGCAAGTGTCGGTTCATAATAAATCATTGTACTCTTTAGAAACAAGCTTGAAACAAGTGCATAAATATTAAATGGGCCCAGGAATAAAGACATTTTTAGCAAAATTATTGAGTGTGGTTTGCCAAATCCATTGGGTAATCCAAGCTCCCCATAGCCATTTAAGGACCAACATGTACTACCATTTATAGTAATGTAAATCCAGGGTAACTCTGTTGAAGTCAATAGAGTTATTCGAAATTAACATAAAAAAAATAGTTTGGTCTCTAAAATATAAACAACATAATTGCCTGAAATTCTATCCATTAGGATAAAAGAATAAAAATTCTGTATCTCTGCAGAAATGGGAACTAAAACTATCTGTATTATGTGTGTAAATTTAGGCAAAAAAGATTATACTGATTTCATTCATGTAATAAAGCTCTTATACCCTAATCAGAGACGTTGAAGCAGAAGTTATTAATTTAAAAAATAAAATGCTATTCTACATTTTAATAATTCCATCAGAAAAAGAAGAGAACGAGATCTGTGGCTTTTGCAAAGCAGAGATATTCAGACCAATATTGCTGCTTGGAGGCCTCTCTGCTTTTAGAAGGAAATAATAGGAAAAAAGGCACAGTTTCTGATACTTGGTAAATCTCCTACATCTCTAGGGATTGCCCCTTGGAGATGGCCATGTTGTGCCTCAGTTATCCAAATCTTAAATCGCAGCTGCTCAGATTGTCCTTGTCTCTTCTCTTACACGGGTTTAAAAGATAAGGTTTGCCTGTGTGATGGGTGGGCAGAAACGGGAGACAGCTGAGTCCATGAGAGACATGAAACTTCAAGGTATCCATGTGCAGTAACACTAATTATGGTACAGTCCTGATAGCATAATAGGACCAAAGACCTGGGGCTCCTCAGTGTAGCACATGGCAGTGTCGTGGGGGACTCCCTAAAATGCAAACTATTGCCTCGGAGCGGCACTGACACTGAGAGAGAGCAAAGACCAGGCAGCCTGTCCTGATCCAGCACGGAACTACTGGTCAGGGACTGTCAGAATGGAGAGAACATCTTGTGGTTGAACATCCTCCCATTTACTCCTGGGCAGCAAATGGAAGTTCATTAGTGCTTTTCTGCCAGGGGGTGCTCTTCTTGTGGAGGCGTTGTGAGAAGCAACACAGTGGTGAAAGAAAGCACTTACTCAGTGGTGGAATTACAATTCCTGTTGGAGGGTAGAGTGGAAGGAATACCGAGCAGTATCACCTTCCCCTCACTGTATTTACTTGTACATATTGATAAGCAGTTACAGCTCACTTCAGCCCAGCAGGTCTTTACTACAGACAGTGTGATGCTGGGATGCTTCTACAAAAAATGCACACTAAAGCTTCTGGGGTGCTTCTGCTCAGGGTCATCACTTGAGGTCCAAGCAGGGCCCCAAGGTGCTGTGTGCGGCCTCACAGAGTACAGGAGACACCACTGCTGAAACCTCCCCTGCTAGGACACGACCGTTGACTTACTCCCTACCCTGCTATCCATCAGGAACAGACTCAGTCGCAACTACAGGGGACAGGGGACGACTTCAGGACATTGTGTCGTATATTTGAGTGCTTGATTTATGAAACATAGTGAAGGCAAAACAAAGCTGGAATGACTTGTCTATAGGAAAACTCCCCGTGCTTCAGCTAGGAGACATGCCTTTTAATGCAACCTCAAAACATTTATTATAAAATGGAACAATTTGTATCGTATTCAATAATGTTTTCAAAGGACTGTCAACCTCTGTCTGCAGGTGCCTTTTCTTACAACATATAATCTATAACACCCATTTCCCCCCCCCCATAATCATATAACAGAGATATGCATTACAGAAAATGTGTATAGGTTTGCTTCTATTATAGTCATGATCAAAAGGCTATGATATATTGAAATATTTGCTTTGTACAAATACATCTGTTATCAGAGGGTTTCTTAACATAAATGGTGTATTTTCTATAATGTGCTCCTTCTAATGAATGGTTCAGCAAAGGCATGAGAACCGAGCTATGTGGGGAGAATGAAGTAATTTCTCTTTAGCGTGCAGGAATTCTGAATACAAGTAAATGCATGCCAAATTTTATTGCTTCTAAATCTGAATAATTGTATTTCTGAGCTGTGCATCTGGGTAGATAATAAAGCCACAAAACAATTTAATGAAACATATAAAAAATCAAATGACATTACTAAATATTATAATATGCAGAAAATATATTTTGCATATTGTCACCTAATCTTTCATCCACATACTAACAAATAATGCAACAATAATTGAAAGTCTTATTATCCATCTACGTAAATTGAGACCAAATTTACCTTGTTTCCTTTTCTTTTCGTGTGTGTGCGTGCGTGCGTGTGTGTGTGTGTGTGTGTGTGGACATAAAAGTGAGATTGATATTATTGCTTTATGTTTATGGTACATTTTTTCCATAATAACTAAGGTGACCAATATAAGTCTTTTTTCCATTCAAATCAGTCCTCAACTCATATAGTAATTATGTTACCTATCCAAGTACTTATAAGAGGCAAGACTTGAATACACGGACTTCATAGTTTCCTGTGTTTGATTCTGCAGGAATGAAATCTGGAATACCATAAAGAAAGTGGGAGTCCTCATACATAAATTCAGTGTCTGAAGTTTATAGGTATGGACTGCCCTCACCATCCACTATAGTCAAAGGACAGATATGGGTAATGCAGAGGGCAGTACTGCTGACTCATTCCCAAAGGCTGTTTTAGGACGAGGCGAACTGCCCTTATGGAGGTTTGTGTTTCTTTCAGTTGACTCTTATGGAATCATAAATGACTAGCTTAGACTTAGATGTCTAACTTTCAGAGGATCATGTGAGGTAACGAGAATCTCATCTAAAGAGGTTAAAATACAGCTCCAGGAGGGAGGGATCTCTTTTGTTCTTGCAATGATTCTAGCACTTTGTCACTGATTTATTCTGCTCTGCCATGGAAGAGGTCATTGCAGACTTCCAGCTGGTTGTAGTGTCTGGATTTAAAGGACAGCGATCTGAACCGTCTGCCACAAAATGTCTTTTGCAAAGGTGAACCCGTATCATCAAAGGCCACACAAACAGTAGGAAAAGGACTGAATTTCCCAAAGACCAGAGCTCGGTAATGTTGTTCTGGCTTTACTCAAGACAGCTGTCTCCCCTTTCTTTCCTTGTGATGTGTTGGCCCAGATTCTGACGAGCTTGTATGGAGAGCTCTCCACTCAGAGGTCCCGTACCATCAGAGGCTCAGTTGAGGTCAGTGCAGGAAATTGTGCAAGGTTAAAAGTGGATAAGACTTTGCCTTGTTTCAAGAATATATAACCAACTGCTCTTTGATAATTACCATCCATAAATACCTATCTATGCTCCTAAAGAAAGGTTACCACCACCAACCCCCTCTATCCTTTTGCTCCCAGAAGGAAAACATTTACATCCTCTCTTCCTTCCTCTGCTGTCATACATCAAGCTCAGAGCCTTGAACCTCACTTTATAGATTATGGAAAGGCAAACCTGGGACTGATACACATCCTGACCCTATTAGTGCAAAGACTTCTTGTCTTTTCCCACAGAAAGAGGGAACTGTCCTCAGTTTTACTGAAATAAGAAAGAGCCATTGTATAAATCACAATGCTTTCCACTCTAGGTGTCAAGTGCACTTCTGCATTCCTTCTGCTGGTCCTAGAGACAACTCACACTGCCTTGATATAAAAGAGTAATTTAAAAAATTACAATTTTCTTATCAGAAGAGGGAGTAAGAAAGACCAGGACCTAACTAACCCTGGTGGCCACATTCCTTGAGGTGTTATTGGAATGAGCAAAGATGCTTTTTTAAGAATATAAGAATAAATATGCTGAAAAATAGAGATTAGGAATTTTCATATAGAGATTTCCTACAGTGAAATGGCGAGCAGAATAATCAATGCATGTAAAAATATTCTGCTTCCTTGATCTAAGAATCAAATGCCTGTAGACGGGTTTTCGTCTCACTCATAGCAGAGTAATTTACTGTGCTTCACAGAATGCAGAAGAAAACTTGGCCCTTAATCTGTGAAAGGAAGTTTTCAGGATGAGGAATTTGATTTGACTTCAAAGAATATGAATCGGTTCTTTCTGTTCTGTAGTCAATTATTCCCTTTCAGTGCAACTCCCTTTGGGAATAAAGCTTTCTCTGATGAGGTTTAGCCTTATAGTCCACTGCAATCCCCCTGGATTCAGCCTTGACTCTGAGATTCCTTCTTTTCCTTCTTTTCCTTCTTTTCTTTCTTTTCCTTCCTTCCTTCGTTCCTTCCTTCCTTGCTTCCTTCCTTCCTTCCTTCCTTCCTTCCTTCCTTCCTTCCTTCCTTTCCTTCCCTCTCTCCCTCCTTTTTTCTTTCCCTCTTTTCCTACCTCCTTCAAACTAAGATTTTCCCAACAATTTATGGGAGATTTATTTAGACAGCCACTACCTAAATCAGAACTAAAATTCAGGTAAACAGTCATGATTAAATCTTTGAAGCTTAAATGAAGGAAATTACATTGTCTAGTATGTCTAATGGGAGATTTATGCTTCAGATATTTGCTTTATATATGATTTATGATGTCATATAATGTTGAAAAAACAAAACTCCAACAGGTCAAGATCTGGGATTGAATAGCTGTCTGCTTCCTAAAATTAAAAAAAAAAGAAAAAAATTTAAAATAAAATACACTAATACTTAAAACCATCATAACTCATTAATTCTAAATTGAATTTTTTATTTGAAGGAGTAGTAATGATCTTTAATTTTTTTTGTATTTTAAAATATTAAAAATGTCATTATGTAAATAATATATTTTTCAGCCAGTATAAACATGGAGAATGTGTCGCTAAAATAAATCTCCCTGCAGTTACCCTTTGTGATGGTATTGATGTGGTGACTGCTTTTTGTTTGTTTTTTATTTTTTTTTAGGATTAATATGAATTAGTATAAGTTTTTTAATGTGGACTAAATTACAGGGTTTTACAGAAAAAGCACATTTGCAAGTGAACATAATCATAAAGTTCAGTCCTAGATTCAAATTTGATTGTTTTTTGGAAGGTTTGAAAGTAAAGATTTTTCAACTAAATTTTCAAATAACTTATTAATTACTCATCTTCCCCTCCCATACTTTCCTCTGGCCAGATGTGACCACGTTTAGGAATTTAAATGGAAAGAGAACTATTTAGGAAGCATTTCCCATAATTGTAAACACAGAGTTCATAGCTCAGTTAAATGGACACCGTAAATTTAGTTGAGGATTAATATGTAGGTTTGATACACTTCTATTTTCTGTAATTTTGCTGTATCTACTCCATCTTTCTCTCAGCCATAAAATTTCTGAAATATAGTCTAGAGGAAATTAAACATGGGCTATCAAAATGATCAGAACTTGTTAAGGAGATGTCATTTCTCTGTTTCAAAGTGATGCATAAATGGTGTATGGGGCAGAAAAGTAGAAAAAAATGAGTTATTTTTTCCTAGTTTTTATGTATTTCTAAACTTTCCTAACAGTCCATTAAAACTGTCATTTAACCTACTAGATATGAAGTGTTAAATATCTCCATATGATGCCTTAAATGCAAACAACAAAATATTCCAAAATTGTAATTGGAAATGAGGAAGTGAAATAGATTGTAAACCTGAACTTAAACTGATTTTTCAATTTCAGTATCCCATTATGCGGAAGCATAAAACACAACAAAAAAAAGGAGATCAGATTCTTCATTAAAAAATTGAGAACCAAATTACTCACTCTGGAATCACTATCTGGAAAGGGGGAGGGTTGCAGACAATTTTGGGGATTCATATGGGTAGAAGCTATGCCTCTTTTTTCATTTTTTATAGGTGAGAGGGAAGGCTTGGTCCTTTTTATTCTTACCTTCAAGATATTGAAAAAAGGGTGATATTCTGTGATCGAAGGTGAAATTTCTCCAGACAAGGAAACATCTCCTTTTTAGATACTCAGCTTTTCTTTCATGTTTTTACCCTTTAATGTTATATGGGTCAAAGGACTTACAACCTACCCACCTTTTAAAACTATCCATGCTTCCTTCTCTTGTCTGACTTAACCAGCAGTGATTAGAATTGCTTGATATTTCAGGCAGAGGTGTGGGGTGGAAATGCTCTAGCTTATTGGTAAGCAAAGTAGGCAGCGCTGGTCTCACTGGTAGCAGGAAGATAAGTGGTTTAGCATCAGACATTATATACTTGGAAGAAATAAAAAAAATCAGGAAAAATATAAATAAAAAAGAGTGCAAAGTTTTATTGTCAAGTGCGGCTGTCACTTCATGAAACCAGAGTCATATATAAGATATATGTGACATACTAATAGGAAGTAATTTACCCAAGGATGTTTTTGTGCCTTGAAGTGCCTTCAACATTTCTGCTTTGAAAACTTTGCAAGTGTGCATGCATCAGAGCAGTTACCGAGGCGCTGAAGTTCCCAATTTGTGCACAATGTGACTTTTATAATGCTATTAAACTCATCTCATGGAAAGCGGTGTGCACAAAACAATGATACATGAGATCTCAAGGAGGCTGCTGAGTGGGGGGAGAAGACTGGAGTGAGGAGAAAGCTTTTATAAAGTCACTTTGAGAATGCACCTCTTCTCCAGGGACCCTCTGTTTATTCTCATAGGGAATTTTCTCCTGAGCTTTGGGTGGAGATTCATGCATGTGCTAGTTTTGTCTGGGGTAGAGTTAATTTCCTTCACAGGATCTACCATGGCGATGTGTTTTGGATTTTTGCTGAAACAGTGTTGATAATACAGAGATGTTGTCATTACTGGTGAGCAGGGCTTGCACAGAATCAAGCACTTTTCTTCTTCTCACCTCATCTCAGCAGTGAGCAGGTACACAGGGAGCTGGGAGAGGACAGAGGCAAGACAGCTTACCCCAGATGATCACAGGAATATTATTGTAGGCATCATTCTCAGCATACAAAACTGAGAGAAGAAGAAAGTGCGTGTGGGGAGTTTGGAGTGATAGCATTTGTCCTCCCAAGTCACTGTTGTGCGTGATGGATCCCCTGCTTTCAGGGATTGCTCAGCACCTGCCTGCTGATGGGAAGTGCTGGAAGCATTCCTTATTTAGCTTTGCTTGTGAGTGTGGTTTTTCCTTCACCTGTTAAACTGTCTTCATGAAAAACCCATATGTTTCTTCACTTCTGATTCTCTCCCCATCCCACTGTGGCCAGGTAGTGAATGAGTGGCTGTGTGGGGCTGAATTGCGTTTAAACCACAACAGTGCTGCTTGCCTTCCTCATCCCCTCAGTATAATAAATTGCATGCATCTGTTTCTCTCATTAAAGTAAATTTATTGTGGTACTCATCTATTTACCTCTAGCATGGAGAAGAGACAGCCCAAGATTCCCTCCTGTCCCACCAGGCCTAACTTGAAGGGATGGCCTCAGATGAGTATGTAGGATGTGTAACTGTACCGGTCATGCAATCAGAAATAAAAGCTCACCATTTTCCCGCTGAAGTGTGACCTTTCTCTTGTACCATTGCTCCTGCCTTACCCAACCACCCTGTTCTTTTCTCATCTGTCTCTTTCTGCATCCTGACAGTAAAATCAGGAGAATTTTTGTCACCTGTGTGAGCAATAGCATGCCCAGTTCTGGGCACTGGGTTTTGAAGGAGTGTATTGGAACACAAATAATGCCCACAGTTTTACAGCTGAAAATGCCCTTCCTCCTCCTTTTTGTATGCTGGGACAGTTCTGAGCATTACTTTTGCCCCATGGGAGGCAACCTGAGGGCACAGAACAATTTTCTACTGAAAAGTGGTGAGATGGTGGTAGACCTGGGGAGAGAGGACCCACAGATTTCCCTCTATGATGGGAAAATCTAAACCCATGATTTTTATTTGTTCATTCATAAAATACAAAAAAAAAAATCTTGACAACAAACATATAAACATCTTGCTTCAAAATAAAATTCCCTGGAGGAAAAAAAGTTAGGGAGGTGAAGGTCAGTCCAAATATTTTGCTGTGCTAAATTTACAGCATTTAATTCACAGTAAAACTATATGATTTTTTTAATGCACTAAAGCAATGATTTTTTTAAGCTATTTTGAAATTTTAAAAGAAATATCCCATGTGGAAGCTTTTGCCACAGTACAGTTTGTCACCATCACTGTGTTTCATTTGTTTTCCTCCTCACATGAAATTTGCTTGAAAACAATACTTTTTTAGGCATTTTGAAAAATATAATTTTCGTCACCAGGCAGGCATTCTGACAACATTGTTTTGAACAGCTTTAAATGGCAGTGACTCTGGCTCTGAAATGCTCTGCCCAGCGTAAGACATCTAAGGTAGGAGTGCAGAGAGAGACTCCGGACTACTCAGTCAGTGTGACCCTTTCCCTCATGAAGACTTAGGCTAGATAGTTCTTAGTCATAGATTTAAATATGTTGGATGTACCCAGGCTTGGATTCAACAGCTAGGAACAAGTAAAACCCAGTACAGCTGGGTTTAGGTGTAGGAATATCTGTTGAGTTAGGAAAAGGAACAGGCTTGGCTCTGTCCTCTTTCTCCAGTGGCCTTCAGAGCTAATGTAGCTCTGCAGCAAATAAACGGCTTTGCATTAAAGCCAGGAAAAAGCAGTGGAAGAAGATGAGCCATGATAACTTAAGACCTAGTCCTGAGGTGGTCCAATTTCTTTTGTCCGTTCCTCTTTCCACCTGAAGACACAGCTTGAGTCTTTGTCCAGGGTATGAATGTGAAAATATCTATATGTGAGCTTGTGCCCCTGTTTCTCTCCCCTCCCCTTCAATTTTCTTAATGGTATTCAGGGAGAGTCATACTTTTATTTTTCAAATTACACCAAGGCATTGTATTAAAGATAGGATTTGGGACTTGGCAAATCAACAAGCACATTGTACTCCTATGGAGACAAAAGGTGACTGAACAGTTTAGCCAGCCGACATACAGGCAAAAGTAATGCTCCACGGTAAGAGGATTGCTGGCTCTATTGTTGGGTCCACAACAGGAACCAACTTATTGCAACCTTAATTTCCCATCTCACATGGAAGTTATTTAAGGGAGAAGACTAACAAGCAAGCAGTGCCCACAGTTTAATCCTATTGTCACCCTGATGGATTTATATTTGCTGCTGGGCTGTAGAGGTGGAATGAGGCTGCTTTGTTATTATTTCAACTGCATTTGTTGGGGGAAAAAAACAGCCCCAGGATTAGGAAAACATGGCTTCTGCTACCTTTAGATAGTCAGGAACTGCTGTTCTGTTAGTGTAGGTATAAGATGACTAAAATTATATCTTGGTGATGCAGAAATTCTTCATTCAGGAATGACAGAAATATTTTTAACTGCAATTAAGCCTTGTGAAATGTCTTTTTTTTTTTGCTACATCTGTTCTTAAGACTTAATTTCTCATTCGCCTTTTTAAAATTTGTATAGCAGCAGTCACAGCAGTACATGGGGCCAAGTGTAGTAGTTATTGCATGTTTCCTGCTCTCTGCATCTTGGGAATATTTGTAGAAGTTCATCTGTAGATGTGTATTTCCTCTGTAACCCAAAGGCGAGCCTTTAGCTGGTTTTGCAGTTACAGGAAACTATTTTACTGACGCTGAACAGCAGCAACAGACGTCTCCAGTAGACCAGGCATTCAAATATTTAGTTCTCCAGATTTGGACTAGGTGTCAGAGACTCTGGTGATCCTTTTTAGCACAAAGCTGTTTAACCTTACATGCATGGAACGACAGTCACAGCCTTGGATTACCAGACAGAAATACTTCAGAGCCAGTTTAGCCAAATCTTCCGCTGATGTTGATCATCGTAATTACACTAAAGTCAGAAAGTGTCACAGTGGTTTACACTGAAAAGACAACTACACCTGTAGTTTTTATGGCTTTCTTGAAAGAGATAGCTGCTTTTCAAGGTATTCGCAGTGAGAGTGAGTAATATGAGAGGAAGTCACGAGCACTCACTGTTTCTGCTGAAATCACAAATCTGGGTCATTTACAGGTAGTCACCACTTATTGTGCTTAGGAATTCCAGGAAAGTTTTATTTGGAAACATGAACAAAACCCCACAAATCTTTTGGAATGAAGATGACCTCCAATTTTTATTTTTGGTTTTCCAGAAATGCTTATAATTTTATTGGGATTTTTGGTTGTTTGCTTGTTTATTTGTTTGTTTTTTTTAAATTGGGCATTTTTTTGTTTTGGTTTTTTTTTTTCATTTTCAATTTGCTGAAACCTGTAACTGCAAGTGTACACTGAACTTTTTTATCTTAATTAGGCTTACAGGCAAAATATAGATAATAAACCCACTCCCAAATTTTTAAATTGCTTGTGAATAGTGTTTATTTTTTTCATCCAGTATTAACTGAAAATATATTTTTGCTGACAGGCAACTGGCCTAAAGCAGAATCTTTCTTCCTTGACACACATACAAATGCTGTCTTCCTCCCCACTTCATTTGACTGCATCAGTCTAGCATTCAGAATGGCACCATGGCTCTTCTTAATGCTCCTCATTATGTCGTTTAGTTATGTATGTTTTTTCTCTCGTGTACACATATTATATTTTTTGCTGCTCGATACTCTCTATTCCATACGGATGGAACACATTCAAGGGCCTGTCAGCCTGACAGTCTTTCTCAGTCTTCTTTAAAAATAATCTCTGTAAGTATTTCTTGATCTAGATCTCTGCCTTATGCTCTTTGGTGCAGGGAGCATATCTGATTTTTAAGTACAAAGAGTTCCTTTCTACAATTAGTAAACCATTTTCAACAGTGGAAATCTGATACACAGTTCTCAAAAAAGACAGAAATACGCAAAATATCAACCAGTCCTCTTCATGTAATCCTGGTGCTAGCATTAAGGTTTTATAGTCCCCAAATACCTTCCTTCAGATAGATTTGAGGCAAGTCTATTGGAAGTCTCTGTCTAGCACCATTTTAAGTCCTGTGTGAGGTCCCCAGTTTCCTCTTATAGCTTGTTCCTGAACTTTAGCAGCCATCATCTTCCAGCCCAACTCTGGAATCTTTGATCAGAAATTACTGCAGATCCCTGCTCAGTGGCTCATTTGCATTTAATATAACTATAGCTATTTAAAAATTATGAATTTGGGATTCATTTCACCTAATTTTAGTTAACTGCAGGGTAAGTGTCTACATAAGAGCTGGTTTTCTGAGCTCCAGTTGCTAAAATTGTGTGACTCCTCAGAGGGATTCCTCTGATTAAATGCCATGCCGACTTCAGGAAGGGCTTGATTATTCACCAGAATACATTGGATCTCCCTGGAAAAGGATCCTAAGCACGAGGTTCATACTGCAGGACAGGAGGCACCTGGAAGGTCCTGTGTGCTGTCCACCAGCCCAGCCTGGATGCCTTGGATCATCACGTCAGTGCCTGCAAGTGAGCTGAGCCATGAATGTCTGGGAATCTCTGATCTGTCTTAGTTCCCTCTGGAGTCAGCAAGGAGAGAGAGCTGGGAGGAATTTGTTTTGGGAGGTGGGTATTCCTCACCCTTTTCTGTACAGGAAAATTATGTGCCTAAATTTTAAGTCAGCTGAGGTGGTCCGCAGTGAAGCTCACCCTTGGATACTCATGGCACATGATGTCAATCTTTTAATAGTGCTTTTAGAGAAACACATCATTTTGTCATGCCTTGAAAGTGAATCTTAATCTTAATCTATTTTAGTTTGGAAGGTTGTTTCTGCCCTTGAATTGTATAGGAGCCGAGGGCAGTTGCCTACTTACTTATTTCAATGTTTCTTTATCTGAGCAATGAATAATAATCTTACAGGGATTTTATTATTTATTATTAACACTGATACAGCACTGATTATATACAGATGTATTTAGTATCACATTACATTAGATACTGTAAAAATAAATCAAATGATACAATTTCTATTCCACAGAATTTGCAGCCTGAAAACAAATATGCAACAAAAGTGTCCTAATAAAGCTGTGAGGTTGGTATGAAGGAACAAAATTAATCATACAAAATCCATAGTCCATCAGAGGTAGCAATTATAAGTCATTACCTGATATTTTTCAGTGCTTCTACATGTTTGGATGAAAGTCTCTAGACAGCCTAATGCCAGTGTAAGTGAATCATATAAGGGATGAGAGCTTGTAAGCAGACTTGCTATATTTGGGAGAATAAATGTTTGTGTTATGCCAAAAAAACCAGAAAGAAAAACCCAACTCAAAACGAAATAAACCGTATTTGCTTTGAAATATTTGGAATAGAATTCCATTTACATTTAGTAAAATTCATTGCTATGGAAATGAATTTCTTTACATTTAATGTGCAACAGTTCAGCAAAAGATTATGAAACTATTTTGATTTTTTTTTCTACAAGAAACATATTTTTGCAGTGATTTGATTGGAGAAAAAATACACCATGACAGGAGAAACAGATTAGCTGTACAGGAGAGGGAATATATGTTGGACTAAAGCAAACAAGCCAAACATACACAGAAGTCCAGACCAATTTAACACACAACCTTCTCTCTAGAACAGTGCCATGCTGTGATGCACTAGGTGCTAAGGCACCCATGTGCAGTTATCCTAGGCAACATCCACAGCTATCAGAGTACACATATTGAGAATTTTTTGCAGCATAGCTGAATCTCAGCCCAAAGATTTGATGCTAAAAAGACCAGGTTTTGTGCATCAGAAGCTGATGTAGCTTATTTAATTGGACAGTATGCTGTAATTTACTAAATTGGATGTACACTTATACACTCACCTATGCAGGACTGTGACCTAAAGCTACAACACAAGCAAGCATAATAGATTCCAGCACCTATTTAAGAACAGGTTCCTACTCACATACAGTCCTAACTGTTGAAGGGTCATCTTCACTGTACAGACTTCAGTTTGTATCTGGTAGTCCATAAGTGAAGTATCCAGATAAATGAAAAAATACATAGGACTGATATGAATAAAACCCAGGGTATGTTATGAGAAAAGGCTGAGAATTGGCATTGTTCAGCCTGGACTAGAAAAGGCTTCAGAGTGACCTAATTGCAGACTTCCATCTTCCAAAAGAGCCTACAAGAAAGATGGAGAGGAATTTTTTACAAGGGTATGTACTGACAGGCTGAGGGGGAATGGCTTCAGACTGAAAGAGAGGAGGTTTAGTTTACATATTAGGAGGAAATTCTTCCCTATGAGGGTGATGAAGCACTGGGACAGTTTACCCAGAGAAGTTGTGGATGCCCCATCCCGGGAAGTGTTCAAGACCAAGGTGGATGGGACTCTGAGCAACCGGATGATTGCTCGGAATGACCGCTAGTAAGGTTGGAATGAGATGATCTTTAAGGTCCATTCTAACCTTGGCTATTCTATGATTTTGGGATTCTATGATTCTGTGCAGAGAGCACAGCCTTGCTTTTCCAGTTAGGATTGCTGAGTGGGTTCTTTCTTCCTGCTGCATAAAGATGCAGCCATTCCTCATCCTGGCTCACTGTGCAAAGACAACAGCACAACTGCCAACCTAATGCATGGATTGAAAATCTAACTTGTACCATTTGCTAATTTTTCTTACCATAAGTACTCAATTTCCTTAAAAAATTGCTGAAAAGCAGCTATTCCTCAAAGTTGCCCAAAATTGTAAGAATAATTTGAAGTCTACAAATCAAAATATTGTTTTCTTAACTTGTGTGTTATGTGTATTCTTCTCTCCTGCCCCTAAAAGTGTTCTTTGCTTTAAAAATGCTTCACTCATTAAAAAGGGATCATTTAAATACGCAAAGCTGGGAATGGGTAGTGTCTCAGTCTTGCCTATCACAATGGAATACCTCTGTTGGTTATTCTTTGGGTGTTAACATACTGTATCTAATAAATAGTAGTGACAAACTGCAAACACCATGGAAAGTTGCATTGATTATAATATTAATTCAAGAGCAAACAAGACAGATTTTTTTTCTTTAATTCAGGGGGAACAAAACACAGCATAGAAATTGAACATAAACAGAGTTGGGATCTGCAATTCATTTTTCTTGTTTACTGGGAAATTGGGCCTAGTTAAGTTTCAAAAATGCTAATGAGGAAATAAATTAGGTAGCAATTTTCCAAGGCAATATCTCATTGGATTTGTATTTGTTTACTTTTATCTATATTTGTCCTTGTTAACCCCTTTTTTCCCACCCCTTCAATTTCATTCACTATGGTTTTATCCTCTTTCTATATTTGCATATTTGTTTGGTATGATAGCATTTATATGCTTCCAAGAAATCAATATCCACACTTCATAGAGAAGAGAGAGATAATCCACTTTGAGGGTCCTGTACTCTACTCTTGTCTCACTGTCAACTGAATGACACATCACTCATACTGGATTTCCAAAAAGCTCCTGACATTTGACTATCTCTATTCACAATAAAGTTAACGGTAGTTCACTGAAACCAGTGAGATCAGACTTTGGCCAGGAGTAATTACTTTTGAAAATTCCATCCTTATTCCCCAATAGTTTCTATTGACCTTTGTGAGATGCTTCTCTGGAAGGAAACTTTAACTATAATGAACCTTAAAAACAAGAGGCAAATTAAGATATTTTTTTCTTAGGGCTAATCTATATACTCATAAATTTAAATATAACTCTCCTGTAAGTATGTTTGGGTTTTTTTTTTAAAGTGAGAACCATTTCACCATCATAAGAAAAAGTTTAAGAGTAAATTATTGCATGACATTAAAGGTATATGGCTCAGTGTAATGTCATTGCACTGTAATTCCCTTAAGTTTTGCTCTGGGCAACATACTTAGTGCATGGGCATCAATCTGGGTAGAGAAAAGACAATGCACTTGCATCAGAAAATTCATCTGCAATGCAATTCCTTTCTGTTTCACAGGGCTGTCACCATTAAGAAGTCAATTTTCAAACCCCATATAGTGACTTTGAGAATGGCACTTGAGGACCTGCTGATATAAAACCTATCATTATCAGGTCAATCATTTCCCAAAGCAGTGACAGATATTCAACATTATTTTCAGAGATAAATGAATAGTCTTCGTCGCAGCTCCTCTCCTTGTTGGCAATTTCAGTAAAGAGGCCAAGAGGTGAATAGCCTGCAGAACTGGTTCTCTTTTTTTCATGCCTTGGGTTGACTTTTTTAAGTTAAAGACCTTTTGGAGAAAGTTTGCCCTCTCACAGCCTTTTTCTGCAAAAAGTGGCCATGTATGTGAATTTCGAGCAACCAGCAACACCCATTGCTAAAGGGCAGGAGCTAACCAGGGAAAGGTCATTCCAATTCACAAAGGGCTTTGATATTTCAGAATAGCTGACTTTGTTATGAACTGAAGGAGAACTTCACATTTCAAATTCTTTGTGTAAAATAAAAAATGTCATGGTCTTCAGGAAACCCACCAGAAGAGCTGTCCTGAAGGTGTGAACACTGGAAGCTCCTGGGAGGGTGGCTGTACAGAGGCTCCACAAGTTTTCTCTTTCTCTTATCCTACACATTTAAAACGGGAAGCCACTTCGGTAAGTAGCAAGACGAGGAGGGGCCAAGGTATTCAGGAATCAAAGATCCAATAGCTTCCAAGTTTTCATCTTCCGTGTGAAGAGGCACAGTGGGATCCTGGCAATTACCATAACCAACTAATAGGAAAAATGGAGAGAAACAATGACCAAAGACAAAACAAGCTTTTCTAATGGAACCCAGTCTTAGATTCCAACACAGCTTTATCAACATTCAACAGCTGTCATAAAACATTTATATTTTATGAATTTTTATTTTATAAATTATCACGTCCTGAGGGAATATTATTATTCAGGAAGTTTCTACTAAACAGTAATGAGGATAAAGCACTTCTAGAAGTTTTGTTGCTGTTTGTTTGTTTGTTTGTTTGTTTTTCAGTTTTACTGCTATTCTATGTTAGCTGCTTATACATAAATTTGGAGGCCACAGACCCAGCTTTAATAATATTTTCCACAGTTATTCATTCTTTAGTTTGTTTTCCAATACACTTTGCTATTATGTACCTGTATTAGCATATTCATTCAATGTCAAATATAAGGTAAATTCAAAAAATGGTTTTTGTTTGGGATTTTTGGGTTTTTTCATTTTTCAGAACAGGGAAGTGAGTGTGGCTCCCTTCTGTGCTAAAAGTATAGCTGGGAATAGGTAGAAAAAGCTTTCTAAAAATAAGACTTTGTAAAGTTTTCTTCAACTGCGTTATAGACCTCTAAGATATGGGAGGAAATAAAAACAAAAATAACACCTACATGACAAAACATAGAGTTTCATTGATATCATATTTCTGCTTTCATTGTTGCATCTTGCACGTTCATCATCTCGTACATCAATTAGTTTTTTAAGCAGACTTTTATTTCACCTTTTGTAAAGCCTCATTCCTCTGAAATGAAATAGGTCAATATAAGTTTCACATGTAAACATCCATTGCCTACCTGAAACCTCCAGTAGAGGCCTCTTTGCATCTGTCATATTTCTCTGACAAAGTCCAGATCATCACAAACTGAGGATGGCCCTTTTTTATCTTCTGCCGGAGTTTTCCTCTACAAGCCCATGCCTTCCTGCCTTCCTTTCTCTACTCTCTAAATGCCTGCATCAAGACCTCGTTCCTTGAAAGAAGACGCCCGTTCCCTGCTAAGCATCTCTTTAACAAGCCTCGTTCTAAATAAACATCATCCATCACATAACTGTGTGATTTATACTTTTCATCTAGGAAGGTGTGCTGATCCAGGCACCAAATGCAGACTAAGCTCCCTTAGGGAATGAATTCATCCTTATGAAACTTCCTCTTCAAACTCCATTTCTCATCAGAATGAGTGTTTTCTTTTTCTTCTTCATTTTCTCCCACATTTTACTGTCTCCCCTCTTCCTCCCATGCATCAAATAGTTTTACATTACTCTTCCTACATTAAAAAAGTGCTTTGTTACACACAACCTTTCAATTAAATTTCTAAGTAAAATGACTGTATTAGGCAAAAGTTTGTGTAGTAGCCAATAAAATGTCAGATAATATTGAACACAGGCTTGGACTAACCTTGCAACCCAATAAGTTATTATGTGCAAATGTTACAACTTGATTTTGAAGAGAATACACATGTATGATGAAGCCATTTTATGGCTAAGCTGAGTGATTGATTACAGCATTCTGATCCATCTCGACAAGATAAACTCAGATAAAAGAATCTGATGATATTTAAGACTTGACAATTTATTATCCAAAGACTCCTGTAAAAATGATTTTATAATTCCCTTCATTTAAGTGAGGTTTTTTGAAGGTAATAAAATGTATTTTTTAGAGTAACTGACTACGATCAGAAACTCTTTTTGCTTGCTAGCAGCAAATTCCACTAAGAAATAAAAACGAGATGAGACAAAAACAAACATTACTGTTTGTCCTAGCTGCTTCTTGAAGCCACTTTATGAAAGCTAGTCAAATGGGAACCTGTTTGTCTGTTAAAACTTTAAGCTTTTTAATATGCTTAAAATCTTGTTATGTGCTAAAGGGAAATGCAGTGAATACATGAAGTCAAGAATTTATTATTAATAAAAATGACCTCTTAATGGTAAATCTAGACAAGTGTTATTGGTTCAGATTTATTTATTACAGGAAAAGAAAATAAAGAATATTTGTTCAACCAAAAAATTCTCAGCTCTATAACAAAGCAGTTGTAATTGTTACACACACAGTAGTACCTATCCCTGTCACGAACATTATGGTCACCCTCCCACTGTCCCTCTGGATCCTATACCACACATCTTCCTCAAGCAAGGGAACATTTGGATCACGCCATCAGTGTTCCAAGTTCACAAATGGGAAAAATGAGATGTTAATGGGTTTTCTTCATTATTCCTCCTTTTTGGGGGAATTGGCATGGGCTATTTCTGCATTTTTTAACGTCCTTATACACCTTGCTCTTTCTTTCTTGTTTGCACCCTCATATTACACCCCAGTTTACTACACCTAGTGTGTTCTATATATGTTAGATATCTGGTCTTTGATGTCTTTGTTGCCCTTAAACCTAATTTCATCCAGCTCCAAGACTTCATTTCTTTTACCACTGGTGACCTGACCAGAACTCACCTGTAGAGCAGGATTCTTTTCTCCTAACTTAACCTACTAAGTTAGACCCAGTCTTGCATTAAGGAGAATGATAGAGCACTTTCAAATGACCAAAAAGAAGCCTAAAATGTATGGAATTAATTGCATGCTGGAGGTACTTGTCTTTCTTACACTCTGAGAGTTATATGCCCTTCTTTTGGCACCAGTTATATGTACTCCTTACTTCAGTGCAATATTTAACATATAATGGCAAGATTAGTCCATCAATCCACTGTGCTTTCATTGTGGTAACGTGGATCCCAGATTATTATGAAAATATGAGAAGGTTTTCTGAAAAAGATTGCAGGTTACGCAGTCTTTCCCTCATCTTCAGTACTGGCAAGTCTCTTTCATTACCCTCAGAGTCAACAACTTCAATTTAGTTGAAGAGAAAGCAAACCAACCAAACCTCCAACACAAAAAATTTTTTTTAAAGTTCCTGTTGACTTCTCTGAGAACTGGATATTCTGTATTTATGGGTGTATTCAGCCTGCCTGGATTTCAGACCAATGTTTTCTAAACTGACTCTACTGATGTGAAAATCAATCCATTTTGGTGATATTGCTGCAGAAGTAAGCCAGGTATCTACCACTGGGACTTTTTTCATCTATCACTCAGTTCTGTTTGGTTTCAATAATACAATGAACCATATTGTTCCAGAAGCAATTAGAGCCAGAAGACTGTGTGTCCCTGCTCCAACTCATTTTCTCTCCTTAACCTTGGGCAAGATTTTTAATTATTATTTCCTTCCATCTCTAATATATAAAATAGAGGAAATGTTATATCAAATATAACAAAGACAGCAAATATCAAGAGTGTGGAACTGTCAAACTACCATATGAATAATACTCTGCATATATTCCCTACACATACTAATAATCATAATAAATGTCATAATAGGTAATAATGCATTTGCTTGCTGTGCCTATTCTTTCAAATAGAGTACAACCAGAAGAACAGCAATAATTGGTATGAGTAATCAACCATTGCAACAATGAAAGTTTCAACTGAAAATAAGTACCAGATGTTGAATGAAGAATACTGATATAAATAACCTAGAGGTGTGAAAAAGAAGCAAATTTCATTTCATCAACAATTTCTGAGTTGATGAAGTTATTTTCTGAACTGTATAAAATACACCAAAAATGTTCATTAGGAAAAAATAGTATCTCAAAGATTTTCCTTTAACAAAATGATGAAGTTCTATCTCTAATTAAGTCATTAAAATCTTGATAGATGGCATCTAAGACGTTATCATAATATAAAATCATATTGTAACACAAATATCAAGCTTTTGTTCTACCAATACTGAAAAAGGATGTTACAATGTCATAAGAATTCTTCTTATAATACTTTAAATTAAACTGTAAATTAAATCAATCTTTTTCCCTAAAGCTTAATTTTATGCAATTTGTCAATTTATAATGCCAACATAGGAAGGACATGAACATACTGGAGCGGGTTCAGAGCAGACCACAAAGATGATTGGAGGGTTGGAACATCTCTCCTAAGAGTAAAGGCTGAGTGAATTGGGATTGGTCAGCCTGGAAAAGAGAAGGCTCTGGGTTGAGTAGCCTTACAGTACTCAAAAGAGGCTTATAAGAAAGATGGGGACAGACTTATTAGCAGGACCTACAGCAAAAGGGCAAAATGGTCATGGTTTTAAAAAAAAAAGAGGGTAGATTTAGTTCAGATATAAGAAAGAAGATTTTTAGCATGAGTGGCAAAACACTGCCACAAGTTACCCAAAGACATGGTGGATGACTCATCTCTGGAAACATTCAAGGTCAGGCTGGAAAGGACTCTGAGCAAGCTGATCCAGATGAAGATGTCCCTGATCACTGCAGGGTTTTGGATAAAACGACCTTTACAGGTCCCTCCCAAACCAAACTATTCTATGATTCTTTATTTATGACCAGATGCAGTCATAACACATACTAAATATGTCCTGTTTCTGCCAGCAACAGGAGATAAGATTGTTCTTCATCTGATATTACTGCATGTGAATGATGTGTATTAATTACAGGCTCTGTCACCCACTCTTGCCATCTCACTGAACATACTGTGACCATCATTCAGCAATTCACATGATACCCCTCTGGAGAGGCTCACATCCCTCTGTGTTGACTGTAGGTGGGGATTAGACAATCTTGTTTCCTAGTTTAAAACCTTGTTTAGACTATAAGCTTTGGCAAGAAGCATATAAGTTCCTTATCTCATGTTTTAAAGATTTACAGTGATTCATTTTGGTTTTGTATCAGTACTGGAGGTCACCTGTTTGGTTGCAGAAAGTGTTATCATGTAACTTCTGGGTTACTTGAAAATTACCAAGACTATACCCACATTAACTAAATAGATATAACCTGCCTTTGGAATTATTAGCCAACAACATTTAACTGCCTGCTAGTGAAGCTTTATTCTTCTACCAGTTGAGGAGATCTGAGGTTTTTGTGAGCTTGGGACAAGCAAGCAGACACACTTACTGTCCTGAGAAATTTCTAAAAGTTTCAAAACAATTACTATATGATACATCTGTTTAGTTCAAATATATAATTGAATCTCATTACCATCTGGAAATGCATAACTGTTTTGCCACATTTTCAGTTTATTTTAAGACAATTCATTCTCACAATCTCAGTTCAGTGAATTTCTGCCTCTATCACTGTGTGTGAAGCTTGGTATTAAAGCTTTGAATTCTTATGAAGAAAATTGTCAGCCTCAGTTCATTTCACCCTAAAGCAGCTGTACCTTGAAGGAATACACTGTCCATTGCTTTGTCTTGGCATGTACATTGCTCATCAGGCTGAAAGAGGGGCAGCCATTTCCTTTATAGTGTGTTTCTGGACTGTGCAGTGTGGGGCCACTGAATGTGGTCAAGACTGGAGCGGTTTTGTGCCTGTCAAGAGTTTCTGCCCTGTCCCACCAGCTGGCCTTGGAAACAGCTGTGCAGAAAAGAACTTGGGAGGCCCTGGTGGACACTGAGTTGAACGTGAGCCACAATGCATCCTTGCAGAGGTGATGGCTAACCACAGACTGGGACACATCAGCAAGACCATCGAAGGAAGGCTGAAGGAAGTGATCATTACATTCCATTCAGCACTAGTGAAACCAAATCTGGAGTACTACATGTCCCCTGCATCTGCAAGGTACTCAAGCTTGTCTGACAGGCAGCTGCATGGTGCAAGGTGTGTGGGTGTCCAGACCACAAGAGATACAAAAAGAAATTGAGGCAGCTGGGCTTACTCAGTGTTCAGAAAAGCAGAATCAGTAAATGTCATTAAATATGAGTTAGGCTGTTAAAGAGACAGTGGGGCCAGGTTCTTTCGGGAGGTAAATACATAAAGGACAGGAGGCAATGGACACAGGTTACAGAGAGTGGAATTCTGATTAGAAATTAGGAAAAAAAAAAATCCCACAATCAGGGTGGTCAAACATTAAAGCAGAGGCCCAGACAAGAGGTGAAATACTCATTCCTGGAGACATTCAAAACTTGGCTGAACAAGGGCCTATGTCAAGTGGTATAACTTTTAAATTGGCCCAGCTTTGAGCCATCCTGACCCTTCAGGTGTTCCTCATAACTGAAATTACTCTATGATTCTCTGACCTGAAATATGTGAGGCTGGAGTTCAGAAATAAGGTTATCTGGGCTACTGGGTACTGACTCAAAGGTCTAATTGTATATGTTTTACTGAAAACCATAATAACTGTATAAATAAGCATAAACTCATATGCTCAAAATCTGTCTGTATCAAAATAAAATTAAAGTCCTAGTCAAATAAATAATATGAAAAAACTCAAAACTTTTCATCTAAAAAACCACAAAACAAATGCAACAAATCTGACTCTCAGGAAGCTTTAAAATATTACATTAAATAAATAAAAAACAAATGTTGTGAATTACAGTTTTATCCTTAAATAAGCTAATTTTTAAATAACTTAGTAGAGCCTTTAAAAAAAAATCTTGAAAACTCAGGTGTAAAAAAACAGACTTGGAAGGCAAATATTTTTTTGAAATATCTAGATGACATACGAAAACAGCAAAAGCAAGCCCAAATCACTAATGTTTCTCACTTCCTTAGCAGCAATCCTAGGAAGAGAATTTGTGTTTCTTGTCTGGAATTACATTCCCATTTCTTGTCCAACATTTCAGCCTTTCTGAAATGTCTAGCTTTACAAAAGTTCAGGACAAGTCTCTCTACTCTTTGACAGTCATGAAGTCTGTAAAGGATGTTTCAACTGGTCATTTATCTCTCAAGGCAGACTGTAAAAGAAAAAAAGGACACAAATCAGAAGGCAATTTCTTTTTACATTTTTAATGTGTAAAGGGGGAACCTCTAGGATTTATGGGACCATGACCAGGAAAGAGCATAAAGTATTTTGTCTCAGAATTACTTGACTTCCGTCAGATGACTTTGAACTGGTTTTGTACCTTCTAGTGGACAGTGGGTTCAGTGGGATACACAATTATCAAGCTTCACTGCTTGTATAACATTTGCTGACATGAATACACATTTCAGAAATTCAAAAATGTTCTGAGGTAGCTGCACATAGTCATGATAACAACGTGTATCTGATAAATAGCGCGATGTATAGCAAGTAAGAAACATCGCCCCTCTGTGACCAGTATTTCCTAGGTCTCATTGCCCAGTTTCCATTTAAGACTTTTGACATGTCTCATTTTGCCTCTCATTATCCCATTATAACTCTTCCCTGCTCTCTTCTGGAGTATGAATTTGTGGTAAAGTTTTATGCAGGAAGGGCAGTAGATCTCAACAACTGAGTCCTGCTTATCTTCTCGACTCTTCTTCTGTGTAATACCCCACAGCCAAAAGAACATACAGGAGTACATACTAAAAAAAGCCTCCTCCTGAGGAATTCAGAGCACCCAGTTGTGAGAACAGATGAGAAAGTCAGTGCCTTGTGACGTGCTCTGGGTTTTATATGTAGATGAAGTAGGAAATAATATTTACCCTACCATATTCTCAGCCTAGACTGAAAGACTCAAACTGACAGGTAGTCTTCGACCTCATGCAAAGCTTCAACCCTATTCATTTAAATTAGCCTTTTCCCTGGGATAAGGACTGCTTTTTTAACTGTTTCAGGGAATCCGGTAAGTCTCTTGGAGAGTCAGGCTCTCCTTTGTGTTGCAGGTGCCTGCTTTGCCCTCCTCCTAGGGCCCAGAAAACCCCAGAACTGCACCTCCCCTGCTGTGCACCCACAGCCAGGAAACTTGTTTTGAGATGTAGTTTCCAGCCAATCTGTTCTATCAGAACCGTATTGGACATTCCCAATCTGATGTGCAGAATCCCTTGGCTCCTCTCAGATTCTCGTTAGGAAAGAGTGAACCTGTCATATAACTTCATGGACATTCACCACATCCATACTTCAACTAATATTGTCTTCCCTGTGAATGGTGCCACTTCATCATTGCTGTCTGAAGACAGAACTTTTCACTTCCCAGGGAGGCAGTTAGAAAGACAGGCTCTTAGTCTTTTCTGGCCTGCAAGGGGAAGGACCAACAAATGCTGCATTTACTAGGAATATGAGACAGAATTTCTTCAAGGCAGTAAAGGCATTTAACATGCTCATCTGTCACTAGAATTTGACTGTCACAACATGGGCAAATTTTTAAGTCTAGGGACTGTAGGAAAGCCATGACTGTGGAGAGGTTTAATAAATGTCCCAGACTGGGTGAAGAAAGATGTGTCATGTTATTTGTTCCGATCAACACAAAACAAAACAAAACAAAAAACCCCTGAATATAATGCTAATTCTATCCTGTAGCCCACATGGTACACTGGGAAAGGGAAATGTAAGCTACCAAGAGGGAGCAAATGGATCCAGAGCAATCAGATGTCCTGTGGCAAAGAGCACGGGGTGTCAAAAGTGAATGTCTCTAAGAGTGTGTCACAACAGAAATACTTTTCACAGCAGTTGTGAGCATTTATAGTATTAAGCAACACAGTGAATAGGAGTCACGAAGATCAACCAGTGGGTAGGCATCTTTGTTCAAACCTATCGCATTTGACTTCTTTTATAATTAAGTGAAAGAGAGCAGTATATGCAAAAGGATGGTTTATTTAACCCAAAACCAGGTAGCTAAGTTAGATCAGATTGGTTACCAGCTGGACATGCCACCTTTTCTTCAGTGACTGTGAGAGCCTAAATTGACCTGTACATCTAAGTTCAGGTGCCTAAATATAAGTGATAAAAATCACACCAATGTGACTTTCACAACAACACCAGTCATTTAATTTAATGATGGAGTGAAACAGTCTAAGAGTGTAGTAGAAGAGCCATAATGCTGGTCATTTCATGAAATATCTGAAAATTTCAGTTATTTCATGAAATGACTGCTTTCACCATCTGACTGTAACATACAGCTAGGATTAGAAATGAACAAGCTACAACCAGGTTCCTAGTTACTGCATTTGTATCTGAGTGCAGTTCTCTCACTGTGGCTAAATCCTTATGTAAGTTCTTATCAGGAAATTTTGCTATTGCAGTTCCTTTTTAGCAGATAACAATTTTTGCTGTTCTGTTCTTTTTTCCCCCTTATTGTTACCAAAATAAAAATGATTATAAGCATCACTTTAAAAGCATGTCATGCCAGGGATGGCTGTGCTGCAATATATCATTCTGAACTCTACCGTATTCGTTCATGATGAAGCATTTTATATTAATGTTTCCACTGCTTATCACAGACACTGGCATTATAACTGCTTGAGTCAACTCAGCTTGGTTATTTATTAGGGGTAGGTTTCACTGCAATTTCCTTGAATAAAATCCTCCCTGTCCCCCTTCAGTGAAACTGTTTCATTCCTGCCAATCACTGCTCCTTGACTGTCTTTACCCATTACACAATTCAGTCCATCAGCATTAAATAAATTAATAATGCATTGGGTTTCTGGTAACTAATAACCGTGTTTTTCAGAAATGAAGATTATGTGCACAGCTTAAAAACCCACAAGATTTATAGTAATTAGAAAACAATCCAGCATCTGAACATCCAGTCACATGTGAAATTTCAGGTGTTGGAAACCTCGACCCTTGAATTCCAAGTTCAACACTTCTGGGCTGTACTGATTCTTGTTATTCCATACAATTCCCTGAAATAACCTTTCTGTTTAAGGCCTTGACCTTTGCTGATGAATATTAACTAGTCCAAGGCAGCGCACAAGAAGTTGTGCTTCCTTGTATTCCTTGGCATCTTCCCTGTGCATCAGTTGTTATTTTTCCATAGTGAACAGCTCAGGTGGCAGCAGAGAGATGACTTTTTTTTTTCCAATCTGATCCTTTGCCTGTAAGCTCCCTTCCTTAGTCTACTCTTAAATATGCATTTTATTCTCAGGTATTTCCTATTGAGTGCCTTCCAGCAGAGCAGATTTTGTACCGAGGTCTTCTCTGTTATAACCAGAAATTCTTATGCCAAACCCAGTGGAGCTGGGCTACTTCACAGCAGCTGATGGTTTGCCCCCATGTTATCACCTCTTCACTTGGCAAATTCATGTACCTATCTAGGACTAATTACATGTTTAGTGGTTATTTGAGCATATTGACACTAGGATGCTTAATAGGCCGCAATGTAGAAATATTCTAGGACAAAAATAGGTTTTGAGAAGGAATTTGTAGCTACTGGAAAAAGAGGGACAGAGAAAGATCACACAGAATGTTTGTGCAAGTCCAGTCTGAAGATAGTAGGATATTCGTTAGCCTCTAAATAGCTTCTTATCAGGGAAAACAAACAAACAAACAAACCAACAAACAAAGTAAGTCCAGCTAAGGTGTGAGAAATTCAATTTGATTGTGGCCAAGCTGACTCGCACTAAATGAGGGGGTCAAATGCAGTTTCACTTTGAGATTTCATGTAAAAAGAATGAGTGCTGAACATTCTAGGACTGTCATTAAATCACTTCTTTTTTTTCCCCAAAAGCTATACATATATTTTTAAATACAGATGCAGTTTCTTCTTCTTCTCTTTAATTACATTTTTTTTTGTCTGCACCTTGAAAAGCGGTGCAAAAATGCTACTCTGTCTGCACAGATGTAAACAAAATTCAGTGGTATTGTGGTCCATGATATGTTCTATTATGGGGAAAAATAACTAACAAAAAGCATGCATTGTCTGATAGTTAATCCTAACAAATAGCCAGACCTGTGTAACTAATTGATTTTTCACTTGGCTGGTAGACCCAAAAATATTTTTTTCTTTTTATCACTGAAGACAACCCCCAAAAACCTTGGAGAGAAACAGAAGACCAATTTGGTTTGCTTTCCTATCCCTTAACTTCTTCGAAGTGACCAAAGCCGCTTTTTAAAAAAAATTAAGTTGTATTTTGTTTTGAAAATACAGAAGGAAATAACATGACTCGGCCCATTTCTGGAGGCAGGGAATTATTTTCCTTCATTATGACTCAGTGTGTAAATAGTTATTGTACTGCAACGTCTCAGGCCGTGGGCTGAGGTCCCATCTTGTCCCCGGGGTCCTGCCTGGTAATGCATTTATATGATTTAAGTGAAGAAGGTGCTCAAGATCCTTGCTTGGTGAAGCATTTTAGGGGAACTAATTTACAAACTTTGTAAAAATTAAAAATATCTAGTAGCATAATCTACTAGTAATGGGCACAATCTGATAGAAAGTAATACTGAAAGTTCAGCAGAAGGAATTTCTGGTATATCAAGAGGCATGGTAGTTAAGTTTTCTATTTCCTGGAGAAAGAAGTATTAAAAGAACAAATAAACACCTTTGCTTCATGAAGGACTGCTTTCAGAGCATAGAAAGAGCTACTAGTTCATAGGGCATGTGTCATTGCTTGTCAAGATCAGCAGTAATTGGTTTAATTTTATCCAAGAAAAATACTTTGGAAAAGTAATTGAAAATCTGGAGAGGTAACAGAAAGGATGGAAAATTACTATAATATTGATTTTTGAAATAAAAAAAAAAATGAAAAGGAATGATCATAGTAGTTATCACCTTCTAGGCCCAGCTGAAATCTGCACTGAAATAATGGATTAATTACCGCAAAATAAAAATTATTGAATTTCTGGATAATTTTGTGAGCACAATTAGCACTGTGAGTTTATTAAGTTAAAATGCTTGAGACTCATACCTTGACTCATCACTGCACCACACCTAATATAGATTCCAGTATCTATGCAAAGACAGAGAAAAACAGATTTGTCCTACTAGTAAGCAAAGAGTTTTCCCTGAAATGCCTATAGAGCCATTCACAGAAGGTGTCCTGAAGCTGTAGGAAGAACCTACATCAAAATTCCTCTGCTATGCATTTTGATAAAGCTGTTGAAACGTGTATTTTTTTGAAATAGAGAAGTGTATCACAATCTCTGAGTTATCATTGTTCAGATGTTAAAGAATAAAGTGTTGGCTTCCTTGTGTGAAAATGAAGACCTTCTGAAATCCTGAATATAATCAGGAGATGCTAAGAATGTTTCTTAGACTTCCAATTTCTGCCATTTTTTCCCTCACCAGTAAACTGATTTGGAGTGCATCCTTTGTTTTGGACACTGTCATATCTCTTGTAGCAATCTTGGATGCCACTGCAATAAAGAATGAGTCATTTTGCATGTGTATAACTGTATAGCAGCTAGATTTCAGAAAGAGTTTTGCTGTCTACCTTAGATGGGAATGTCATCAGTCAACTTGATCCTTTGTCTGAAGGTGTAAACCCATGCTGGCAAAAATTACACACAGACAACAAGTTCTTCCCCACCCTACTTCCAAATAAAAAAATACCTTAACTGTAGCCAAGTGGAATCAAATTATCACAGATCTTCCATCACCAAAGAGGGTGCTAAATTATCTGGGTTGTCATAAGGCATGATGGGCTAAAAAAAGACCTTCATAAAGAATAAACAATTTTCACTTAAATGGCACATTAAACCTCAAAACCTGAAAAAATTTTGACAGATATTAAACAAGGCATACTTATGCATGTAAACTTCTCAGCTGAGCAGCTTCTACTGAGGTTTGTAAAACCATTCTCAGGAGTAAGTGCTACCTGATGAAGTAAAAGTTGTCAGGACCGGGCCTTCACTTTCATCATCCTGTTCTGAACCACAGAAATTATATTAAGGGTCATTATTAATCAAAATCTAACCAGTGGGAAAACTGACACATCAAGAATTGATTTATTAAAGGTCATAGAATAAATCCTGGTTGCAGAAGCTAGATGAAAAGATTTCCAGCCGTTTTCTTTAACATAAGATTAACATTTCCCATCACATGAAATCCATGTGCATGCAAAGATTCTTAGAAATATAATAATAAATAAGTAAATAAATAAATGACTGCATGTATGGGTATGTGAGATCTTGGGGTTCACACATTTCAGTGTGTGATGGGCCTATGGGGTTGTCCCACCTGAAACCAGATTATCCCAGACAAAATCAGGACATAGAAAATGCATTATGAGCTGCAAGGAAAATGAAAAAATAATGATAAATTCTTTGGTCTGAGACAGATTGAAAGCAAAAATTTTACTATCTGAACATAAATAGCCATTTAGCTAAAAGATACGTCCACAAAGGGCTCAAAAGGCGGAGTTTGTAAAGTAGGAGATATTTCAGTTGTGAGTTTCCAAACTTCTATCAAAATGGATAGAAGTGGGAAGACCTACAAAGAAATCCACTAAAAATCTCATTCCTCATTTCCAGGTGAGAGCCAGGTATGATTTCTGTAACGTATTTGGGACATTTATGGTTGCAGAGAAAAATAAATAAGAACAGATATACTTCAGAAGACTTTGACTGGAGGTGTGTTATATCATATTTTTAGCTACAAAGCCATCTGTACATTCTTGAGGAAAAAGAAAAGGAAAAGAAAAAAAGAATGAAGAGAATTTCATTAAACAACCAACCGATGAACCTGTGTCTCCCTCCACTCAAAGCAGGGAGAAAAGAAAGCTTGGAAAAGTTTAACAAAGGACCAATTTTTGGTGTAAGTTGCTAACTCTGATGAATTCACTAGTTGAAATTCACTAGTGCACAATTCACTAGTGCAGAACAGTTTTGTGGTGGTGGAAAAAAAATATCATTATAATGAATTTTTACGTAGCTCTCAAAGCTACTTCCTAAGCTTTGTTCTTTGGGAAGCACCTGGCACAGGCTGGGGGCTCCAATAACCTAAAAAGATTTAAGAAAGGATCCTATGGAGGTACAGTGACTTGCTGTACAACATATGGAAGGATAGAGGAACGCTAGCCGAGATGCTGATTACTGGATGCTTAGGAAAGAAAATCAATAACGTATCCCTAAGTCATATTACAATGTGCAAATGCTGATATTATTGTGAATCAACACGTAATACTGCAGCATTAAGTTTTAGCTTGTAGTCTTCTTAAGGAAGATTTACTTTGTAAGCTCTTTCGGGACTTAAGGGTAAGTTCCTTCTCTGTTCCACGCACAAGCCAGTGCTCCAGAGTTTGCCAAAGGCCTGGGTTTTTCAGCAATAACATAGCACAAACAGTTTTGTGGTGGTATCTTTGGCCTCATCCAAGACAATTACCATTCTTGGGTGAGTCAGGTTTCATTGTCTGCTGCACTAATGCAATCCCTCAGCCAGCACTCAGAATACAATAATAAAATGGAATCAATGACTACAGTATTATGCTCTGTTCTTGCAAGCAGAAATCCTGGGAGATACTAGATAAGCTGCCAAGAATCTCAGGGGATGGAAAAGTTGCTCTGGACTTTGCACAATTCTGATTTCTAAATGAACTCTTACACTGACTTTAACTTTTGCTTTAGAAGGTTTTTTCCTTCCATTTTTTTCCTTCCACTGATTTTGCCTGTGTCAGAGTAGATGGATGAAACTAAGGATGCTGAAGAGCCCCCATGCTTTTCCATTGAGGCAGACTAAGAATACTCTTCCCTACCCTTAATTAAAAAAATGATTAGACTAAACTGTGAGTTGTTACAAGGTGACATTCAATGAAAGGTCAGCCTTTTCCCTGAATTCTGCATAAACTATGTCATGACAGAGTAAAACTGCATATGATAATGTCCTAACATCACGTCTTTCTCCTGTTTGGCTTATCCGAAAGAGAGCAGAATTGTTTCTTCCACACTACCAACCCCCTCTGTACAAATATATTTTAATAGGAAAACAACCTTGCAAAAAACTCTTTTCACTTGAGTCCAGTGGTTTCTTCTCCCTCTGAAGGATGCTCAAATTTGACTTTGGGTATCAAATACATCATTGTTAAGTGGGAGAGAGACAGGAAGGAAAAGAGGGAATTTGTGGAATTGGAATTACCTCTTCTGTAAGCGTAAATGTGAATATGCCTGACAGTGAAACACACACACTTTGACATTCAACTTCAATGCATACCCAGTGATCTTGCATCTCTCGGAGCCATAGGAATTCAGACATGCCCCAGAAATATGGGTCCATGCTGCCTCCATGCAAAGAATCACCAAATGTTGGGACAATAACTAAATTATTATTTTTACTCAGTCCATATGTAAGATCAGAATTACTAGGGAAGCACTTGCTAGTTATTGCTGATTCAGAAAGAAAAGCAAGTGTGAGATGATGTAAAACTATGTGTTGAAATCAGGGTGTACATGGATTTGCTTTTAAGCTCAGCCTGCTTAGGGACTGTGTAGTTAGCGCAGAGTAAAATCCCCTGGGAATTATTAGCCACCATCACATCAGCCAAGCTCTTCTTGATTGACTGGCTTTCTGAAGCTGAAACAGAGCAAACAACAGCATTTTCCTGTATTCTGATTTCCCCTTGCTGTTACAATTGGATATATGGGGTTGAGGACATGCATCCTAGTGAAACCTCTTGGTGCCTAATAACAGATGTTTCTATATGCAGGCAAGTGGTATCATATTATTCTCTACATCCTCTGTGCAGAGAGAGGAGAAAGATAGACTATCTGGAGAAAAAGGTTGTATTCATTATTTCTTGGCCTTAAGAAAATGTGCCTATCAATCCATCAAAAACAAATTTTATTCTGTAATATTAATGTTTAAGGCTATGCTCTTCTGGCATATTGATTCTCCATAGGCAGAAGGACTCTGAAATGGAAACAATTTTAGAAATGTAGTTTTCGGTTTCCTTAATGTCGTATGTTCCTGTTGCAAGAGAAAATGGCTTTTCCTTCCCCTTTCTCTCTTTCTGTACTGTATATATTAGTCACAGGAAAGTGGGCGAAGTTTATCTCTTGCACTAGTCCAAGGACCTTACATCTCCGTGAAATTTCCACAACCAGTTTGTTTCTTAAATAATTAAATACCACCGTGTCTTTATTTATAAATATTTCAATAAAATCCTGGCCCAAAGTCAGGATTACAATTAGGATTTCTTTTTTTATTTTTCATTGAGTCCCCACATGCAGGGCAACAACTGAGTCAGGATGCTGGTTAAACATATGCTTAACTTGGGCTGTGCCCTTTAGGAATTTGAACATTTACTACTTCTAAAAGATCGAGTTAAACATTTGCTGAAAGTTTTACTTGTATAATTGGGGAATGTCTGGGCAATGAAAAGCAGAATCTTCAACCACTTTGGAACCAAAATCTTCTATTTGAATGAGCACTGGGGATAAGCGTTGGAGAGTGTTGCGGAAATAAAAGGTGCAGTATTGGACAAAGTTCTGGGAAACTAAATTCTAGATCTCTAAAGTTGAGACTGGAACTGAGATGGCAACTAAAATCTCCTCACGCCTCTACATCTGGTGCCTCTATATCGTGGCTAACATACATGAATGCTTCCATTGCCAGTGCTTCTAGTATGTGACGTGGTTCGAAATCTGTTTTTCACTGTAGAGGAACAGAAGGTTTAGGTCTCCAGTTCTGTCAGTTTGACACCTCTTGACAGCACAGACCTCCCACTTTGGCACCGTGTTTTTTAGCTTTTCTGTCAAACATCTCCTGCTTTTTGAAGAAAGAAATCACTTAATTCATTATGTCTGAAATGCAGTCCTCTACAGATAGCCAGCATATGATCTGCGCAACCCTGGGGCATTGTCTGCCAGGATCTAACACACGGCCTGTAAAGAGGACTTTGGAGACATTTCAGAGGTGAATGGATCTGGTTCTGGGCCACTGCCTACAAGAGAACTTCAGTGTAAGGGAAGAAAATGCACATGAAATAATATCACAGATTTCATCCAATATGCTGTTATTTATATAACAGCTACTGATAACCCACAGAAGGTCTCTAAGTATGGCTTACCAAAGGAGATCATGTAAACAGGAATGCTTGATAGACAGCTGTTCTCTTGAGCCAATAAAAAGAACAAATGTAGCTTGTTTATAAACTCTGCTAAAATGAGATCTAAATGGCATTAAAAGAAAAAAGAGAAGTCCTATTTATAAACTCTGCTTCCACACTCAATAAAAGTCTGCAGGCTAAAAGTGTGAAAAGCCTTCCACCATACGGGTTTGCAAAACGCATGGAAAAATAAAGATGTGTGTGTTTACAGAAAATATCCCAAACACTCAGCGCCCTGGTGATGATCACAGTTGACGAGTTCCATGGTGTTGCTGTACGACTCATTATGTCAAGCATCCATCTTGGCTCAGAAATTTCCTACATTCCTGATCCCATATCGCTGCTGAAATTAATTCTGCACTTCACAGGAGAGAGAAGTGCCGTGCAGAGAAGGCAACAAAAGTTAGGTGGAAGCAAAACTGGTTCGAGCCCTACTTCTGCAGCACTGCGGGGAAACATGATTCTTGACATCCACCTTTTATTAATTGTGGTCAGCACCGGATAGGTATTTGTGAGCAATTACTCCAAGGTGTAACTGTGCAATTTTGAAACACCACACAGTCTCACACAGCTTCCCAATTTGTCCAGCTTAATCACCAGATGGATCCTAGTACAAAGAAGCTCCCTAAAGTTTAGGCTTTTAGTTATGTGAGTGTGATAAAACACTGAGTTATTCACAGTCCATTCTTGTATCCTTGCTCTGGAGCTCGCAACACAGTTTAGGGTGGCATCTGTTTCAAGCATGACACAGGTTTCCACGTAATTTTTTTTAGTATCTACAGTATGTACACTTGGCAGTATTTTAGAAGGTGGATTGACCACATCTAAATTAGAGATATGTTTGGGAAATGGCAGCAATGCCTGATGCTTAATCAGGAGAGTATTACAGGGGGAAAACAATTGCAGCAGAGATGTGTCTTTAACTTATGCCAAATGATTAAGCTGTGATTAACTGAGGGTTGAAATTCTGAGCTCTAGACTTTTAATAAAGTGCCAAATAAAGATTAAAAGGAAAAAGAAAGAATAGTCAAAGAAGAAACTCAGTAAGCTTCTATTTTATTACTGTCTTTTTATTCAGTGTAGATTTTTTAAAGTCCTATATATTTGTACTCTTGCATAAAATCCTGTAATAATGATGGACACTCAGGATGTAATATTCAAACACACTTAATGGATTTGAAAGCCTGCCTGTTATCAGGTTGTTTTTCATGTTACCTAACTTTGTAATGCATTAAATGGAATCCCAACTATTTACAGTATCCCTTTTAAATATAAATAGATATCTTTGTTACATCATTTGTCTTAGCTATATTAAAACTCCACTGCAAAGCACTTAGTAGCTTCACAAACCACTGATCACACACTGCAGGTTTTACTGAAGTCAGTGGACAGAGGCACTGGTGCTGCCATGCTGTGAATGTGGGTCATGGAATCAAAACCTGTGGTAGCCAAACTACCTTACAGAGTCCAGAAGACTTATTAACATGCATTGGAAGCTCTCAAGGTGGTTCTACTCTCCAGAACCAGAGATTCATGCCAGCTATTATCATCATGTTTTGAGGGCTGTTCGACTGCAGTCCATCTCATCACATACAAAAAATATAAATTCTGGATTGCACCGTAAAAGTTTTAACTCCTCTTCTGGACAGGTAGATGTGGTAGGTACCTAAAACCAGCACGTGGGAATAAAAGTTCCCCTTCAAGAAAAACCAAGAAATGAAAAGTAAGAAATTACCTGCATGTTTTTTTCTCAACCTCAGGACTGAGACATTATGGGAGCTTGAAAAACCAAGCTCCAATCACTCCTGGATCTGCGTGATGTAAAGGTGTCAAATTACTTCTTAATAGCCTATGTGCAGCTGCTTCGTGGTGCTTCCCAAATGTTTCATTGCAAAGGGAGAGGAGGAATATTAAGCATTTTCTCCTAAGTGAGGACTTCTAGCATGGGAACTGCTGTGTTAATGTTGCGAGTTTACCAGGAACTTACCATGCCAAGTGAAATCTGAAAGACCATCCAAAAAGTAAAATATCAGTTACAGCCACGCCGACTAAGAGACTAAAGTAGGAAGGCATCCCATCTGGAAAATGTATGGCTTTCACCACTGCAGCTTCAGTGAATCTTGTTAATTTTTATGAGCGTAAAGAATGAGTACAAACACTCTTATCATGCAGTGAAATAGGTACTTCTTGAAAGTGCGACACGGAGTCTCTACTTCCCTTGCTTCAGATGTCTGGAAAAAAAGGATGCTTTATTGAACATGGAGAACCTTATATTTATTTTACTTCTAACACTAAATTTACCTGTTGGGTTGCAGAAAGGTTCAACCTGCCCTCTGTTTGAAAAGTGGAAAACTTACCCCTACAACTAACGAAAAGAAATGCCACAGTGAGGCTCTGACAGCTGCAGTTCAAGTCAAGCATAAGATTTTTTTGTAGTTAGAGTGTTAAATGCAAAGCAATATTTATGATGATCTTGATGGAATCTTTTCCACTTTTGATCATCCACACCTCTATATCTCTTTTCGGTCACCATCTGGATTAAGAAGATTCTAGCATCTGGTTACTGGAACTCAGAGAAGTCACTCACTTAAAGGGTTGACTTTAATAAACGTGCTTTGCCTCTATTCCAAATTCAGATGGAAAACTGATTAACACAGACATTGTCACTAAGAAAATGGTAATTGCCTATCCATAAGCTCTGTAAAAAAATGTGTTTTTCTCTCATCGTAGTAGTTAGATCAATTTTTCTTTCCTTTCCTGCAGTCCTGCAAATTTCCTTTTGATGAAAACTTGCTCAGCTTGTCTTCTACTGCTGGGAATATACACATAACACTGCAGTGAAGAAGTGTGGAAGTTAAAGAAAAAAAGTTTCTTGTACATAGCAAAGATATGAAGAATGTTTGCTATCTTTGCCTACTCGCATTGCTGATTCCTGTTTCTTCTAATTTCCAGTGCATTGCTCTCACAGGAATGTGAGTTTTAACAGAAACAACCATTGCCTCCCTGATCTTAATTTTTGGACAGCTTGGGGGATTTGTATTCATGCTCTCCTGTTGGAAATAGCTTTTTGAAAACAACTCTTTTGTGTTGAATTGCTTATTGCATTCATGTAAATCAGTCTGAGGTGAAAGCTGTGGCCACTGGCAGAGACACACCCTTTGTTTCATCTCCCATTGCCACTTCCTGACCTGCATTGCTGGGCACCATTATCAGGAGAGGCTTGTTTGGATAAGCAGATGCTATAGAGTAACAGTCACAGCCCATTTACAAATCCAACACAGTTGGCTTAACATAATAATAATAATGAAAAAAATATCAAACATAAAATAATGGGAAAATATGTGTATTGTTTGCTTTGTTTGACATCATAAAAAAGGTGCACACTTGGGATGCTTATGCCCCAGATTGTTATTTTCTGATAATGTACCTGGTTAAAGTAAAGTTTTCCCTCTGGATGCATATATAACGCTTAGATAAGAACAATTCACAAAATCCTATTATAGTGCTGCTGTACACAAACACATTTTCGAATGCTTCAGATAATATCAGGTACATATATACAAGAGGAAAAGGTATTTCTAGGAATATCATTATTGGTGGCATATCTGTTTAAGTTCCCATATGCACTGGTGGCTCTTTTTTTGAGTCAGACACTAAAAACATTAAAAAAAAAAAAGCATTTGACTTTTTGAAATAGCAGTCTTCTTTATACACACAAACAAAGAAACACAAAGTTTTAGTATTCTTCCTCTCCTCTAGCTACCTCTATTCCATCTTTATACCCAGAAAGAAAATCATCACCTTTAGATCTCCAAGATATTCTATTCCTTTTAGTATATGTTTAATTCCATCCAAAGGGAGACTGCATGAAAATTTTCAACTGTCAGAAAACATAAAATGTAATTTTTTCCTTGTTTTTGAATAGATATCTAAATAAGTAAAATGACTAGATCTTATACTCTGGGAGAGACTGGTTTATTTCTGTAGCACTGCCCCGAAGGAGAGCAGAATTCTAAAAGGGCTGTGCAATCACTGCTGATCCTTGAGTACCTGTAGATAGCACTGGAACATATTATTAGCAGAATTTACTCTGGGTGGTTAGTAGCTTGCCGGAAAATTTTCAGATAGCTTTGTAATTGTTTTAAATCTCGTATGTTTAAAATAGGTTTAAAAGTATCTGGGTGTGTATTTTACTAAAATATTCAGGCTATTCAAATATTCAAGCTAATTAAAAATAGTCCATTCTGGTCCTATTTCTTTCATCCAAGAGTCAGCTGTACATGTTAACGGAGGATAATACCACAGGCTATAGAACAGCAAGTATTATATGAAGTCTGAAAATCAGCCTGTATAATTATAACATGTTTTAGCTTTCACTGTCTTCAGCTATTCTTGGCAATAGATTTATAAACATTGAATATTTTATAGCACTTATGAAAAAAAAAACCACTTTCAAAAATAAAATCATTAACATCTTTTTAGTAGATTTAAACTAGAGCTTAAACTAGAATTGATACAAGCATTATATTTTTTTCTTTGTATAGAATATTAAATAAAAGCCCGTAATTATGAAGTTGCAAATGCAATGCAGTTGTAAAACCAGGAGCCATTTGGTCAAGAACTAAGCTACTAGCATGAATGTCTCCTCAAAGAACAAGACTCCTTGTACTAGACATCCAGCTGGTAGAGACATTATCATAATCTCACAAAAACAGATTTTTATAAAATATGCTTTAGAAAGAATCCTGACTTTCAAAAATGTAAAGAGCAAAGAGTAATGTAGGGATATGTTAACAGAATATATCATAAACAACTCTCATTCCACACTCTAAAAAAAACTTCTTGTTGAAATAAAATCAAGTCTTCCTGATGATTTCTTATTGAACATGTTTTCTTCTAAAAATGCTCTAAACTTTTGAACCTTCAGAAGCATATATTTATAACTCAAAAAGGCTTTAGAGGAGAAGGCAATTACTTCTATATTAAATGTGTTTTCTCTTATTCTTATAGATGCTTCTTTGTTTTGATCTCCTGATAACCATGAAATAGTAAAATTCTTCTGAGACATCTATCTATAAATATTATAATTTAGTTTGTACATGGTATGAGCCTAACCTTTAACAGTAACTGAGGCAGTTCTTTTAAAATAAAATTGTGATTCATTTTACCTAAGAGAAAGAAGTCTAATCTAAACTAGCCTCACAAGCTCCCCCTGTAGTGAATACAGGATGTTTTTATCCCTTGTGGTATTTGTCATTTGTTTGACACATGACATGAAGCCAACCAAAGCACAATCTCCTGCAGCTGCCTGTCTGACACAGGGACATCTTAACTGACCAATCCAGTGAGATGCTAAACCCACACAGTTTGAAGACAAGTGAGATGAACATTCCTGCAGGTCAATAAGAAAAGGTTTGTACCTTGATAGGGTTCTTTCCAAGGGGAGATTGTGTCCAGATACCTCAAACACCTAAACTTGCATAGACTTTGTCTTTACTTAATGTCTTTTAAAGGCTTATTTATTTCTCTCAGGGAAATGAGAGACTGTTCAGTGTGTGGTTTTGGGAGGGAAACAATCTAGTACCACAAAAATTTGCCTCACCTTTGCTTACAAAGCTAACAGAAGCCTGACCCTCATGGGCAGAGAAGAACTGCACTTGCAAAATGACTGGTTATTAACAGGAAACCTTTCAAATATAAGACTGTGTGCTGTTCTGTAGTGTGTACAATACCAGATGGGTATTTCAGTAAGACCATGTATTTGTTGGTTAGCACTGGATGTACTAATTAAGGTATATCTATTCTGAAGATTAGGCTGAAAAAGGAGAGAGCTTGTTATGCCCATTGTTCAGGCAGAGCAGAAGTGTGCTCTACTGAAGAGAACGTACTGTTCCTTCCTAGTTCTGCTTATTCATTTAGGCTTAGTGTGTTTTAAACAAATTCTTACATGTTCTGATCAACTTGGCAGAAAAGTTGAACCATTTTTCTTGTCTGCAACTGATGTTATAGCTATAGCCTTCCTTACCAAATAGGAAATCAAAGGACAAAAAAAAGAACTCAAGCTTGTACACACAGGTTAATAAGGTAAACAGAGGTGTTTTTTCATGGTCATTCAATTTCAAAAAGCCCTCTTGAAAACCAAGTCTTAAAAGACTTTTATGAGAAGTGTTAGACTGTTCCCTTATTCTTTTATAAAAGGGAAGTTAACTGCAATTTACTTGAAGCAGAATTTCAGCTTGTACTGAGCCTCATGTAACTAAGTGGCTCAAATAAATGCAAAAATTTAAAACCTTGTCTTGAAAGGAACTCTGAGTCATTCTTTCCAGATACACATACATACAAAAGCCAGTTAGAAGTGTCCTATATATGTATTAAATTGACTACATAGTCCTGAGCTATGTTTCTAAAGCCATGGAGGTGGTTAAAGAGTAGATGAAAAGAGCTGATTTTGAATTCAGTGAAGCCTGAAAGAGATGCACATTTTTCCCTGCCTAAAGTAAGAGAGAAGGTTATAAAATCCTCTGAAATAAAGAGGCAGCTCTCCTACTGCTCAGCTTTATAGTATGGCCAACAGCTTTTCCAGTTCACTCCTGGGAGTTTTCAGCAACCAGAGGCCTAAGAAGAAGGACTGAGAACAAAAGAGAGTACAACTCAAAAAACCCAGCAGTATTCAATAACTCAGCATTATTCCTACCATGTGATGACATCACTGAGGTGACATTTGAAGAGGTGATGTGCAGCTGGAAAGTTTTGACACAGAACTTAATTTAAATTCTCTTTGAACAGTTCTACCAGGATGTGGAAGTGCTATTGCCATGTACATGGCTGAGGGTTTTTCACTCTTGAATGCCAGCTTTTTTAGAATATATATTCCTGGAGAGGGCACTGAGGCTAATATTTGGTAAACAAAGATAAGTAATGGGATTTAATACAGGTTTAAGGTTCTTGATATTCATTGATTTACCTCCTCAAGACAACTGCTTGACTGGCTTCTTTTGATTAACTGACTTAAAGGCTTTCTTTGGTTTCATAGGATTTATTTAAGATTAGTCATATTTGCCCATTTATAAATTGCTTAGGTTCTCCATGATACACCAAATAGGTTTCACCAACCCTTTAATGCATTTTGCCCATCTATAAATTGTTTTAATTACCTGTGATACAGTATTAATTGTCTGCTACTAATTTTGACGATAGAGTACTTGGTTCCCTTAAGAATCAGCTGACCCTCCTAGGTGTAATATCTTTCAAAAACCCTTTATAAAGAAATATGCAGGAGACTGTAGAGTGCACTGTTTGTGCACTCTTTTGCTTTTAATGTAATTCTCTTTTTCTGACAATGGAATGATCATAGCAAAAAATCATCAATTTTTCCTCTTTTTTTCTTTAATTATGACACGATAAACAACCCAGTTCAAGAGACTAAATGAAGAGAATCAACCCTGATTCACCATCCAGAGAGACAGATACTAAGATTTAGTTTCTGCCTTTAATGGTTTCTTCAGATTATAAATAGCCTGAAAATTTTTAAATAAAATGAAGTTATACTCAGCAACTTGAAATAACTCCTCCTTCTAAACTCACAAGTGTTATTAGCAATCAAGAGCACTCCATGGTCATCTTTAATTTGATTATTAGTTCTTGCTAAAGAGGAAATCTTTTTATCAGGGATTTTTTTTTCAGTTTGAGAAATGGGGAACTGCAAAGCAGCAAGTGTGACACAATATCAAGCTAATTGGAAGGAACTGTAATCAAGAACAGAACTGGCAGGCAAGTAGATAGATATAATGTAATGTGAAAGAGGAAACACAACTTTTATAGGAGGTAGTTATCCCTTACAAAATTTATTATAGTGCTTTTAAAGAGTCAGTAAGCATATGGATGGATAAAAGCACACTTGGATTTTTGAAAAGTCCCTTACCAAAGGCTTTTAAAGAAACCAGGGTATTGCAGGAAGAAATAGGAAATGCTTTTCTTGGGTTAATAACTGCTTAAAGAAGTAGGTATGAAGTATAGTAATAAATGGTCAAATTTTATGGGAGGCAGGTGACCAAAGGAGTCCCACAGGGATTCCTTCTGTTGCAGTAGAGACAAAAAATCAGTGGATGGGATTGAGACAGTCAGGGCAACTAAAAAAAATCTGTCAGATAGAAGTGCAGATCTCATGACGCTGAATGACAGGGAAAAAGATGGCAGGTGAAATTCAATGCTGAAAAATGCAAAGTAATTAAAAAGGAGGAGAAAATCCCTAACTATGTAGACACTGTGCTGGGATGTACTTGGCAGTGCTGGATTTACAGCTGGGCTTGATCTGAATGGTCTTTTCCAGCCCAAATGAATCTATGATTCTACAAAGACAACAAATGACAGTACTGGACATAGAGAGCATTTTATATGATACTGATATTATATGATCAGGAAAGATTTTCAAACTTTTACTGCATATCAGAAAGACAATTAAGCAGTTGCTAGAGACTGTAACAGGTATCCCCAGAGCACTTGTGTGCATTTAACTCATGCGAACAGACACGTACTTGCAGATATAAAGTGTGAGGATGACTTATTTTCCTTGGACAAAAGTTCGTAGTACATACATAAGAAAAATATGTATCTATGAAATTCTCACCTGCTGTGTTTCTCTTTATACATGTCGATATTTACATGGGCTAACAAGGAAAGCTTCAGCTCCTGACCTTCTGAGGTGCTCAAAGCAAGGATTTCACTGGGTAGATGACTCCAGTTTCTGCTAGTGGGAGAGAAGGGCTCTTCTTTTCTATTCTCCTTTAGTTTTGAGTGATATGCAGGAGAAAGATAAAATGGACCAGACAGCAACCTCCCTCCCACCGAGCAAGCCCAGAGCAGCCATACCAAAGACAGCCACATCATTCCCAGTGTGCAGCAGCTGAGCTGAGAGCACACCCTTGCCACACAAAGTTTGATGAGAGCTTGCCACCGCAGAGCTTCTGGAATAAGAGATTACAGTCATATGGCTTAAACTCTGAAAGTTTCTGACATTTAATATCAGTAATTAAGAGTTCAGATTGGTGGCTGAATCAATAACCCCTTGCAGTTATTGATCAGAAGCTGCCGCCCTGCCAATCACGGAGCAGCGCTGACCTTATGAAAGCTGGTGTCTGCTTCTAGTGCTGTCCCCGTACCACCTCCTTATGGCCTGTGTGCCTCAGAAGTGCTTAAAAAGATGTGAGGATGCTGTCATCAAGATGTGCTCTGACAGGAGGCTTCTGGGACACCCTGCAGTGTCTGCCTGCTGCAGCTTACTCAGGTATGGAAAAATCTACACAGGCATGGAAGGCAGGACCACTGGAGATGGGCTCCTTCCCCCAGCTGCCTCTCAATCTGCCGCTTACCCGCTGCCAGCCCAGAGCAGCTGTCCCCTCTCCCCAGACTGAGGCAGCACCATGCTCTCTCTCCCACATGTAAACACGAAAGTGCTCGAGGCACCCTCCGCAGCCTGGAAAATTTCACAAACCATAGGGTGAAGCCTCTCTGCCATCCCTCCTTGCTGATTGCTGCTGCTGAGGCACTGCCGGGGCTCCTCAGGACAGCACCACACTCCAGCCTGTGGATGAGGGCACTTTGGTGAGAAAAAGGCACTTAGCTGGAGAAAACACCCACAAAAAAGTCTAGATGGGCATCCGAGTAATTTTTTCACCATTGGATCTCTAATGTCTTCCATAAGATCTCCCACCTGAGATGCAGTAGCAGCAGAAAACTGCTGTCTGCCAATGGTTAAAAGAAAGTATTATACATATACAAATACACATATTCAGTACATATGCACATATATACACACATGCATACATACACACAACTACTACGACCAAATGACAATTATTAATGCAGTATCAAAACGTAATATTTTAGAAAAAAAGTCTTTTTTTGCAAATAAAGCACTGAATTTTCTTTCACTAATAATAATTATGTGGAACAACTATTCCCTCCCCCCCCAATTATATGAGCAAACACAAATATCTTAATTCACAAATCTGCCTCTTGGACTGTGTCTGCTTGGTTAGCTGTGTTCAGGGACTCTTTTGCCTTAGTATCTACTCTATTAGCACGTAGAAGCTCTGAGGTGCAATGGGAAATGTAGTTTAACCAGACAATTCAGCCAGTTATGGTGAATGAACACACTAAAAATCCCATAAAACCTGTGGAACGTGTGACTCCTATGAAACATCCAGGTGACATTCTGAATAAAAACTTTTCAGATCTTTATTTTAAAAAAATTGTAAAAAAAATTCAGAAAAAAAAATTCTACAAAGCAAAACCACAAAGACCAGCATATAATCCATTTTTCTTAACAGCTTCAGTAGTACTAAGCAGATCCTGTCATCCCTGCCATTTCTTCCACTGTAGCCTGCCAAATGGGTCTTAGCCAATTAGCTTGGAGTTTTAAAAGATTCACAAGCCAGTGTTCAGATTCTTCCCACTACTAAATGGTACACTTTATCTTCCTGCCTTGTGCTGTGCCATGAATGGCACGAGACAGTGTTTCACATCCTCCTTCACACAATGCATCTCTACAGCCTGGTTTAATACCTGGCCCTGAAGGGGAATTAATAGTTATTTAACATTTTGGACTAACAGTGG
Organism: Rhagologus leucostigma; assembly: GCA_013397725.1. NCBI lineage: Eukaryota > Metazoa > Chordata > Aves > Passeriformes > Rhagologus > Rhagologus leucostigma. The sequence continues at coordinate 636,535 of VZTD01003101.1, forward strand.
GTAAGTATTTTTAGACTTGGAGATATCTATAGATCTGGATTTTAGTCTTTAGAGATATTAATGTCACATAAGGGCTTAGATATTAAAAGAAAAATTGATTAAACTTTAAATTAGGAGATATACAAAGAAGCAGGTGTCTGCAGAAAGCAGGAGGGAAAGGCATGCAAAAAGGAACAACACTGGTTATCTTTCCTCTCTTGAGACAGCTCCCCCTGAGCTGACCTTTCTGAGATGGGACCTGCAGTCAGTGCACCTCCTTCAGCAGGCAGCTGGGAGCAGTAGGAGCTGGAGAATGCTGTGAGTCTGCTCAATTAGCTAATGAAAATTAGCTCTGCTGAGCAGGTTCAGCATGTTAGTGGCTGAGTGCAGTGAGACTTAGTTATGGATGAGGAAAAGTCACTGTGTTTGTCTCCACTGTATGCTGCCCAATTAAGCCCAGTCATTATGTTTATCCTCATTCAGCACTGAGCTTTACCTTCCCTTGGCAGAGAGGAGGACAGACAGCAGCAGCACCGAGGAGAGAGGACAGGCTGAAAATGCTTTGAGAGGTTGCTTCACAGGCAACATCTTGCTGGTGTGTGGTTGGACTATGGGATATTTATAAGGGTCCTTCCAACACAAACCTCTTGGTGATTCTATGAGCTCATCAGTCTAAACCATAACCTCGATGCTCACTGTTAGATACAGTCACTCACACAGGGGCTCTGCTTCACCATAATGTGTTTCAAATGAGAAAAAGACTCAAGATCTGAGACCTGGGCCCAGCCAGCCAAGCCTAATGATTTGGGTGTTTCTGTGTGCCATAATATGCAAATACTGAGATAAAATTCGTGCCCGCACAACAACTTAATAAGCAGAGACATAGTCAACAGTGTAGTGAAAGGTTTCCATTTTTCTCAATGATTTTTGCAGTCTTTAGGGTACAGAATATTTCCACCATGGACACCAGGCATCCCACCTATCTCCAATTACCTTAGTCCAGATTTCAGGAAAGGAAAAGATTTTGCTTCAAATCAGTTCAAAAAGACTGAGGGTTTAAAAGTTAGTTACCGTGTTCCTGTGTGAACACCTTCTTTTCTGTACTTCTGAATAAAAGAGAGTGTTTTCTAGCAGAAGAATTTGTCAAATGCTTTGAGGATGTTTATTGAACACGACTTAGATGTGAAACAGACACTTAACGGTTATGATCCCCAGGACCTCATCATTTTTGGTCAAGTCTAGGAACACATGTGGACATCCTGCGGCACTTTGTACTAGCAAACAGGACCTTACCAAGAGCTCCAAAAGCTCTGTACAGAGAGATGTGTGTCCAAAGTTAAATGTTCTCCCTTTTCTGCCAAAAATAGCAGTAGGTACTAACATCATCTGTGTTTGTAACACTTCTTTTTGTGCAGTGGCCCATCTGGGATCAGGGATGAATGTCATCTCCTGGAGCTTGCCTGGGAATAAGGGTGCTTTTGTCTTGGGTGGTAGCTGAGGGCTTGAGTCTACTACGGATGATGAAAACTTGGTCTTTTTCATGCCCGTGTGAATCCATCAAACAAAAGGTTTTTTATAGCATACTTTAAAAGTTTTCTTATCAAGAAAGGAAACGGCACAAGAAAGATATCATGAAGTCATGCCTCTTTTAGTTTTGGTCTTGGAATTAGACATTTAAATCACTGGTTAACTCCCATGGCTCATGCACAGCCTCATTATTGGTGCTGGCTATTAATTCCTTAGAAGCCTCCTGTCCCATAGTGCTGTCTGTGTGCTTTGGTAAGGTCTCTCAACCAAATCAGGCTGCTCTCACAGCTTCCTTTGCAGAGAAATTAGAAAGGATTCCCAAACAGGAGGAGCCTTCACCAAAACTCACTGAACAGGAGGAGAGTCTCAGGATCCAGAGGATGATCTAGACTGTGAGTGGGCCATAAATATACTTGTTGTCCATGATAACCCCTCCACTGTCATACGCTCCTTGTTTCCATTACCTGTGCTAAGGAAAAGCAGCCAGCATGCGTGTGCCTTTCCCTACGCTGCGAATATACCTTAATTTTGTGCAAACACACACTCAGCTGTTCTGCTCCTCAGCACCCCATCTGCAGAGAAGGAGATGACAACACTTTTCCACCTCAGAGATCTTCATAGTGGAGGCTGTCGTGATTTCAACAGATGGTGCCTTTGAATTTAGGGGAGGAAATCAGCTGGTAATCTGGATTTAGAGAGCTACATGCACTTCATTTCATGCATCACATTGGGACAAACCTCCTGGAGCCTGTTCCTCAGGTTGGGAGCTTGCCCAGGGGAGGGCTGTGTAGATATTTCATTTCCTTCAGTGGCTATTTCAATTTTAGCCTCTTTTCTGAGCAGGGACAAATGTCTTAATTCTACAAATAATGGCAGAATGCGTCTAAGGCAAGACAATTTAGATGGATGGATTTTGGCTGATATTTAAGAACTGTAATAAATAATCTCCTCCTCGCCCACGCCTCTCCTAGAAATCTACATACCTTTGTGCATATATTACAACAAACTCTAATAAAGAAATAATCCAAAATGGCACCTGTTAAAAAAAAAAAGAATAACCCCAAAATGTAGGTTATTGAAATATGAGTGTAATATAGAAAAGATAGCAGTGCTGATATTAATGACCTATCTGTCTCCTGGTGCACTTAAAAAGTCTCTCATGTATTTTATTTTATTTTTTATTAGAAACTGTATCATTAGCTCTAAAGAACTTCCTGGGAAGGGCAAAGAGAAAGATCTGACTTTTTAAAAGCCAAATTCAGCTAGACTTTTTTTCTTACTTAGAAAAAAAAAAGAAGATTTTTTTCATAAATATTTTTTCCCCTCTGGCTGGAATATTAGGACAGTATATTAAATTCCTGCCCCCAATTCCACAAAAGGAAGACCCAACTACATTTACATAATAATGTCCCTACTGTGCTTTTGACAGATGGGTTTCATCGACACAGACATACTGTTAGGGGCCTAGCAATAGATTAAAAAAACAACAACAATAGATTGTAACATAATAAAAGTGTATTGTAATGTACATCATAACTTTTGGCCAAGGTTAAATATCCAGTTGGTGTATGAAAGTCGTATTCCATTAGACAAAATAGATGTCATGCAGCAAAGCATTAAAGATGAGTTGACTGAGCCATTTGTTTTTATTTATATTACATTATATTTTCCTTGATTCTATTTATGCAGTAAGTTAAGGGAAAAAAAAGATCCTCTCATCCCCCTTTTTCACCTACACCACTGCACCGGGATGTTATCGACAGCGAGTGCTTCCATGTAAGGCTGCCCATGGTGCAGGGTGCTGCACAAAGCCACAAGATACACCTGCTGAAATGCCAGCACTCCTGTGTAGATACACCTGAGCAGCCTGAGAGCTCTTACATGGTTAGCAAGCCAGACACAGCACCACCAAGTTCACCAAGTACCAACCTCTGCTTATCATTTCAGAGTCCATGTTGAAAGTCACTTGGTGAGCTGCCATGAGGTCCCTGCTGCTCTCACTCCTTGCTGTCTGCCCTAAGTCTGACAGAATAAACTGATTTGTAACATAGGGACTCTTGGAGGTATCATCCAAGAATTTATTGAGGTGGCACGTGTAGTGCTGCCCCAGGAGTCCTGTCCACTGCAGTGCTCACGCTGGGTCAGATTACAGGTGGGTTGTGTGCACTGTTCCCTCCTTACAACAGCTCTGCAGCTGCCTCTAGTCCTCAAGAGATTCTCCCAAAGCCTCTAAAGAGACAAGAGAGCAGCATGTGTCTTATTTTTATTGTTGTTGGTTCTTTCTCCTTTCCTCCCCCCTCCCAGCTCCAGCAAATTTGTGCCTTTCTTAGTAATGGCTTTGTGCAGCTTCATGATAAAAGTCATCCACCAAAGAGACAGAGCAGTTTTCTCTGCATGTCTCCCTGAAAGGTACTCTTGGTTGTGAGAGCTTCACAGCCTCTCTTTAATGTCAAGTTATATGGTTTTGGGGGCTTTCCCAACTCCATCAATCCCCCTGACGGCACAGACACTTTGAGTGGAGTGGTGAGGACAGAACTGATAAACTGCAGCCTTCTCCGGTACTGGACTCTCTCCAAGGAGACAATAATGCTCTGCCCAGGAAGCGGTTTTTGCTCCGTACAAAAACATTTTCCCACCAGGAGGTGGTAGCCAAGATGCACATGGGGACGGGTGCCACCAGGCATCAAGTGAGGCTCACCTCCCTGGCGACACCATCCTTCCCTCAGCAGCTGGGGTGGGGGCAATGGACTCCTCGAGTTGTTTCTCACATTGTCATGACAACACGCAGCCAGAGGGTCTCAGCCCACCTTGGAGAAGCTGTTGTGGTGCCCAGAGCAGCCCAAGAATAGAGAACTGTTGTGATCACTGACAGAAGCCATTCACCAGAAAGGAGGGATGAAGAGAAGGAAATGCAACCTCTAACAAATTTGAAATTGACAATTCTGTCACTCCAGGTTTCTGGTAGCATGTGCCTATTGGGGCTACAGAAAGTATGGCCCAGGTAAAGGGAGTTCTCATGCAAATCAGCTCACAGCCTAAGGGAATGGACCTGTGATAGAAGACAGGAAATGGATTTTGCTGCTCTACACGAAGGAGGCAGAGACAGACTCAGCCCACTGTGCAGTTTACACTTTGTGTTTGCAGAAGAGCAAGGAAATTAATTCCAAATCATCTGTAAAGACACTAAATATATTATTGCTTTTATTCCACTTCCAATGAACTCCAGAAGTGAGCTCTGGAAGAGTAAGAGTTTACCTGGGCAGGCAGGCGTTCCTCTTTCCTCTTTTGGTTCTGACAGTCAGACAAAAAAACTGTAGGTATCTGTCCACCAAAACAAATCTTTGGGATGGATATGCACCACACAAAGAGGTAGAGGCAGCAGGTTTTATTTTCCCTTCCTTACCCTGTGCTGTAAAGTATAAGAGGTCACACAACATTTTGGCTATTTCCAGACTCCAACTCTAAGCTGTCAGAACACCAGGATCACGTCAGAACCACCATTACCTGAATTACTTCCCATCCTGGAAACAGACTCTTTTCCTGCCATCACACTGTAGAACTTGACTTCTAACATTAAAAATTAAATATAAAGAAATCCATGTTTTGCAGTGGGTTAACACAGCAGTAACCCAAACTACTCTTTGTTCATAAATGCATTACATATAACAGAAGAAAGATTTTTATTTGTTTGTTTTTATTTCTTAATCACATTCTGAAGAGGTCATATGTGAAACACAGCTGCAAGAAATTTTATTTTTCTTTGGTTTTTTATCAGTCTTCCTCCTCATTTATTCTTATAAGATTATACGGCTATCTGCTTTTAATTTCCTATTTAAAGCCTATCTCCAACTTGTAAATAAATATGCTTTTTCTAGTTCAGGTCAAGTTTTAGTCTCCAATTAATGAGGAAAATGCATTAGACATCAATGCCCTCTTCTAGGGTTGTTGGTAAAGTAAAATCTAATTATATTCTGGTCTTTGCACTTGCTGGACATATTCAGAATTTGTTTATACTCAGAGTCTTGACTGAAGGTAAACTGCCACATCATGTTTGTGTTTTGAGAATCTACATCTACTTTCATTGACTGAAGAATATTTTTGCGGTCTAGTATCTGTCTACACAGGGATGTAGGTGGGGAAGAAGAGGGAGGAAGCCATTTTTGCGATGTGTTCAGTTTAACCAGGGAAAACTATGACCAGCCATTTGAGATCAGTGGAAAACTTCCACATAAATCCGTGTCCATAGATCCATGACACTGGGATAAGCACCAGTGAAGGAACCAGCCGTTCTGATTAATGTGTGGTTCAAACTGGCAAGCAAATCTCTGATGAAGTTACAGGTTCTTTCCAACAAGAGACGGGAAGAAATTCAGCAAGGTCTAGGAAGTACTCACCATTGCCCCAGGACAGAAAACAGCTTTTGTTTCTGTACCTAAATTCTGATATGCAGTGGGTAAAAAGAGAGGCATCCATGCAGATAAGATCCTCAGATGCTGCTGCAGGGCTAACTCAATTGCTTTCCTCCTGTGTTTGCTAAAATTGGTACCTCCTGTGCAAAAGCCATGATAAACAAATAGCAGTATCATTCCAAATGTACTGTCATCATCATCATCACAGGCCTCCTCCTGACCACTACAAGATGAAGACCTGACCTTAAAAATGGCACCCCTGGCTCGGACCAAATGTGACCACTTTTGTCCGTGCCATCTGTCTATTCATCTTGGTGACAGGCAGCCCTGGCTCTGCTCTCTGCCCAACCACTATGAATAGGCAAGTGACTGCAAATGAGCTTCACTTAAATGGAGAGAGCTGATACCAGCCTCGGGAAAGTATTTCACACATCACAGTAGGAAAGGGCCATTGTTTTTGTTCAGATTTGGGTTTTATTTCTTGCTGCGCTTATAAGGAAGGAGATTTTGTTCCTTGGGGGTAATGCAGATGTTTGTATGGGTAGTTAGTTAAGGGACAATAGAACAGTTTCAGGGATGTGGTCCAAGCAGAAGGGACAGCATGGGGCAAGAACTGAAGAGACCGGTGAGAGGAGCAAATGAGTGGATTTTTTTTCCTGAGGTAAATACTCAGAAGTAAGACCATAGGGAAAGTAATAAGTCTCTGGACAGCATTTGGGATTTGTTTTGAAAATCATCTGATTAAACCATGTTCCTCATGCAGCCAGTAAAGGCACAGCTCTTTATTTTTCTCACAAAAAATCTTACCTCCTAGGAATTAATGAAAATTTAGAGACTAGAAATCACAGTGAGAGAGGAAATAAGGAGCAGTGATCAAGATGCAAAAAGAACTGAATTAATGTTTCTGTTCTGCCATAAAGCGTCTTTTATAAATCTGGACAAAATAACCTTTCTACACCGATGTTTCACAGGTGAAATAGACATAACAACACTTATTTACCTTTCCAGAGCTTGGAAAGGGCACACAAATGTGAATAAACTAATATAAGGGCATCGTTTTCTAGTGACATCATTGTCTTATTATGCTGGGTCACAGATTTTGCCATAAGCTCTCACTGGTTTCTATTTCAGAGAATCACAGAAGTGTTGGGGTTGGAAGGGACCTCTGGAGATCACCCAGTTCGACTCCCTGCCAAGGCAGGGTCACCTGGAGCAGGTGATACATCCAGGAACACATCCAGGTGGAGTCTGGATGTCTCCAGAGAGGGAGACTCCATGACCCCCCTGGGCAGCTGTTCCAGTGCTCTGCCACCCTCAATTTAAATGAGGTTTTCCTCATGTTGAGGTGAAACCTTTTGTGTTTTAGTTTATGGACACTGCTCCTCGTCCTGTCACTGGGCACCACTGAAAAGAGTCTGGCACCATCCTCTGACACCTGTCTTTGAGATACTTATATACATTAACGAGATCCCCTCCCAGTGTTCTCTTCTCTGGACTAAACTGGCTCAGTTCTCACATCTCTTCTCATAAAAGAGAGGCTCCAGATTCCTTATGCTCCAGACATTTCTGACCTCTGCTGGATCCTCTCCAGTAGCTCCTTGTGCTGAGGAAGCCGGAACCTGACACAGCATTTCTTCCAGGACTGCAGTTGGGCATGATGTGTTCCTTGACCGTATCATACTGATTCTGTAAATCTCTTTTGTTCTTGATGCACTGAGCAGTGCATCATCTCATGGAGGACAGATGAGAAAATAGGACAGGTGTTAGGAAGGATGTGCATGGAATATTTTGGGAGGAGTATGAGGCAACCAGGGGAATACCACAAGTGGAAGAGGAATGGGGGAGGAGAGAAGGCTGGATTGCAGAGAGTAGACTGGAGGAGTGATAAAGTGAGCTGTGGCTCCTGGGCAGGAGTGAGGAGGGTGGCTCAGACAGCAGTGTCATTGCGTGCTGCTTGGCTGCTTCTCCAGATGCAGACTTCTGAAGCCAGGCATCACTGACAGTTTGCCCATAAGTGGTATGCCAGTGCTCGAGATATTTATTAAGCCAGGACCATTAATTCCTCACTTACACAGGCACTTAAGTTCACTGACAATTGTTTAAAAGTTGTTGATAACATTTAATGGTGGTAAGATGATCAGCTTTTTGTTTTGCCTCTAAGCATCGTTAATGTAGGGGACAAAGCCAGAGGAATACAAAACAGCCCTCACCTCGCTACAAAAACAGTGGCATTTTGTTTTCAGTGTGATTTTCATGATTACAGGCTATTACCATTTCTGGACAGTTTGGATGAGATGGGCGTCCACTGGACACCAGTATGGAACAAAACAGGCTCTCCTGAAGAACTGATCATATAAATGGGCAGGTCAAAGGAAAGGTGGAAGGGGCAAAAAGAAATAATAGAATGGTTTGGGTTGAAAGGGACCTTAAATATTATCTAGTTCCAATCTCCCGGCCATGGTTAGGCATGCCGTTCACAAATGTAAAGAAGATATTTGTTCCAGGAGCCACAGCAGGTCTCTGGGCAAGAGAGGAACAATATAAAAATCCCCTGATTACTAAAGTTCTGTTTAATCTACATCCATAGACTTCTGGACTAGTATGCAACATGACTGACTAGCATACTAGGAACCAAAAGACATGGCATCACGGGATGAAGATACACTTCCTTGACTGCATTGTGCAGTTCTGCTTAGACCGTTGGTCAGATTATTCAGGAAAGATTATTCAGGAAAGTTCTCCCTGTTTTTTTTTTTCCCCAGATCCCACCATGAGGTCTTTCTACTACAACACAGTCAAGGAATCTTTCTTGTAGCAGTAATCTGGTGGGACAGACTTGGCTACTATGTACAGAGGAGAGGAAGGACACCCATGCTGGTGTTTAATAGCTCAACCTACCTCTGTGTCGGCCTGAGAGTCTCCATGTGGTGACTGGATCTAGAGGTCTGGCATTATGGATAATAATCCCAGATAACATTTGTGTGCCTCAACTGCCCATTTGAGGCTTCAGAAGTGTGTGGGCAGGAAGCTACACATTTTAAAATGTGTATCAAGAAAAGCACAGGCCACAAGGGTGGTAAACCCAGGTCTAGAATTCAGAAAGAAAAGGAAACATCACCTCAGCAAGGAACTGAGATCTTGCTGCAAGCCAGCGTACAGCATTTTAGCACGGCACATTGCCTAGATTTAGGTGGCAGCTTGTCACTGTGGGACCTTGTGCTGCCTCTCTGTTGTGACTAATGAGCCTGTACAGCCAAGTGGGCTCCTTGCACGGCTACCAGAGAGGAAAGAGAAAGGTGATCTTAGAGTTTATGGGGTTTAATAAAGCCCTCGAGCACACAGCCTCTCTCCTTCCTCCTGCTGCTGTTCCAGAGTCCATTTTACCTTATAAAGCAGAGAAAACAACTGCAAAGAGGGGAAAGTCATTACTGTTTCTGGGTTACACATATAGAATAATGGTGGAAATTGGCAGATTGCCCCAGAGGTGAGCAGGCATGGAAATCTCACCGCCTTGGCAGAGGCAGGAAGTTCCATGAGTGAAATCTCGTCTTGGTATGAATAACCTAAACAAGTTACTTGAAGGACCAGCTTCCCCCTGCATGACTACACACCTGATATCTCCACTGATGAGGCAGAAAGGAAGGATTTCAAATCAAACTTGTCCCTAGGAATATAGGCACTTGGCCTAGGGATCATCTCTGTAGCAGGGGGTTAGACTTCGACACCCCGATTCAAACAACAAGTAGAAAACATCCACTTTAGTGAGGGAGATGCTCAGTTCAGATGGGTTTTTTGTAGTATTGTAGAAATTTGCTGCCAAACCCTTTTTTTCTTTCTGCCTGTATAAAAAATGACTCTGAATGCAATAAGAACAAGGTGTTCTAATTAAATAGATTTGTTTACATCTTGTAGCATGAAAAACTAATTCAGTCTGATATACTGTAGGTTCTTGCACTATCTCTCTCCCACTTCATGTAAAATTACCACTTTTAAGTAGTATTTTATTTAAGAATATTTAAAAAGTGGACTTGATTAAACAAAAACTGATTTAAGTTCCAAAGTGTTTATTTCTAAAACAAAGATTTCACTTCAAAGTGCAAGAAGATGGGAGGGGGAGAGCAGAACCTGTGCTATATCTCACAGTATTTCCTCCCTGTTTTATTACATTGCAAAGCTCCCTACCTTTGCTAGTCATGAGAACTCATAGCCTGTGGCTAGAACACACTTTTATTAAGTGAAGGTTAAAGTCAGGGCCCAAACAGATCCACTGTAATATGATTACAAACATAATATCCTGACCCAGACCTGTGCCACAGTATCAGCTCCAGATCAGAAGCAAAGGCAAAAGCTTCCTGAATGTAACTGTGTTCCTACCAGTGTAAAGAATTCTGCATGTTCTCCACCCAGATAGAGCTGGATCACCCTTAAAGGTACCACCACACTAATTATGTGGAAGATAAAAGACTGCAAGCTGAAAAACAGGTAAGAACAAATCTCAGCAACTCAGACCTGCCCATCAAGTAATTCTTGCAGGTTTATACAGTAAGGCTGGATGAAACTGTTGCAGGGAAGAATAATATCCCAATTAGTTTTATTTCTCAGGTTGTCGAAGTGAGATAAACAGGAACCTTTACTGCCACTTAGAAAAATTTCACTTCAGGGACAGGGAGCTGAGAGGAGAAGAACCCAAACACCCAGTCCACCCTCGACCCAGAAAGACAGCAATGTCTGCATGCAGCACCTATCAAGCAACAGCCTTCTGTACATTACATTTCCATCTATGCGGGCTTTGAGTGGTGAAGTAATGGCCTGCTTAAGAAGTAGGGCAAGTACCAGATTGGCCAGTATTCTTTAAGAGAAATTCCCCTTGTAGAAAGACAAGAATAGGACCATTTCCTGAGACCAGCAAGTGCCATAGGAGTCAGATAAGGAGGCTCAGGACCCTTAATAAGTAATTGCTGCACTATCCTTTCATTCCTGGTACTGATTATGGCCCCTGTAGGCAGCTGTGTCCATCCTGAAACAGAGCTTGGGAACTGATGGCCGCAGAGAGACTTGGTCAGCTCTCGGCCACAGGAAGAGGACTGTGTAACGCCAGCTCACTCTGTAACCCCAGCTGACAAAGGTGCAGTTCTTAAGACCTCAAAGCCCCTTTTAATAAAATAAATTCATTAATGTGTATCAAAGGAAAACAAAGTTTTGAAATATTTCTTCTTTTTTTGTCAAACCCTTTTGCCTAGATGATAAAAACTGTGCTAACTTGAAAAGTTCTTTTTTTGAGGGGTAAGCAAATTGCTTTTGCAAGTTCTCACTCCGTTCCAGCTCTCTGGCAGCCAGAGCTGCAGGAGATGTGGGGATGCTAAGCAACTTGGGTTTGTGCCTCTCTGGCAGCTGGAGCTGTAGGGAGACTGGGATCCGGGCAGGAGTTGGGTGCTCAGCCCCTGGCCCCCTGCCTACCGCGAGGCTCCTGCTTTCATCAGTTGCCTGTCTGTGCACAGAAAGCTAAAGTGACAAAAACCTTCTAGGGGTGAGGATAAAGGGAACAGCCAGGCGAAATCACGGCCATCTCTCCAAAACCAAAAGAGAATTATGAGAAAGAAAAGAAAAGCCTCAAAATTTTCACTGATTTGAAATTTTCCATGGGAACATCATTTGGTTGGAGAGGGGATTTTCTACCAGGAAACTGTTCCAGTGGGCAAGGGAAGAAAGTGAATTATGCAAAACTGTCCCAGGCTTGTGATGGTCTCACTGAAATGTGCCCACCACCTTTCAGGAAAATGATCAGCACTTTCTAAGAGACACTTTGCACCTCCTGAGGGTTTTGCCTTAAATTTGGTGTAACTTGGAGATAAGGCACATAGAGGGTAAGAGCTCTAGGGAAGAGTAATTTTCACCTTTCTGGTGCTTACAGCATGATAAAAAACTTTCCTTCGTGCTTTTGAATTAATTCCTCAAAAGTTCCAATGCCTGCACACCCATTTGTTTCCTCATTGTTTTTATTAAACAAGAAAGGCGAGCTTTATTACTGCGCAAATGAAAGCATCACCAGAAGATAGATACTTCCCAGATTCTTATTAATCTCTAAGACTTATGAGGCTGCCTAAGTTCCACAGAAATTAACATACTCTACAGATTTCTTCCAGCAAGTCACTGAGTCCTTGCTACCCTGTATGTGGACTGAAGGGAAGCCAAAAAGCAAAACCAAAGGAGAATAAATCTGTATTATTAGGAGGTTGTTCCAAGTCAAAATGTGCATGTGCATGCATGTCTTTGTCTACAGATATAGGGCAAGGCTCTGTGCTATGGTGCATCATCTACAGCACCATTATAGTAATTTACCATAGACTGTGGCCGTACAGATTGAACTGCGTGCCACAAAGTAGAGGTCATAATCATAATTAAAGCCCAATTGGATTTGCAATTCAAAATAATCTAAGACTAATCTCCAAAACTGAGGCTGTGCAAATGAAAAAGGTAGGGCATTGAATTTATTCTTTTTCCCTGATTTCCACTGTAAGATTACCTGTGCTTAACTGCAGGCACACTTAATGCCTGTGTGGTAGCAACATTTAATATCCCTAGCAGAGACCAAGGTCCCACAGCAGTATCTATTATACACAAGACAGACCCTACCCTGAACGTAACAGTCAAGGAAGAACCCAGAGTCATAGCAGATAGGTGAAACTACTTAATCATCCAGGTCAGTGCCTGAACACCCAGTTAAATACCAAAACCAGAACATTCTACCCCTAATGACTCAAAAAACAGAGTGAGAGATAAAGAGACAGAAGTACTAACAGCACAGGAAGCCCTGTTCTAGGCCAGGAATAACACACATGCAATTAGGGCAGAAGAGACTTACAGCACTGGTAATATTCTTTGTATCTGCGGCTCTTTTGTAGTGGCAAATTCCATGTTTTGTATCTTTTGGTTTCTTGTGGTGCAGTGATGCATTCAGCTAGGTCAAGATGTGCAATGCTGGGAAGGTTTTTATACCTTTTCTTATTTGCAGTAGATTTCTTTTCTTAAATTCTTGTCATGTAAGTGGCTAAAACAAGTTTTCCTGTGAGAAGACTGAAGTATATGTTCCTCTTGGTCTTCACGTGACTTGTGCTGTCCAGGTATTATCTTCTCTTTGACACTTCAATTTCCATAAGATCTCACCCATTCTGCCACCTTTAATCTACGCATCACATATTTTCTACAAGTTAGCCAGTGAGTGCAAAACAGAGAATGGGTGCAGTGGGTTTGGCTGGTGTAAGGAGAATTTTCTTCCCAGTGGCTGGTACGGGGCTGTGTTTTGGCTTTGTCCTGAACACAGGGTTGATAACACAGAGATGTTTTTGTCATTGCGGAGCAGGAGCTGCACACAGCCAAGGCCTTTACTACTTCTACTGCCAGGCTGGAGAGGGGCTGGGGGTGCTTGGGAGGCTGGGAGGAGACACAGCCAGGACAGGTGACCCCAACTGACCAATGGGACATTCCAGGCCATGTGACATCATGCTCAGTGTGTAAAGTGGGGGAAGAAGGAGGAAGAAAGGAGACAGTTTGGAGATTCTCCAAGTCACAGTTGAGCATAATGGGGCCCTGCTCTCCTGAAGATAGCTGAACACCAGCTGGACCATGGGCAGCAGTGAATTAATTCTTGTTTTGCTTTCCTGTGTGTGCGGCTTTTTGCTTTCCCTATTTAACTGTCTTTATCTCAGCCCATGAGTCTTACAGCTTTTACTCTTCCAGTCCTTTCTCCAGTCCTACTGGTGCGGGAGTGAGTGAGTGGCTGTGTGGGGCTGGGTGGTCACAGTCGATGCTCAAAAAGTTCAGCTGCCCTCTATTTGCCCCAGGACATAGAGTTACAAAGATCAGCTGAACTACAATGACTTGGAATCAGCTAAACTTACATTTTCATAGCTAAACTGATCTCTTTCAGCTGAAAATCTTAATCCTTGGTAACTAATTTAAACTTCTTCCCAAAGAAACAAGACACAATTGTTTGGTTGTATATTGTTTTGCGTTTCTTTGGGGGATTATTTTTGGGGGAGAAATTGTTTATTGTTTTTTTTTTTTTCTTACCTCCCTTTCCTCTCTGCTCTTTTTGATTTTGGGCTGCTGAGGTTAGCATTTGCAGTGTTCCTTCTTTAACAAAAAATTCCAATGTATACGCATTGTGTTCCTCATTTATGCTTCCCCACTACCCAATTAACGTCACACTAAATTATATACCTGCAACAGATTTAATTCCAGACCACTGAGCTGTCGCTTTTTAACCCTCTGCATGTATCTCTACAATATTTATGAGAAAGCTGTAGTTACTTTAACAAGTAATGAGAGATTTCGATAGGTATTTAGCAATTCAATTTGTTGTGAGAAAGAATATATTCCTCCACTGAAATCTGTGGGATGGTTCCAAATACATACAGAAGGATTTTCATATCTATTCAGTTCTCAAGGTTTTAGAGTAGTTTTCCAAATCCCTATTATGCTGCTATGGAATGAAAATGGATGGATCTATGGCTAGAGTTAAGCAGAGATCTGGGCTCATTTCCAAGATCCATTGAACTCCTCTGAGATGACCTTGAACAAAGCACTTGAGATGCGGTCCAGAGTGTTTATTTCAGTGTCCAAATGGGGCTTTGAATGAACTTAAAACCTTAAATTCCAGGAAGCTGTTTTCAAGGGATTGTCTAAGCTTAGAGCCTCACAAATCTCACTGCAGATTTCCATGATGCCTGACCTCAGAAAGAACAGGACAATCATGAGTTGCCTGGCCTGAGGCATTAAACTGTAGTCAGGCCCATCACATACCTGGACTTCCTCAAAAAATTTCTGAACATGAAATGCCTTCCAGTACTCTGTTATTCAAGGCACAACTTGAAAAGAATTTATTGGCTGTAATAAGGGAAAACAAAAACAACCGCCCAAAAAATCCAGCAATATCAAGCCCTCAGCTGATTGGTGTGCACTGATTTGTGCCTGTATTTTCTGTAGAGGTGTGGCAGTAGCCATTAAGTGAATAACTTGGAATGGAATCCAGAGGGTTCATCATCATTTTGCTTTTAAGAACTGGACCTGTGAATGGACCATCCTCTCAATAACGTTTTTGATGTATTGGAAAGAGATATCTCTTTCCATGTAGTACCGAGCTGTTGTATACTCAGTGTGATGAGGGCAGGTTTAGTTTAGATACTAGCAAGAAATTCTTTGATGTGAGGGTGGTAAGGCCCTGGCACAGGTTGCCCAGAGAAGTTGCGGAAGACCCTGGAAGTGTTCGAGGCTAGGCCGGATGTGGCCTTGAGTAACCTGGTCTAGTGGAAGATGTCCCTGCCCTTGGTATGGGCTTGGAACAAGATGATCTTAACAACCCAAATGATTCAATGAATGAAGGGCTATGTCCCAATGCAAGGAGTGAGCTATTTTTACAGTGAAGGTGTATCCCTAAAAAGTCTACAAGTTGTAGGTGACCCTTGAACAGTTCTCCCACACAGCCTCTGACATGAAAATCAGGATCTATCCCTGCTCAAAAGCCAGCATAGAATCAATGAAATTGATTTTTGGCCATTATGATGTGAAAGTGAGTACTCTGAATATTGCTTTTAAAGTTTATAGCTACATCTCCAAAGATATTGCTATATGATGATTTCAAAAGGAAGTAGGAGGTTAAATACCTTTTTGGTTTGGCCCTCTCTGGCTCAGTTTCTTTCATGTAAAATTGAAACAAATGTACTCACTACCTTCCATAGCTGTTGAAATGGAAAATATGTGTCACTTCAAAGAAATGAAATCACATAAATGCTATGATGCTATTTCTGAGAAAGAAGAGCAACTTATGTAAATAAACACTGTTTGGTTTTGACACAACCGGTTTTAAGAGGACATTTTCTGTAGGGAGGCACAAATAACCTCTAATTAGGTAAGAACGAGCCCTTTCAATTCTTGTATAATCTTTTGAATATTTTTTGACACTTCTGTCCTATCCTGTCCCGCGCGTGTTCTGCTTTCTGAAAATTTTTAGTATTCACGTCATGGTTACAGTCTTTCAACTTCACCAGACTTATCTGAAACTGGTGATCAAAACCTTGTATCTCCTTTATTTAACAAAAAACTAAATTGTCTCCTGGTATTTCTTAACAACAAAAACAAACAAAACCACCCAACAGCAAACAAAAACAAATCCCCCAACAACAGCTGCAAAAATTAAACACAAAACCTAATAAAAACAACACCCCCAAAAATGCCAAAGCTTGAGTAAACACTTTCAACAAGGTAAAGTCTGCACATGCAACTGCGTAGAGCTGAATGTTACTTTACTCACCTCTCATGCCAGAGCAGCCAGAACAGCTCTGTTTCAGATCCTAGTGTTCAAGCTTAAGAAGACTTTTAAGTGTTGGCACGAAGCTCTAGTAGTAAGGTTACCCAAATCCTCAGTCAGGTGTAGCCAGTACTTCTAGCAAGATGGAGAAAATAAACCACTTCAGTAGCTGTCTCCTAATAGAATCACAAAATCTTGGAATATCCTGAGTTGGAAGGGACACACAAGGATCACTGAGTCTGACTCCTGGCCCTGCACGGGACAGACCCAAGAATCACATCCTGTGTCTGAGACCATTGTCCAAATGCTTCTTGAACTCTGTCAGGTTTGGTGCTGTGACCACTGTCCTGGGGAGCCTGTTCAGTGCCCAACCACCCTCTGGGGGAAGAACCTTCTCCTGATATCCACCCTAAACCTCCCCTGACACACTTAGCTTGATGACAAAATAGACCAATCCATCTTTTGAAGTTTTGATTGGTGTGTCGTGACTATTCAGAATGAAGAAGCAAATCTCCACATACATGAAGCTGCTGGTTTTTTTCTTCAGAAGCCCAGTTTCTGATTTTTTAAAAAATGTTGTTGTTTTGGGGTTTTTTTAATTCCTGCAATTCATCAAAGGAGAAAGCAGTATGGTCATCTACTCTTTCCAACTAAGGGTAGATGAAAGCTCAAAGAAGGCTCGAAAATGGTGCAAAGGTCTTGTAGTTTTCGATTAATTTATCTTAATTAGGAATCTAAAAGTTAGTGGTGTGATTAGGCTCAGGGATTAAGACATCTAATTTTAGATGTCTGCATGCAAGATAAATGGCCAGGTACCCATTAAAGAGAGTAGAGGTCTAGTCAATACAATTAGTGGTTTAGAAAGAGATGAAGCAAATATCTATATCTGGTCAACCAATAGCTCTCCAAGCTCAGACACCTAGCTCATATGCAAACAC
This sequence comes from Rhagologus leucostigma, assembly GCA_013397725.1. NCBI lineage: Eukaryota > Metazoa > Chordata > Aves > Passeriformes > Rhagologus > Rhagologus leucostigma. The sequence continues at coordinate 653,694 of VZTD01003101.1, forward strand.
CTAAATTTAGATATATAGTGGCTTGAGTCAGTTGCCTGAAAATAGAAGTCTGACAACACTTGAAGTGTCCTTGCATTTTGGAGACACCCACACAGAGCTGGCCCACATGGAACAGGACTTTAGGGAGATGCCTAGAACCACCTGCCACTGGAAGCTAGACGTCATGCCCTACCACCTCTTCGTGGTCTACTGAAAAGGTCCCCTAGCACTGAGCTTAGCCTGGAACTTTCAGCTGATCATGTAAAAAGTAGTAACGCTTGAAACGTTCTAGGCTGAGACAGCAAAAAGGGCTGGCAGATACCACATATTATCAAAAGGATGATCCTTTTGATATCCCAGAAAACAGAGGTTGATCAGAGTAGGCAAGGCCTAAGTTTAAGAAATTGCGCAGAGCTCCAGTTTTTAAGCTCATCATGTGGGTCTTGTTTTCATAGTCAGTGGAAAGAAATACAGAAAGAAGCTCATCTCATTCTAAGATAAAGGTCAAAGACAAGTCAGATAAATTGCCCTCTAGATTTCACTCCACGGTCAGTAAAAAGAGACCAGCATGGACTGTCTTTGTTTCCGGTTTGGAAGACAGAGTTGGTAAAAATGCAGGTTGCACAGGAGTCCATGTAGCATCCTAAGCAGCCAGGACCCATCATCCTTCTAACAAAATATTCAGATATACCATATGCATTTATACTGTCACTATATGCCTTTCAAACTCTATTACCGACAACTGACTGAAGAGACTGACACACGATGTGTATTACAAACATCTATATTGGGATGGAATCCCTGGCAACAGTGCCCATCAGTATAAAACAAACCACCACATCTTGCAGTCCTGAATAAGATCCAGTGCAGAGATAGCATATGACAAATTTGCAGACAGCTTGTTTATGACCAACAGGCCATTTTTTTCTGTTTGCTTTACAAGCTAATGTGGTTATACTGCATGGAGCTTTTCTCCCAGAATGATCCCAAAGCATTTCATAAATTGAAAAGATGCAAAGGAGCTGAGGGCAGAAGGAGGAGGAGGAGGAAGAAAAAGAAGTTTCACCTCTGCTGGGAAAATGAAGCCCTTTTTTCCAGGTGAAGAGTCTGGCAGTTAAAATTGGTAAAGGACATTGGCAGCAGATATCATCTGTAAGCAGCATCAAAAAGTTAGTTCTTCTGAGATGTAAGGTTGGATCTTTAAGTTATATGATGTGGCACAGACCAGAGGGGTAGGGCCAGAGGCATTTCCTGGGTTTGATTTCCCTTTTGATTTCCCTCTAAGCAAAGGGTCTGATTCTCATTGCACCTTTGAACAAGTTCAGTTAGTGAAGGGAAATAAAGTCCCAGCAAACCTTTCATGCTTACAGCTAAAGCCATATGCAGAGGGAATCATATGCCTCATACAGTTCACCAGAGGTTGGTGTGTGTTATTTCTTGTTTATATTTTGTGTGTAATGCAATACAGTTTATGTTTCACTATGCAAATTCCCGTTTCCAGCCTAAAAATCTCTATTTAAGTCCTACTTCCTTATACTGGCTAAGCTGTCTTTCCTAGGGTTGGGGCTGAGCTTGTTTCAGTACATGTCATAGATGGTTAACTAAATTTCACCTGCCTTGTTACTGGTTTTTACAGGTACTGAGCTTAATGATTGCTTGGAATCGGCAGATTCCCTTTTTCTTTTTGGTCTGAGTGTTCTTTTCACTGGTATTACTGCACCAAGAGCTCTTACAGCTGCTCTCAGAACAGAGATAATCACCGAGTTCATTAAAGCCAGACACTGTGTTAGGCATGGTCTTTCAGATTCAACAAATGAAGCAAGAAGACCTCTTCCTGCAACAAAAATAACAAGGGATTAGAGCTCTAGCATCTCAAGAGACAGATGCATGAGAGGCAAAATGGGGAAGCTCTCTGGCCCAGAGTGTGGTTCTTCAAACCCAGGACTAAAGGTTTGTGTGTGCAGCCCATGTGGTGGGAGGCTGGGCAAAATCAAACTGGATCCAGAGAAAAATCAAAACCACAGTTTAAAGTTTACTGGAGATGGAAGCAGGGATTTAGAAAGAAAGAAAATTCTGCAGATAGACTTGCTGCCTGTAGGAAAATGAGGTAAATTCCTCCATGTTTTGTATACGAGGTTTCTTGTAGGACATCTGCGTTCTGCCACAGTGTTCTCCTACGTATATCATCCTTTCATATGTGACCACCTGTCTTGGGGTGACTCTCTCATGTGTATCCCCTATCATGCTCTATGCCCAAAAAGTAATATTGTGCCTTTTCTGTGCCTTTAAACTGAGCTTGAGGGAAAACAAACAAACAAACAAACAAGCTTTCTAAAGCAGCTTCTCAAGGACACAGAGATTACACTCCTCAGTGTTGTCTGGCTGCGGGTAGCACGAAGGGAGCACCCTGCTTGCTTTTCCTTCAGCCAGCTGGTTTTATTTTTTCCTCTTGGCGTGAGACGGAGAGCTGAGTTTTGTTTCCTGGGACTTTGGTTTTTTCCCTTCTTCTCTTCTGAACTGTGTCAACAACATCAGAACACATCATGAGAATTTTCTCCCCGAGGCCCGGGGGTGGGCCCGCGCCCTCACCGACCAGCTCCGAGGAGGAGAGAGACCACACCTACAGAAGGACTCTGAAATCTTCCCAGGTTTCTCTCTATAGCGGGGGGTTTAATTCATTATTTAGCATCATTATCCTTTTCCTGTGTGTTTGTTAAAATAAATAGTTTTTATCTTTTTCACTTTCCTTCGAGGAAAAATTTCCTTTTTTCCCCGAGCCCTGTGGGGGGGAGGGTTGTTGTAACCTGGTTTTCTCTCAGGGGCTATATTACTAGATTTTGGCCAAACAGGCACACCACCTTACCCAGAAGACAGAGCCTGGTGAACTTATGGTACATCCACTCTCCTTTGATTGACACTGTCATGTCAACTGTTGCAGAAAAAGGAACACATCTGATGGAAGAAGAGGTCTTCTGCTTCCAGAGAAGACTGTGTAGTGTCTGAGTTAGAATAAGTAATATTCAAATGGGGCATCGATGTCAACCTGATTCAGCCTCATTCCAGGGGTCCAGCCCAGAACCTGCGGTTTGGCTCAGCCTGAGTCCTGATCACCCACCTGGCAGCTCCTCCTGCTTTGCCCAGTGGACAGACAGCTCTGTGTGTCCCCAGCCTCTCACCACGCACACCCTTTGCAGGGCACCAGCTCCTCTCTCGGCTCTGCTCCCACTCAGCGCCCCGTGCTGCAGCGGGAAATGTTATTGCACTGGTGACATTTCCTTGTGCAGGCTGACATTTCCCTTTGGAAGAAGCTACTCACTTTACAGTCCCTTTTATTTATTGTTGCTTTGGCTCGTGGGCCACTGTAGAGGTTACTTTAACATAGCTGTAATTAAGGATCTATGATGATAAGGTCCTTTAAGTAGGGGTCTGCTATTTTTATTCTACTGTAAACATTGCATACAACCAAAGGGATTGTGAAAACCATAAATACAGACATGGTTGTGATTCAGAGCTCAGCAACAGCGGTGTAAATCACAATAAAAGCACTGTATTTAGGAGAGTCATACTGCTGTAAATTAGGAATAACTCCATATAGTATTAAGCATTCTAAATATATAAATTTTGAAAGACTGTGGTGGAAAAGTACTATCTTTTGGTTTTTTGTCTTTTTGAAGGTGGATACAGAAGCTCTGGGGTCACATTCCAAGTCAGTCTGGTAAAGAAATTAATTTTTTTAATATTTAGGATAATAATTTGTATTTTGGATTACTGCAATAAGTAACTGATTGGTAAAAGTGCTAGAATACCGATTTTTCGTTTTTGCACTTGAAGGTTGAAATAGAGAACTGTGGAGTTAAAAGAAGGAAAACGTATCAATATGAAACTGTTTTCAGTATTTTAATTTATTTTCTTTCAAATATGAGTACACAAAATGAAAAGTACCACAAGTGGATCACTGAAAAAATATCCAAATAAAAAAGTTTAACTTTTCCTTTTATTTGAAGATGCAGCAGGAAGGAGAGGATTAATCTTTCAAGGGAATAACAGAAATGATATTTTGGAAATTGAAAGCTATAATGTTTCATTTTAAAATATGTCAAAATATGGTATCATAACAAAATTGGCACTAAAAGTTTATTTTTATTCAGATGATTTTTTTTTTCATAAAGCCAAGATAAAATAAAACAAACACATTTGAAAGTAACAAGTAATAGGACAAGAGGAAATAGCCACAAGTTGAGTCAGGGAAGGTTCAGATTGAATATTAGGGAAATAGTTCTTCATCAAAAGGGTTGACAAACATTGGAACAGTGTGTCCAGGGTTGAGTCACCACCCAGCTGTGGGGCTTAGGGACGTGTGGGCTTGGCAGTGCTGGGTCTGCTGTTGGACTTGATGATCTTAAAGGTCATTTTCAACCTAAATGACTCTATGATTCTGTAAAAAAACTTTTTTAGGTGTCTTAGAAATTCCTTCTAATTCCATATTATTTAGTAATTGTTCATAAAAAACACTTTTTGCTTTCTATAGAACAACATAAGATGTGAAATACTGAATTAAAAGGGCTTAGAATCTTTGATAGACAAATTGTTGTGTCCCTATGACTCATTTCAGATGATTTATTAGGCCTTGATTAATAAATTTAGTTTAAAAGAAGAAGTGATCCAATACATGTTGCAATTATTTAGCTACTTATAAAATCTATTCGTTGGGAGGCACCTTTTGAAGCCTCTTGAAGCCTCTAGTCCAGCTGTCTATTTGAAGTAAGAGAGTATTGTGTTAGGCCAGGCAGGATTTTGCCTACCTGGTCTTGAAAGCATCCAGGAATAGAAACTCCTTCAATTTCCTGTGTGATTATCTCCAGGGCTGCACAATCCCTAATAGCAGACATTTTCCCACTGTCCAGCCTGGATTGCTCAAGATACACTTCCAGTGGATCTGTTAGTTATAATTTCTTTAATATTTTCTAATGATTTCAAAATAAAATTTAAGTTTAATAGAAAAAAATCCACATCCCGCTGTATAGATTGTTTTTTGATGCTCTTGTGCTTTGTACAGTGAAGGATGTGTCAAAATGAAATAAAAGAAAATAAAATAGAAAAAATAATATACTAATACTAAACCTTTCTGTTATTTGATTGGAAAACATAAAATAGAGACTTCTAGACAAATTTTTACTGAACTGCGTAAGGTTTCATCACTTTCTCCTCAGGTTATTTCAGAGGGTTTTACATCAGGTTGGTACAGGACTTGTAATCTCAGACAGAAGTTCTCAGGCTTAAACCAGTTCATTTTTCAGGAATATATTGAGTTTTCCTAAATCCTTGGAAAAATGACTCCTTGAGGACTTATAAAGTGAGACAGGCTAGAAACAAGGAGAACTGATGCAAGTGTTTTCTAGTGTTACTGAGAATCATGAGACATTTGAACAAAACTGAATGAAAAAATAGTTGGTAACATCTATCATCCTTTATATGTTTTTTGTCTCTTCAGTCTAAGCTTCATTCTTTTGAAAATATATTCTCCACGTGGCACAAAAGTAAGGTTGGCAATTGTAAATTCTATTGAAATCCTGATCCATACACTCTTAAATCAAAGATTTATTCCTGTAGAAGTTGCTGGCTTTGGAAAAGGTCTAGCAATAGCCAGTTCTACCTCAGCTGTAAAGTCTTCGGTGTCACCGTTGCACTCTGTGTGATTGGTCTGGGTATAACTCAGAGGAGACTGAGACCTAACTGAGGACTCCAGCCATAATCGTATTCCTGTCATGATCTGATGTTTACTGTTTCTTTATAACCTTGACATCAATTGTTTCAAATGACTTACCATGAATTCTGGAAAAAAAACGGGGAAAATGCGTTATTTATCTTAAAAGGCCATTCTGAAATCAGAATCCTCTCTAATGTAGTGAGAAGGCAAAGAAGAGGCCACACTTAATAACACTTTTCCTGTCCACAAATTTGAAATGTAATAAATACTACCTTTCACTGAAATGGCAACCATAAACAGTGAGCACTTATGAAAAAAAATAATTAAACAGCTGGACTAAATTTCATAGACACTGAATGAATTTTTAAGCAATTTTTGGTCAGGAATGTAGTCCTTCTTTAGAACTGCGTAAAGAAATAAATGTAAAGTTGAAGCATATATATATTTTTTTTCTAATTTCCACTTTGGAAAACAATACTGTTCTTTGGAAAAAAAAAATCAGATCTGCTGGATAGTGACCACTCTGAAAATATCAAATCCAGATACTAAGAAGGGACTTGTACTAAATCCCAGAATCCCAGAATGGGTTAGGTTTGAGGCACCACAGTGGGTCATCCCAGAGCACATGGCACAGGGTTGCATCCAAACTGTTCTGGGGTATCTCCAGTGAGGGAGACTCCACACCCTTTCTCGGCAGTCTGGGCCAGTAAAGAAGTTCTTCCTCACGTTCAGGTGGAACTTCGTGGGCATTAGTTTCTGTCCACTACCCCTTGTGCCATTGCTGGGCACCACCGAGCAGAGCCTGCTCCATCCTCTGTCACCTCCCTGCAGGCACTGACAGACACGGATGAGGTCCCCTCTCAATCATCTCTTCTTGAGGCTGAACAGCCCCAGCTCCCTCAGCCTTTCTTCATAACAGAGGTGCACCAGTGCCCTGATCATCCTTGTAAGCTCTCCACTGGAATTTCTCCAAGAGCTCCACGTCTCCCCCATCCTGAGGAGCTGAGAGCTGGACACTGCTCCCCGTGACACCTCAGCAGGGCTCAGCAGAGGGTCAGGATCATCTCCCTGACCTGCTGGCAATGTGTATCTCTTTTGGGGTGACTCTATCATGTGTATCCCCTGTCATGCTTTATGCCCAAAAAGTAATATTGTGCCTTTTCTGTGCCTTGCACTTTCCAAAGCAGCTTCTCAAGGACACAGAGATTACACTCCTCAGTGTTGTCTGGCTGCGGGTAGCACGAAGGGAGCACCCTGCTTGCTTTCCTTTAGCCAGCTGGTTTTTTTCCCCTCTTGGTGTGAGATGGAGAGCTGAGTTTTGTTTCCTGGGACTTTGGTTTTTTCCCTTCTTCTCTTCTGAACTGTTTCATCAACATCAGAACACATCAGGAGAATTTTCTCCCTGAGGCCCGGGGGTGGGCCCACGCCCTCACCGACCAGCTCCGAGGAGGAGAGAGATCACACCTACAGAAGGACTCTGAAATCTTCCCAGGTTTCCCTCTATAGCGAGGGTTTTAATTCATTATTTAGCATCATTATCCTTTTCCTGTGTGTTTGTTAAAATAAATAGTTTTTATCTCTTTCACTTTCCTTCGAGGAAAAATTTCCTTTTTCCCAAACCCTGTGGAGGGGAGGGTGGTTGCAACCTGGTTTTCTCTCAGGGGCTATATTACTAGATTTTGGCCAAACCGGCACTGGGGCAACCCAGGGCACCACTGGCCTTCCTGGCCCACAGGGAACACTACTGGCTCAGGAGCAGAGGGGCAGGTTCCTGTCCACCAGGACCCCCAGCTCCTTTTCCACAAAGCTGCTTCCCAGTGGGGTGGCCCCCAGACTGTACTGGGGCATGGAGTACATGGGGTTATTCTTCCCCAGAGCTACACAGCACTCTGGGGTATCAGCAAACAAATAAGAAAAAGGGGGGGAAAAAAAAGAGAAAAGAAAAAGAAAGGGAAAAAAAAAAGAAAGAGCACATACTCTTAATAAATACATTTTGCAATGGCATCAAAATCACAAGAAAACAGAGCCATCTGGAAATAATGGAAGGAGACATAGGCGGTATAATCATCATCCCTGGTATCTGTTTGTCTGCTTGTAATGAGAAAAGTAGCAAGTGTCTAGCAGCATATTAAAACTCATGCCACACTTGTGCATGGTACATAGGTTTCCTGGAATAACTGGCTGAGAAAATGGCAGCAGTCCCTTTATTCAAGACGTTGAGGCTAACATATTCAAAAATAGCAGCACAGCTCACATTTGATCAATCTATTCGAGTTTGATTTTCTAGTTCCTTTGTGTTGTGTCTTCCATATTTTCTCTGCATTTCATTAAAAACCGAAGAAACAAAAAGAAAAACAAAAAAAATTTTAAAAACCCGCAAAAAACCCCCACAGAACACCTAAAGCAAACAAAAAGACTCAGAAAGGAGATCTAGAGCTCAATTACTTAATGTTATTCACATATATATATATATATATTTAAAGTAGAATATTGATCCTTAAAATTGGAAGGTTGAGCTCTGTGAACTGTAAACCCTGAAACTAAAGTTCTGATGTTGTATCTGGACAAAGTCATGTTAATATTGCATCTCTTTAGGGATATAAAACATATCCTTATTTAAAAGAAAGGATATTTCTGTAGGGTACTTCACATAAAAAAAGACAAGCTGCATTTCCTGGTGCCAACTGGAAAGCATAAAAGGCTCTTAAGACTGGAGCTTTAATATATGTGCCAGATTAGTTAGCTCAGGCTCATCCCTGTGCTAACTACATTCACTTAGCTTTTTGTCATCTCAGTGCACATCAAGAGACCTCTCCCACCCACCCGTACCATGTCAAACCTGCACAAACCTGGGCTGAGCTATGTCTTTTTATTAAGAAATAAAACTTCAGCCAAAACAGATCTGAAAAAAAAAACCCCAAAACGTCTTTTCTGATTTTGAAGATACCAAGCAATGGAGAAAACACTGTTTCCCTCAGTAGTTTGTGACTCTGGTTAATCATCTCCTCCATTGTGCCTAATTTCTAATTTGAATTTGTCTGGCTTCAGCTCCCAGCCATTAGTTCTTGATGTGCCTTTCCCCACTAGATTAAAGAGCCCATTAATACCCAGCGTTCTTCCCCTGTGAAGGTACTGATACGCTGTACTGCAGTCACCTCTCAGTCTTCATTTTAATAGGCTGAACAGATTGAACTCTTTAAGTCTCTCTCTGTGAAGCAGTTTCTCTGGACTTGAAATCACTTCCATGGCTCTTTTCTGCACCCAGCTCATTTTTTTTAATAAACTCTTTATTTTCATTCGTGCAGATGCCACAATTGTATTCTAGTCTCAGTCCTATGAATGCTGAATGCTGAAATGGAATATTTTCTCCACTCTTTTCTACTTCTTCTCTTTTTATGCAGCCTAGCATCACACAAGCTTCTCTTCTATCAGTGCTTCTCTTAAAATCATCATTTACACTTAACCTTTTCAAAGTCTTCAGTTTCCAGCACCCTGTGTCTGGGGTGCATCTGTTGTTCCCAAATATATGGTTGCATTTAAAGGACCAAACATAGCAAAACTAAATATCATGGATGGCAGAGACCAGTTTACCATGCAACTCACATGCCTTTGTATGTCTGCTTGGATATTGTTAATATTTATCCCTCGATCAGCTAAAGGAAGAACAAATATTGTGTCATCTGCACATTTCACCAGTAATGACTTTATATTTCCTTCCAGTTCCCTTTTAAAATGTTGATGAGCACAAAACCATTTTCTAAACTTCTCATATTCACTGGTGATTCTCTACTGATAACAATTTTTTTTCACAGCTGCCAGTTAATCAACTGACAGGATAGCACAGAGAAGTGTGTGTATGTTGTTGATACTCTGAAGTACATATTTTTAATCAAAAGGGTGTGTTGAAATAAGGAATACTTTAATGTACAACATAGTAGCAGAATTATTCTTATCAAGCAACCTGTAAGCACCTCCAAACATTAAACCAGGTTTGTTTTATGGAACCTATTTTCAATAAAACATTGTTATTATTGTTGTTGTTGTTGTTATTAATTATTGATCATAATCTACCAATTTTCTACCAATTATATACTATTCAATTTTCTATTTTCTGAGTGTCTTGTAAAATCTTCCATTGTCTTACCCAGAACTGATATCTACTTTTTTTTATATATAATGGAACAATAGTGCTATCTTTTTATAATCCTATGGTGTTTTTGTGTTATTATGTTTTTTTCTTAAAAAAATAATAAAAATTCACATTAACAGGAAGATGGGCACTTAGGGCACACACTCACATTCGTGCGATGAGAGTTTCAGTCTCATGATCTGTAAGTGTGTATGTCTAGAAATAATATTTCTCTGTCATTATTGGTTACTACTGGACTGAAAAGTGCTTAATTGACCTCATCTGCTACAAGTACTTCATATTGCCTCTTTCAAATATGAAAGGTAACTTTTCATATAAAATATATCCTTTTTTTCATCCTTATTATCATTTTTTTATTACTACTTTGTAATGGAAATATTCCACTCTTCAAATCTTTTTTACTCCTACTATACTTGAAAAATGATTTTTTTGTTTGTTTGTTTTTCTTATTCTGAGCCCTGCAAGAAATATAATTTTACTTGAGACCTTTATAAATTTTCTTTATATTTTAGTTTATGTTCCAGACAAATCAGAATACTCATAACAGGGATATTTTGTTAACATACTAGTTAGTGTTGGCTGTACCAGGTTCAGATGAACTTCTGTTTACTACAAGCACTGGGAATGTCTCCAGGATTGAGCCACTCCAGATATTAATTTTTCAAGCTTTTCAATTGGTAATTGAATACTGTAAGAGGCAAAAGAGTAGTGGTTTTGACTGTGATGGTTATGTAGTGCAAAACACATTCTAAAATTTAAAAAGTAAACGGGTATCTGTGGTGAACAACCCTTTTTTTAATTTATGTTTTTGACCAACCTTTTATCTTATATTTGGCAATTTTTTCCTACTTAAAACAACAAAGACAAGAGCCTTAGGAAATTAACATCTACCCATGGGGTGTGTGTGCTTGGGTTGCTGGACACACCCGCTGGTAATGCTGTCTGGAAACCTAAAACTGACCTACTCATGGCATTTTGGAGAAAGCAGCCTCACTTTCTGTTCCAGATGTTAAGTCAGTTTGGTTAAATAGAGAACACCTCCAGATTCCAGAGAAGCTTTGGATACCCCATCGCTGAAAGTGTCCAAGCCCACGGTGGATGGAGCTCTGAGCAGCCTGGTCTAGTGGAAGGTGTCCTTGCCCATGGCAGGGGGTTGGGACTGGATGACCTCTAAGATCCCTTCCAACTTAATTCTGTTATTCTGTGATGTCGTCGTGATCCTTACTCATCACCAACCCTGATTCCCATGAGGGTCATGTATAAATATTTAAAAAAGGAAATATTTGCATTAGCTAGCAGGCAAAAATCAGAAAGAACTCTGAATATCTCCTGAGGTTGTATTGATAAACATGTTGAAGACATGGCCATTTTCACAAGAATTTGACCCTTATTATTATCATCATCACGATATCTTTCCCTTAAAATGCAGTGTGGCAATATCCTGTGATACAAGTGCTTGGGCCTGGGCACTTAAAGAAATTTAGAGTGGCTTTACTTTGCTGTGGTACTTGCTTATATTTTTTCCTTTGTCCCAACATAACTTTCATCTCTTTGATAGAGACAGGAGATGGTGAAATATGAAAGTATTGAAAAATCCTATCCCTAATGCTCAAAACTAAACAAACCCACATAATAGTAATCTGAATAGGCATTTATTATAGCACTTTGAAATATTTACCTGGCATATCTCTTCTTTTCTTATGTTTGTGCATGTGCATATCTACATGTATCTTCATGTGTTTGTAGATATACATACAAAAAAATATGTATGTGCATATAAATAATTTCAGATCGAATATGCATCAACCTGATATCTCTTCCCTTCTCTCAACTGTTCAGATAAGGGAAGAAACACATCTGTTTTCCTGAAGTTGTGCTTCCCAGATTGCTCAGGGAAGACTATAAAACCTTGGTTTCTTTCAAATTGTCTGAACGAAGGGCTGTCTGAGGGACTGCAAGAACACAGTCCACACTGACAAAGTAACAGGTGAAAGGGAATGAAATGAGTGGTGAGAGAACAGGTACAGGAGGTATCTGTCATTTCATCTTACAGAGTCTCTCTTGATGTTTTTGCTCTTTATATTCTCAGCCTTAACATGACTTGAACTTTTGTGGAAAAACCTATGCAAAGTGGGATCTTGCAGCACCCATGTGATAAATGGGATGCCTCTCAGGAACATAAATCTGTGATGGTGCATCCTGATACAGAATTGGTGTTGATGCTAACATGTCATTTTCCCAAATGCTTCATAGTCCTTTGGGCCTGCCATGAAGGTAAGGATTTATCTTCTAATCTCAAAACCACTTTTCTCTGTCTGGATTAGCCATGAGCAGGAAAGTCATTAACATTTATGAACTGGGGATTAATAACACTCCAGAGCATATTATGTGGTCTGTTTATCCCCTGGCCAGCCCCTTAACCTATGTCAGAGATAGGTAGGAAAAAATGGTAACACAAACCCCTACTCACTTGGAAACTTAACTCAATCACAAAATAGCTGAGGTTGACAGGGGTCTCTAGAGATTGCCCAGCCCAACTGCCTGATCAAATCAGGGTCAGATTAGGTCCAGAGGGATTTTGAGTATGTCCATGGATAGAGACTATGCAACATCTTAAAGCAATTTATTGCAATGTTTGATCACACTCACAGTTAAGAAGTTTTCTTTATGTTTAAATGGAATTTCCTGTATATCAATTTGTGCCAATTGCTTATGATGCAAACTTGCTGAGGGTTCATTTTCCCATCATTCAATTTATTAATACAGATTTTTAAACAGTATTGGCCCTCATTGTAGACCCTTGGGATATACCACTAGGAAGTGGCCTCCATGGATTTTGCTGATCGTTAACTCTTTAAGAACAGAAGTTAAGCAGATTTCAGACTACCTCACACTCTATTTAACTGGCCCATATTTCATCAGTTTATTAGTGGAAGAGTTTTGTCATAAATTTTGACATAATCATGAAAAAAACAAGATTCACAGCTCTTCCCTTGTTCAACAAACAGTTGTTTTCATCTTAGATGGTTATCAGGTTTGTCAGATATGATTTCTCCTTTTCTAGGTCTGTACTGACTACTCCAAATCACCTCATCTTTTGTGTGTTTGGTTCCCTGATTATTTTCTCCATCATCTCCCCAGGGATCAACATAACACTGAGCATCCTACAGTTCCTCAAATCCCCCTGGTTTCCTTTTCTTGCCTGCAAGGATAATGTTCACTTCCTCAGCAACCTCCTCCAAATGCCATGACATTTCAAAGATTATGTAAAAGTGGCCTCACAATGGCATTGACGAGGACCTCAACATTTGCAGGTGCATCCCATCAGTCCCAAGTTCTTGAGTATGTTCAGTCTGTTAGAATGTACTTTAAGATGATCATTCTCCACCGAGAGTAAATCTTTGCTCAGACTTTTCCTCTGCTCCTGGGGTTGCCTCAAGAGCCTTGGAATTCCTGGTATAAAATCTCACCAGCAAAAACAAAATCAAATAAAGTGTTGAGTACCTCAGTCTTCACCACATTGCAAATCCCTTAAACTTTCTACAAATTCTCCTTTTGTTGACGAAAAACTCCTTCTTTTTGTCCTTCATGTCTCTTGCCAGAGTCAGCTCCACTGAGTGGCCTTTCCTAACATCATCAATATGAACTCAGTCTGTATATTCCTCCCAGGTCACCAGATTGTGCATCAATTTTTTCTACACTTACTTTCATGTCTTGAGTTTTGCCAGGTTACTGTCCACCCATACAGACCTTCTGACGCCTTTTCTTGGTTTCCTGCTAGTTGAGATGAACTATTTTAATGTTTGGAGGAGGTGGCCTTTGCAAAATCAACCAGCTGTCCTGGACCTGTTTTCACTTCAGGGCTGTATTTCATGGGATTCTTTCAAGCAGATTCCCAAACAGATCAAAATTTGCTGACTTGAAATCCAGGCTTGTGATCCCACTGTTGGTTATTTTTTTACTTCCTCTCGTGGTCCGGGACCCCACCATCTCATAGCCAGTCTAATTGAAGAGTCAGTCTTAGAAACCTTGAATGAGAAGTACTGAGCTTTCTGTTGTGTATTAGTGCTGGACGTCTTCTGAGATACTCTAGCAGAAATTATTATGAGCCCAATCCAAAGGACATGGAGGTCAATAAGAAAATTTTCAGACTTTATGCTCTACAGATTACATTTGATGACCTTTTTTTTCAACACAGAAAATAGAGGACATCAAATTCAATCATTAAAAAGCAAACACAAATCTAACAAATCAAGAGTGTTCTGATTGTAAAGACTAAAAGCCTGATGAGTTGTTGAACTCCCTGCTGCAGGAACATTTGAAGATTAAATATCTATATAGGTTCATAAAAAGCCCTTCATGAAAGAAAAAGCCATCAAGGCTAACATAAAAAGGCCATCCCTTATCTTAGAAATCTGCACTGCAAATTTCAGTTAGCATTGTAGACTGAAAGAGTATTCTGACAAAATGCCACTATATGTTTATCTTACCTGGGCATCCACCAATTGTCAGTATTAGAGAGGCTACTTAGTTTGATCAATTAGAATATTTCAAAATATTGTCACAGAGTCCTGGTATAAGCTTCTAAGGTGCTTGGGGCAAAACATTTGAAATGACTGGGACATTTGTCACTGTTTTCAACTGAGCTGAGATTCAGCTCTCAATAATTCATTTTAGGAAATCTCTCATATTTTGATACTATTGGCAAAAGACCTGTGGATCAATCCATTCTGGCACTGTGGGCCAAATTTGCGAAGTGTTTTATAAATACTAAAATTTCTTAAAGAATGAAATTTTTGGTGCTTTTTGGACACTTGTCCAATCAATAAAATCTGAGTTTCTAAACAGAATGGAAAGATAAATAGTGCTACTCCTTACAACGTATGTCAAGAGTAAATATAATGCAAGTTCTTTAATCCTTACGTTTATGTATGAATAAAATAAAGAAATAATCCCATTCTGAAGTGGTTTGCTGGGTGTTTTTGTAGTGCTTCTTTTAAACAAGCGATTTTCTTGGTCCAGATTAATTTCTGGTGCAAGTCTACAAAAAGCTGTGCATCAACAGAAGGGATAGATTTGTTGGGTAATCTTTTTTCATTCCGGTCAATGATAAGCCCAGCACTTTACTCACTGTTTCTCTTTGTGAGTTAATACACAGTATTGAATTTCCTCTTTGTATTCTCATTCTTCCTTTGTGTAGGCATTTGTTTTCTTCTTTTCTTTTTTTGCTAGTTTCCTTGGGGGATGAGGCAAAGGCATCATTACCAAGATTGCCTTCAAAAAACAGCTTAAAAAAAAAAAGTCTGTTTGTCCTTGTTTTGAGCAATGTTTGATAGCTAATAATTACTGTTGTATGGATGGATAGGATATTGGAATTATTAGTAGTCAGAAGGCAACATATAATTATAATGCAGTAAATCACAACTGGATTGAAGAAAAGAAAGGGGAGACAGAAAGGACAGAACAGAGTAGAAAAGAGAGTAAGGACAAAGACGAAAAGAGCAATGGACCGTATCTTTCACGGTTGTGAATCATACATATGCTTCTATTAACAAACTAATTAACTACTTTCTGGTCCTACTTACTATTGCGCTAATCCAAAATCCTTACAGAGCTGCTCTGTTTCATTACAACCAAGATCAGAATCAGGATCGTGTGGGAGCAGTGACTGACACGTGTCCTGTTGTACACTGAGACACTGTCCTGTTCTCTCTGCTCTGTTGGCTGAGGATAGCACTGACATTTTCAGTTTTGTTTAACATGTACGAAAAGGTAAAACTAAATCTAGCTGATTCTGAAACTGACCTGAGAATTCACACAGTTGTCACCTGGCATTGCATGCTTTTAGTGACAGGGTAACAGCAGCCAGACTTCTGTTATATTGCACCAAGCAGAGTGTGGGGTCTGGTCCAGAACAGCAGAAGTAGGTACTAAAGGAATACAAATAACATAAACATGCTTGAGTTTTGAGACAAATTATACCAAGAAAAAGACCAAAATAAGATACCCAGGACCCTTCCGGTTTTGTGCTCTTATTAAAACAAAGTCATTCTCACTATAGTATTTTCTTTGCATTTCTTTGCTGAAGAAACAGAATATATAACTATATATCTGCCATGAGAACTTCATGCCATTCTAAGACACATGAGATAAATCCTGTGGTGACACCTATTTTTCTCCATGGATCGCAGAGATAGTCTAGATACTTTCTTAGAACTATTCAGGTCTAACAGTAGATGACATAAACCCCACTTCATGTATCTACAAAATTGCTCACGCGTGGTTTGACCAATTTACTTTTAAAAGTAGAACCTGGCTGCAAATGTATTTTCTGTTTCACAGAAAATTACATTATTCCCATAATTTTCACTTTTTTTAGCTGGATAATAGTAATAGGAGAAATGTGAAATTTACTCAGGAATGTGAGCCTGAAATAAAATAATAATGATTTTTATTTGAAACCTGCTTTTTCAAAGAAAGTGAAATGATTCATTGTAATGCTCATATTTGATTTTATACACTATGAACAGGTTTAAAATGATATACAGAAAAGGCTGTACTGAAATGGAAACATCTGAACATTCTGTTCCATTACAAGCTCATCAGAACAATCTTCTCAGATTTCTTCATAATGAAATTTTATTAGAATTGATAGATTTTCACACACGCATGCAGTTTTGACAAGCATTTTCTGCAAGAAAGAAAAAAAGGTTGGTAGAGGACATTCTGCCAGTTTTATTTTAAAATCTCTGTATTATATTAAAAGAAAAAAAAAGGAACCCCACCAAAAAAATAGCTAATCAGTTCATTTGTTTTCTCTATAGACACTTATCTACTATAGTTCTTCTACAGAAAGATTTAATTACTTTGTACCTAAAAATATTTTTCAGTTCAAGGAACTTTACCTCATATACATTTTGTTCTCAAAACAGCTCCAAAGGGTAGTCTAATACACTTGCGCTTATCTTCCCACTAACATGCTAAGATACGGAGATTCTAAATTATTCACAAAAATGAAATGAGTTTGATGCAGAATCTGGATTGAGGCATCAAATAAGGCACCATTATCCACCCCTGCGTCTCTTTTTCAAAATAAAAGAAAATTCCTCTTTTTTGGATAAATGTTACAGCTCAGGCATGTGCAGTATAAAGGGAAAGCTATCATCATGAAGAATTGAAGAAACACTTATGAGGAAAAAAAATAGTGGAACATCCCGTTTTTGCTTCTTCTGCATAAATAATGCAATCCAAGGGCAATTAGCATCTGGAGAGTGGTTTCTTGTCATATCAAGCACCACTTCAGCAACCAAATAATATAGATAAGTCCCCATTACAATGGAAAACACAGTGGGACAAAAGAAAATATTTCACTTCACTGGGTAGAATCCTTTATATAAAGGCCAGCTACAAAAGAGACAATGATCTTTGCTCCTGGACACCTACTAGCCATTAATGGAAAAGTTCTTCTGAAAACATACACACGCACTTACAACTCGGGCTCTAATGAGGACTTTGCTGTTTGATGACGACACACCTGGCATGCTTTCAGAACTCTGCAGTCCCAATTATAAAGCTGTCCAGCAGGAAGACGCATTACAGATCTGAGCTGTCAGACCTCCGAAATGGGGTTGAAGAAAAAAAAAAAAAGAAGAAGAAAATAGTGAAGAGTAAAATGCTTTTAAAGAAAAGTTGATCCTAGAGCCCCCATAATGTTGCAGAGCTAATTTGTGCTTTTAAAGATCTGAAGAGCCTGCTAGCTGCAGGTGCAAAAGAGGTTACTTCTGGCCTGGACTGTAGGCATCAGATAACATAACAGAGAAAACTTCTGTTCCCCGTGGAAAAGTTAATGAGATCAACTCTTTTAGGATCCCCTAAAAGAGTTCCTTCAAGCTCACCCCATCCACATCTCATTCTTACAGGCAAACAAAAAGTGTCTGGTTGAGTTTAATTGGCCAGCCAATACTTTGATATCCAGGGTTTTTTCCTTGTCCTTGGGGTTACTCGGTGTAGCATAATTAGGCCAGCTTGCTGAAATATGAAGACCAGTTTTCAGCCATTTTTTGTTTGTTTGTTTGTGTGAATTTTCACTGCTATTGAAAATCTAGATTTGGTAGTAAATTTTAATAAATAGCAAACATTTTAAATCTGTTAGCCTTTTCGGTGTGAAGTCTCATCATTTCATCATTCCTAGTGAGGTCCAAAGATTCTCCAAGGCATGTCTAGGCAAGGTAGACATGTCTAAGCATTAGAAGAAGAAATGGTACATATGTTCCATGATGTAATATATTTTATGTCTGTAAGAGATATAATATTATGGGACTCAACTCTTATGTCCAAAGTACATTAAACATGCGAGCTATGGAGTCACAACTTGGGGATGACTCCATCACATAGAGTTGTTCCAAGATGTCCTGTTTGTTGTACATTCATCAAACAGTAGTCACTGCACAGAAAAACTGAACAAAACAAAAAATTCAGCAAATTTATTGCACATCCCAGAAGCCACGATATTGCTCTCTATCACAGAACAACAAAAGATCAGATATATGAAGCAAGAAGAAGTCTATATAACCTTAGATAGTGGTCTCACATAGAACTGCTGTGTCAGTAGTGTCCTTTAGCACACTGATCCCTGGAACAGATCTCAATATCTGTTTGTCTGAGTAACTCAAAGCATATAAACTGACTGAAAATGTCTGAACTCAGGACATGTACAGAAAGGATGGACTGCAGGGCATTTAGCCCTGACTGTATATTTTCTGTTCAGCCAGTGTGTCTTCTAAGGGCTTGGTTTGAGAGAACAAAACATTCTTGGATGTTCCCCAGCGGGGGAACTGCAGATCTTGGCCCCCATCCACACCTGCCTGGAGTCAGTGTATAAAACAGAAAGTCTGGGTTAGAACCCAGCCTTTCCCACCAGAGGACCATAGGTATCTTTTTGTGAATCTCAGGAAGTGTAGCAAGTTTTTGATGTACCAGCCTCATGATGATGTTCTTGTTCAATCTTTCTTGTCCTGGTAATCACTACAGCTCAGCTGTCTAGTTCCTCTGTAGCTCTCTTCACAAACTCTGCTTTCTTCTGGCTTTCAAGCACCCTTCCACTCCTGTTCTGTACATCCTTCAGAGAGGGTGATGGTACCCCTTTACCCACCCCTATTGTTATTTATCCAGGCCATTCTACCCTCTGTCAAAGGTAGGAAATCACTCCTCAGTGTAAGAGGCCTGGCAGTTTAATCTTCTTTTTCACCTCTTAGTATAATGTGAAAACATTTTCCTTCAGAAAACATGTTTATGCAGCATCGGCATCAAAAAGCCATTTTCTTGTTTTCCCTAATGACTTTATCAGACACACAGAAACACAATGAAAGATGTTGTTATTCCTTTTCCTTTCCTTGATCTTTATGTTTTCATGGAAGCATCATTAGTGAGGATAATATTTGCACCCGAATATATTCAACACATGGGCCTGACACTCTTTCTCTAATGTATCACCAAGATTTGGATTTTTTTCTTGACTTAGATCCCCAGCATTCATCAAAAGCCATTTCAGAAACAAACCCTGTGTTACTCTTCTGCCATCATTTTGAGGGAAGGATGAGAGGATTTATAGAGAACTTACAGAATCCATGTAGTGGGATTGGTATATGCAAAGGCTGGTAGCATCTGAATTATCAGACTTGAACTCAGACTTGAACTTTCTCTCTGAAGAAGGAGGGAAGTTGGTCTTTGCCAGCTATGCCTGACTACCAGTATGATGACATATGATCTCACTCCAAGTGCTGGCAGAAAGCTCTACATAATTAAAAATTACATAAACAAACAAAAATTAAAAAAAACCTCCAAACTCTCACAAAACCTAAATTCCATTCTGGTTTTTTTGTGCTTTTTAGCCTGGTCCTTTTATTAGCAAAGATTTTTGCACTCAGAGGTGGTTATTACAGGGTGCCACTCTATGTCCCAGCTTTTCTAAAGTATCAAAATCTATCACTAGGATGACTGTGCTGAGAGGTGCCACTGCCTTTCCTATGCTGCTTAGCAGCTGCTGGAGAAAGCATGACTTTAGTCTCACTGAGCAGTCATTTTTCTGGGAATTAGATACCAGTTTTAACCTTCTGCATCTCCATTTCTCTGCGAGATGTTAGCAAGCTATGCCTTTAGAAAAATCAATATCCAAAGAAGACAACAGAGCTCAGCTGTGAGGCAGAGACAGCCCATGTCCTCAAGAGTTTAGAGACCTGTTAGACGGTGGAGACAGAGAGTAAATAAGGACATAGTGTTACACACAGAGCAGTCTCAGGGAGAATTCACTTCCCTGGCTCCCAATGCAACACTGCTTCCGTGCACTTAGGACATGTCTTTGGAGAATAGACTTCCAGCAGTTTATATTCTGAAACTATGTTACCTAAACTTTGTATGGAAGAGTCCAAATAGATGAGCTTTGCTTTTCAGGTCTTGCTGGCTTGCAGTCAGTGGGTTTATTCCTTTTTGGATTGCCACACGGGAAGGAAGCAGGTCCAAGTCTCTGCCATCAACTGGTTTATCATCTTCCCATCCACAGAGTCCCTCTGATCTCCAACGGCACCCGCTCAGCCATAATCCTTGGTTGTATGCTGGTGAGTGTGTATATATGGAATAGGAATGGCTGGCTGCCATTTGAGTTTCCTGCAGAAGGTCTCTGTTTCCTTAACTTTGCAGGCTAGTTTGCAGAGAATTATGGTGGGGGTTTATTTTGGGGGTATTATGTGCTCAAAGGAAAAGGCTAGAAATGCACATTTTATTTTTGAGCACTTTCTTGGCTGGTCTCTTAAGAAGAGGCTCCTTCAAGTCTTCCCCTCAGCAGTAAGCTTTTCTCTCTGTATATCACTGAGTCCCCTGCTCACAGTTCATCTAGAAGAGAGCGAACTGCTCAGCCTCACTTCATAGCTCTCAGGTCCCAACTGAGATCTATTCATGAGGAACTCTACAGTACAAATCAAGGGACCCTTAGGGCGCTGTATAAATTCATAACAAGGAATAATCCATTCCCGGCATTGCATGCAATAACACTTTAAACAAACCCCAACAAAACACTGTAGAAAACATTGGGAGAAGGCAGAACAGCAGGGGAATTGCAGAACAGTGTTGCAGAAACACCAAATCATCCTACCCCCAGTGTTGTCAGGTCCCTGAGCACCAGGCAGCACAGGCAGGAGCTGGGCAGTCTCCTTCAGAGAGGGGAATGCAGGCACTGTGGAGCAGCAGGTGGGCTCCATCCGCTTTGAGGGTGTGCCCACATGAGGAGTGGGATTTTCCTTGGTTTTCTTCAGAGATAACGCTGGGACTTGAGACTCCAGTCCAGATCTGGACAATGTTCCAGAGACTTCTTGCTGTCTCTTTGTTAGGTTTTTTGTGGGCAGAAATAGGGTAGTTAATCATCTAAAGAAGATAAATCTAAAAAATTAAACAGCATTACGTGGGCTCAAGACAATTACCCAAAATTAAAAGGAAGAATTGTGATAGCACTGAAATTATGCCCCAGTTTACCAGGCTCCTGAGCAGACTGTAATTCATTTTTCAGTTAGAGCCATTTGCCTACTCCTACCTTTCTTGTCCTCTCTGTTGTAACACAGAAATAAAACCCTGGAATGTAATAGGATCTTGGGACGTAACAAGGTGACTGGAAAGTTCTGTGGTTAAAGGAATCCTGGAACAGCTTAAGGAAGAGCTAGGTTTATGCCTTTTACAGAGACCTGTCTCAGATACGTGGAAGCAACAGATTTTAACTGATGATTGGTTAAGAAATGCTATTTCTTCCACTGTGTGGGGCTTTTCAAACAGTGTTTTAATGCTGAATTTGCCTAGAATAAACAGGACTAGCTCAGAGGGGCTTCCAGCCTGGCACTGCAGCCAACAGACTTTTGTGACGGCCCACACAACAGCTGAATCTCTCTGAGACAGAAAGCCTCCAGGTCCTTGCTCTTTCACTAATACTTAGCGTAGTACGTTCAGCGTGTGCAGTGTTAGTTCATACATCTCTGACCGCAGCAGGCAGGAAAGCTGGGCATGGACTGACTGTGCACTCCCAAGTGCTAGTCAGTATTTCAAAATATGGAAGATTTTTATGTGTCTTAAATACATTTAAGATATGGAAGATTTTTGTGTGGCTTAAAATATCTCCCAGCTTGGGTTTATTAGGCAGTCTATATTCAAACTTGCTCAACTGCTTTTACCCAGACTCAGTACTGACAGTTTAATGACAGCTCCACCTCATGAGATTTGCAAGAGTTTTGAAATTTATCTAGGAACGTAAACTCTAAGAATTATTTCTTCTCTGTATTACCATAATTTATCTTTCCAGAAGTAGTTTTGGAGGAAAAAAAAATGAAAATTTGACATAAGATTTTTAAACTATTCAAAAATCCCCAAAATAATTGGACTGATAACAGAAAAAAACCCAAAAAACCACAAGTAAACATTACCAGGTAGTAATTTTCAAACTATAAAGTTGAATGAAAAACAATGCACTTTTTGTTCTTGTTAGACAAGAGAAGTCCATAGAGCTGTTATGTTTTGCACCAGTTCGTAATAAAAACATAAGAGATTTTGCCCAGATTCCATAAGTTGTAAATTCCTCAAGAACTAAAAAAAGTGACAACAGGGAACAGCAATGAGCAAACAGGCTTCATTACCACTCTAAAAGGTGTTGTATCTCCTAGGAGTTAAGAAGATCCAAATATAAGCAGGTATAGGTTTGCTGGGAAAATAGTTGGTGGTATCACAGAAACATAGAATGGCCTGGGTTGGAAGGGATCTTAAAGATTAACTATTCCTGACTCCCCTGCCATAGGCAGGGGCACCTTGCATTAGACCAGGTTGCTCAGAGCTCCATCCAGCCTTGAACGCTTCCAGGGACAGGGAATCCACAGCTTCTGTGGTCAACCTGTGCTACTGCCTCATCACCCTCATAATAAAGAATTTCTTCCTACTATCTAATCTAGACCTGCCTTCTCTTTTTTCGAATGAAGCCATTTCCCCTTGTCCTGTCACTACATGCTGTTGTATATAGTCTCTCTCCATCTTTCCTGTAGGCTGTAGGCTCTCTTCAGGTACTGGAAAGCCTTCTCTTTTCCAGGTTGAAGAATCCCAATTCTCAGAATTTGCACGTGGGAGAGGTGCTCTATCCCTTTGATCAACTTGTTTGCCTCGTCTGGACTCGCTCCAGCAGGTCCCTGTCCTTCCCGTGCTGGGACCCCAGAGCTGGATGCAGTGCTCCAGGTGGGTCTCAGCAGAGCGGAGCAGGGGGGCAGAATCCCCTCCCTCCCCTGCTGCCCCCGGGGCTCTGGATGCAGCCCAGGACACGTTTGGCTCTCTGGGCTGTGAGTGCCATGGCCGGGGCATGTCCAGACTCTCACCCACAGCACCCCCAAGTCCTTCTTAGCAGGGCTGCTCCATCTCTTCATCCCCAGCCTGGGGTAACACCGAGCATGCTATGACTCAGATTCATCACCTTACACTGGGTCCTATCAAACCTGATGAGATTCCCGTGGGCCCACTTGTCGAGCTTGTCCCCATTCCTCTGAATCAGCACTGAAGACCTCATCAAAAGTCCCCTTAAGTCAATGGAAGAGCTGCTTTTAGCTTTACTAGGCTTCAGTTGGCTTTGAATTAGGCTTTGAGTTCAACTGCTTTGACAGGGCTGAAGGGAAAGGATGAAAAAGAGCAGAATAATAAAGAATGGAGCAATAGTGCGGTGAAAGACGTAGTCTCCAATAGCAAGAAGTAGGAAGGAATTCGGGCTGGTGAGGGGACTGCAGAGCTGTGTGTGTGAATTCACACAACATCCATTCACACCGTTTCTCAGACGCTCACTTTTCCGAGCAGTAAATTCAGTCAGCATATTTTTTTTAAAATATATATTAATTTATTTCTAGGAAAAGAAAAGCATGCTGTTGAATATTGGTGACTCCACGATGCTGAGTGGGAAGGTAATGATTTATAATACATTATAGGAGTGGGCATGATAAAAGTCTGAAAAAAGATTCTATTGCTCTGCAGCCTCTGGTCTCTGCATAACTTAAGCAACAAGGTGCCTCTTGCAGACTGCATGGTTTTAACCTGAAGCTATTACCAGCATTTGAGATAACATATTGTTTAATCCTTCTAACTTCAACATCAATCACTCAGAGGAATGAGGGGAGGAGGGGAAAACTGAGGGGAGGGAAAGAGAAGAGCTCTTATAGGAATTACTAGAAGTGTGAGGTGCAGGATCTGATGATAAGGCAGCCAGGGCTGCTGAGCTATCTGAGTAGGGAAGGTAGAATCCTACATGACAGCTCTTGGGGATCTGCAAGCAAGTCTACCAGGCTGGGAAATGAGGAGGACGCAGTGGCTTTCCCATAGGCTTTGCACTCTGTCAAACGGTATTTGAATCCCTGGCCAGAGATGTCTCTTTTGAAGCCATTTATTTTCATTCAGCAGTGACCACTGCTGGTGTCACTGCAGCACTGGAGTCTTTCCCCCATGGTGAGTCCGTCTCCCATGGTGAATCTTTCAGTACTGCCAGGCAGGGCCACATCAGAGTCAAGCATGCACCTCACATCTCATACCCTTCCTCTGGGGTTAGGCAGCCTTTGGCCTGTCCAGGATTGAGCTGAGACATCAGGGATCACGGCTGGGTAAAATCTTGGAGAAGACTACTTGCATGTAATTACCAGCAGGCTATCCTAAAGCATTTTTGACTGAAAATAAAGTCAGTTGCCTTAGTCAAGTCTATATGTTCGTCTCACTGGGACATTCTCTGCCTTTTCTTTGGCTCACCCTCACAGCCCCTTGACTTATTTATTTCTCTTTTAAGAGGATTATAGAATGCAACTTCTGGTACTTTCTTTACCTACGGGAAGCCTCCATTTTGTCCCCAGCCTGTCAAGTACTTTATTTTCAGATTTTTGACATAATCCAGCTGTTATTCTGCAAAGAACAGCTTGTTTCCTGTTTTTGCTGAGCCTGAAGGATATTTTTTGGCCAAAACATTAGCTTTAATACATCAATACATTTAATGAGATTTGTATCTGCATCCAAAATTCACCCATGGTGGCCTTTCAGCCTTTCAGTCAGCTGTTGGCAGCCTTGTGGTCTTGACTATTTGTTTGAAATTCAAGCTTGCAAAGAATGTTTCTACTCATTAAGGTGACATGAATTAAATATTCCCTTGGAGTTTACTTATGCATAACCAAGAAAATGCATTTTTTTCTCAAGATAGGATAAACAAGCTACAGCAAGTAGTTGGGTATTAGTCGTATAGACTCCCCTTTCTCAGTCCTGTTTTTGGCTTCAGAATAGAAAAAGACCAGCAGTTTAATTTTTCACTCTGAATCAAGGTGATTTTACTAAATTGACCCATTGATTTTAAATTGCAGTGAAGAAGAATCCTTGAAACCAAGAGATCTCTATTTTCTAAGTGACTTATGTGCAGATAAAACTTGCATATATGATGTTTCTGTTCATTTTGTAATACGTAAGTTCATGTGTCTGAATATTAACTGCCACCTATACTCTCTTGTACTGAACAAAATATTACTTTGGTTAGCCAGTCTCCTGGAGAGCTACTTTTTTTTTCAGATTAGTAGAACGAAGTACATCTTCCTTTCTGTCATTATTTCCCCTTCCATTTCAGTAATGATATTTTCAAGAAAAAAAAAAGCATCAAAGTTAGGAACATAGGCTCATTTTAGCTCCATTATGATTGTTATTATTACTACTGGTAGTATTACTTAGCTCTTTATAGCTTTTTCTTGTATATATCTTAGAGAACTTCATAAAACAAGGAAATGTTCTTATCCTGGCTTTCCTGAGGCACTGAAATAATGAAATAATTTGCCAACAGTTAAAATGGAGGTTAGTGGAGTGGCTGGAAATAAACCATAGCTCAGACAAAGTTCAAGGGTCAAGAGGGTAGAATAGCAGTTTCCAGTGTAAGTTTGTCAAATGTCTGGCAAAGTGCCCTGGTTTATATTGGGATTTGTTTTTTAAGACAGAAAACTCTGTTTCAAATGAGAAGCAACAATATGGGGCAATGGGTGAAGGGAAAGTGTCATAATCACAGGTGGGAAGAGAAAAGACTCTGGACCTGAGGGAGACAAATGTGGTTGAAGAAAGTAAGTCAGATACAAGCAAAAAAATATTAGCAGGCCTATTCTAGATGATGTGACCCCTTACCAGAAAGGAGAATTTAGTCCCTTTTTATGGAGGATGGAAAAATATTCACACATGACTCTTCAGGCCCCTTTAAAATATAAACACACTTTATAATTATGCTGAAACCAGGATTTTTTCTAAGCATATTTTAATCCTTGAATCTCTGGTTCCTTTCTCAGTCCCAGATATATGTAACAAAAAAATAAAAAGGGTGAAAAAGCGGAAAAAAAATCCTCTACACACTGCCAACTCCATTGGTATCAGTCACAAATGCTTACAAGGATTACAGCGCGGTAATGAGCTTTTGTACTAATGGTACATCTTTTAATAACTGCTATCTGCACTTCCAGTTGTAAGTGATAAGTGAGGCTATATTGTTAATGACAAAATGCCTCACCTTTCCCCCACCCCCTGCTGATACTTCATCTTTCTCTGAATTCCTCAGCTGAAGGTTGGAGAGAAATTAGAGTTGATCCTGAAGCTGTTGTATGTGGCTGGTGTAGTCCAGCTGATCACAGGGCTGAGTTCCTGCTCTGCTGCTCCCTCTGGGCTGAGGCACTGGGCACACGCACAGGAGCCTGGGGAGGATGGCCAAGTGGAAAACAGTGAAATGCTTCCAACCATGGCCGGGACTGAGAAAAAAAGGGAAGAAGAAAGTGTAATAATAATAGTCATGATTCAGAGGCAGAGAGAGCTGTGAAAGAACAGGAGGACGAGAGCATGGCACTCAGGCAATGGCTTCAGCTTTCTGTTCTGCCTTCCTGTGTGGTGTTGGCCAAAACATTTATTTTTTCACTGTCTCTTCCAAAGCAAGGCTAACAGCATTTCCCCATCTCACATGAAGGATTGGAAAGGAGAGGGAATGGGGATACAATCATTCAGTGAATGTCAGGTCATTACTTCTTGTGATGGAGACGCAATGTTGTGAAACTTGGTTGCTTGGGAGCTTTTTAAGAAGAGATTAGACAGTGTCAGTGCCAGACTGCATTGCTCATCCTCCCTTGGGTGCAGATAGGCCTGCATCCTGTGATTCTGTAGCTGCAGCTACATCTTTCTTTAGGCTTTACCTTCCCTGTCTCTGCTCACGTGCAGGCATCCCTCTCAGTGCTAAGCCAGGCTCTCTGGGGTCTCAGTCTATAACTGCATCCCCTCTCCCAGCACAGTTTACAGTCTGTACCCATATAATCTGTGATACCCTTGTCCCTGAACAAGTTGTATTTCTCTAAGAAGGAGTCTATGCAGCAGTGGGGGAAGATGTTGGAAAATTCTTTCAACTTTAGCACATACTGAATGATCCCTGTATTCGTGGTTGATGCTTAGGTTTGTACATGGAGTGCTTAGTGCAAATGCCAGAGATTAATGTGGCCTTGTGTTAACTCCTTACATCATGACTAATAAGTCTTGTGCCAGCTAGTGCTTCCTTGTTTACTTATATCAGTGACTAATATGTACTAGTAGATGTCTTAGTTTTGAGAACAAGGATTGTGTGTCAGAACAAAGAACGATAAGGGAAGTACATTATGACCTGACCTCCTATTTGAAATATTCTCAAGGAGAAAAGATTAATCAGAAGATCCGGAAGCATATCCAAGTAAGTCCACTGAAAAAATTAGCATATATGTATGTATTCAGAAAATGTGATGAATATGTATTGATTTGAGGAATATAACCTGGTCTCTTAAGTTACTGGGCATGAATGCTTTGATGAGAATTCCCCATGCATCCAATGCTACTAATAAATTAATTTTAGCTCTCTAACCTAGCAAATTTGGAGAGTTTATTTCCCAGTATTCAGTGACACCCTGGTTGGGTTTTTTTCATGGTCTCTCTTGAGTACATGAACATTTTTATTCAAGTCCCAGAAGTCAAAGAGATGCTTGACTGCTGTCTGGGAACCTCTTTGAACAATATCCTCTAACCTGGGGCTCTGGTCTGGCTCATCAGTTCCAGCAGACCTGGTCCACACCATGGCAAACTGTATGAGAGGCAGAGCTGGAATGAATTCGCTTAGAAAGAATAAGAACAAAACTAATAAATACAAATAAGAAAGGATTTGGCTTCTTTACAGAGTTGGTGATGAGAAGGAGAATGAAACCTTTTGCAAAGGACTTTTCGTGGATGGAGTTGCCACCCATACTTGTAACAGTTGAGAAGCTCATCTTCTCATCACGGTTTATAATAAAAGAGAAGGAAAGCATTAATAAATGTACTTTGTTCTTTAAGTGATACATAGAACTCACCAGAAAATGGATTTTTCAGAAAGATTTTAACTTTCAAACACTTATTTTTTCAAATTTGATTTTAATTTAGAACAAAATGTGGTCTGGAATTTCATGTGAAAGAGAGTATTTACAGAGGGAAATGTCAGAAGCACAGCAAACACAGCTATCAGTACCACCTGGAACTGTTTAAAAAAATTTCCATGGAGAATTTTATCAAAATTAGCACATTCCAGAAACATTTTGGTTTTGCTTAAATGGCATTTTCAAGCAGAAAAAAAAAGTTATATAAAAAATAGTTTGAGCAGTTTTATGGGTTATTTTTTTTCCAGTAAACTCATTTGCTTGGATTTTTAAAACTAAAGATAGAAGAAAATCACTAGACAATGTAAGTGCGGATAATAATCCTACCCTGGGAGAGAAATGGAATATTTTAATAATGTGAGGTCCTTATGATCTCTGCCTGCTAAGATTATATGGTAATAATATTTTTTTGATGCAGAAACAAGTGTAAATTCTTTACTGTACAAAATGTCATTGCGGAGAAACAGTGCCATATAATATCAATACAAATCTGAAAAAAAACTTTTAAAGAATTCCCCCCCAGAAATATACATAAACATGCTTGCTTTCAGTTTGTTGAAACATTTTTAAAAATATATAATTCTGATTATCTGTGCATTTATGTATTCCATATGAAATAAAGCAATTTTCTTTGTTCAACTGTATTTTGAGATATTAAATTTAAATATCCCATTAAGATGTTCGAACAGAAAATGTACTACTCAAAGTTTCTCCTAAGGTACTTGAAGAAAAAATATTCAGCAGTATTTCATTTCACAGATGTACATGTATACGCACACATACACAGAGAGAATAGTCCTATTGAAATAACATTTCTGATGGAATTCAGTTTTAAAAGTCTTTTTCTGACCAGTTCCACTGAAGAGCTATGGGGTGAGAAATGTTGCACGAGAAGAGGAGAGTGCTGTTTTTCCTAAATACCCTCCAAGGATTTCTTGTTTCAGAAACATTTCTTGTTCCTGTTCCAACAGGTAGTATCTCTGGAAATAATAACTATCAACAATTTTTCTGCTCATTCTATCTGTTTTTCAAAGATGTAGGAATTTTAGCATACCCAACAATCTGCGCTAAGGAGTTCCAAGAAGTGCTTCCTTTTATTCATTTCTAAATTCCCATCTGCCAGTTTCATTTCATGCCTTAGCTTGTATTTTGAAAGACCCCATAAACACCGTTTTCACAGACCCTTATCATATCATCTTTCAGTCGTCTCTTTTTTTAGGCCTCAGAGTTTCATGCATGGATGCTATTTTATACCTGTGATCTCTCTTGTTGCAGTTCTTCTATATCTTCTTTAGTTCTCTTCCTTGCTGTAAGAGATGAGAAAAAGTAGAACTGCACACAGCATCGTGTTAAGGGACGCTGCAGACTTGCAGTGCTTTTCTCTCTCTTGCATTCATAAATTTAACTATTGGTGAGATGATACTTTCTTAGCACTATGTTTTATCATCTCAAGACCTCATTTCCAAATAGCTCTGAACCCATCATGACACAGATAAAGTGAAGATTTCTGTTCCCATGTTCATCAGCAAAACCTGGCACTGAGTTCTTTGTGTGAGGAAAAGAAAAGTAAGGGACAAGAAGTTCTAGGTACAGTAATACCTTTAGATAATGATCCTAGGTAAGATGTTCAGAGTGAAAACCCTCACAGAAAGCTGCTATCTACAAGAAAGGCTGAGTGAGCTGAAAGATGATGAAGAGCCTGATGGCAAGGGTATAATTTGTCAGAGAATAAAAGATGGAGAAAGGTTAAGAAAGTAATTAAAGAAAGATTAGCATTGTTTGGAAACTATGTATAGAAAGTAGTCTGCTAAAGGAGAGCACTATGGTGAAAAAGCATTCAACGTAAAGTCTGCTTACCCAGGAAAAAGGAAGAAACTGAGGAATAAAGTGCCCAGAGCTAGACACTGTCATCTCTGCTGCAGCACTGGCAGTTCATTTAATAACTTTCAATCCTATGTCTTGGTATTACAAGCTTTAAAAGCTCCAGCTGAAAACAATTGCTATTAATAACCCCCCTGCTTTGCAGTATGAAAGCAGCAGGTACAACAGAGAGACACCTGTAATCCCCCCATGTTAGAGAGCAGCAGAACAGCACTCAGCCAACCATGGAGGAGAATCCTATAAAAATACCCAAATCCATCTCTCCATGATGGATGGTCTTTGTACGAGCACTAAAGTGTATTCCCTTTAGTACCGCTGTCTATTGATGCTGAGCTACTAAGTAATCTGAGGGAAACTAGGAAGCGATCGCCATGATAAAAAATAAAATGGATTGGGGATAAAGATGGAATTTCGTCAAAACCATCATGATCAGAACAATATTGCCTGAGAAATGGGGAGCTTTATATCTGTCAACATGTCAGTGTTTGGACAGGAAACCAAAGCCTTGGAGATTGGTGTCAGAAGAACGATCTTTTTCTTCGATAAGCACCATGCATGTACCAACATGAAATAAAAATGCAATCTTGCTGACTAGAATTCATGACAAGTAGCTCCTGTGAGAACAGTCTGAAACCATAAGACTGCTCAGGTATTCCTGGATGTCTTCTCATATTCACTAAGCATTTACTCACACTTTACTCATGAAATACGTCCTGCTAATTCATAGGACTTTTCTGAACCATTCAGGATTTATTTCTGATTTTTGAATTGAGCCAAATCTTACATAGTTTATGTGAGCTAATGAGAAGTAATCATTAATGGTGACAAAATGACTCACAGGATTAAAGGTAACAGGTACGATCAAGTTCTACACAAGTACTAAGACTAAAATGCTGATAAGCGTTAGTAGGATTGAAAGATGACTTAAAGAATTAACAAAAAATTAGGAAAGATGTATTGACACCATGATTTTGAGAAAGAAAAACTGTGAGAAAAGTCACATAGAAAAGAGTTAGCTAGTTAGGATTTGACAGCTGCGGGTCACAGTACCAGCACACAGATGAATGTCCAAGAACAGAAGCAACTGTTCAGAAGGAGTAATAGCATGATGCCAGGAAAGAAAAGCAGACTGAAACCTGTTTCCTCTCTGCATGTGTTAGGTATTCACAGCAGCAAACAATCATAAAGTCACAGAAATGTGAGAATGGAAGGAGCCTCTGGAGTTCCTCTAGTCTTACCCCCAGCTCAGCAGGGTCCCCTGAAACAGGTTGCTCAGGACCATGCTTGTTTGGGATTCCAGCATTTTCAAGAATGGAGATTTTCTAACCTCTCTGGATAACTTCCTGCAGTGTTGGACCACCCTTGTAGTTAGAAAGTTTCTTCTTGTGCTTGTTTGAACAGAATGTCCTGTGTTTTCATTCATGCCCGCTGCCTTCTGTCCTGTTTACTGCAACTTCTTTACTGTCTCTCCTGAAGTATTTGTACAGATTGATATAAGATCCCCCTGAGCCTTCTGTTCTCTAGGATGAACAGTTCCAGCCCTCTCAGCTTCTCTTCATATGCCAAATGCTCCACATCCCTCATCATCATTGTGGGCCTTTGCTGGACATGCCCTGGTATATCCATGTCTCTTCCTTTGGGGAGCCCAGAATTTGACCCAGCATTCCAAGTGTGAGCCTGATTCCTTTTTCTGCACTAGAACCACTTTATGTCTCTGAAAAAGGGAGAAAAATCCAAACATTCCTGTGGAATGAGTTTTCATAGCCTTTTATCAGGAGGATTTAAAATAATTCAATGGAACCACTGGGAACAGATTGACACCAAAGAAGAAAGTGAAAACCATGTAAGCAACTCGTGCACCAACAAGGGATATTGTCCGATTTCAGTTAAAATGTTTTTGGAAAGAAACTGATTGAAAACGCGTGGTTCCTGAGACTTCCAGGCCTTTGAAGTCTGCAGAGGGACATTCATGAGTAGTAAGGCCAGAAATATTCAGCTGCCCCAAACTTGATCATTTGCTGCAGAATTCCAGTGCCTCTCATGAGGGTATTGTCTGGTTAAACTCCAACTAAGACCCTTACAGTGTAGCCTTAGCACCTTTACCAGTTTAAAAACTTTTGGCGTGGGAAAAATTTCTCTAGGCTGAAATGCATCTTGCTTTCTGAGCTGAATAGTATGGGTTTATTTTTTGTTCACAAAATGCTTTAAAATCTCATGTTCTGAGTTATCTGTGGCTGGGGAATTGCAAGCACTTTTCATGCCTGAAGACCTTTTCAGATGCTTTGCTTGTGCACAAATAATTCAATGGTTGGGAAAACAAAATCCTGGCATGGAGATCATCTGCAGCAAGTAACGAGATAGCAGCTTTTTAAACAAAGGAATAAGAGGACCAGAAATAGAAAAAAAGAAAAGGAAATATTAAGGCCATGGGGCTGGATAGTCTGTTTCTCCTAGAAGATGTCATGACTCAAAGGCTGAGACAGATACTCAAATAAGATGAATACCAAGAATTATAATAAGTATTTACCAACTACCATCTTTCAGGGTTTAAGAAAGAATTTTCCTGAGGGCAGGTTATTCAGTAATGCATAATAGCCTTTTTAAATTTGGATGTTTGTTTATTTGTTTGTTTGTCTTTTTTATTTATGATTATTTTCTCTCTGATGTTGATGCCTGTAATTTTTTTTTTTTTGAGTCAGGCAAGTCTCTTTTCATGGGAGACAGGATACTGAATCCATTAGCTCTTTTTCTGAGCCAGTAGAATGGGCTCTGCATTCCTCTATCATCCACTATCTGCTTTTCTTCATATGGATCATCCAAATAAAGCCAAAACATGGAAAAGGATGCACAGTCACCTGTGGCCTGCAGGGGAAACAGGGCAGATTTTCACCTAGGCTTTTCACGCTTAAATGCTTTATCTAAGATGGCTCACCTAGGTTCTCCCAGGAGTCAGTAGTGGGATGTATGCAGTGATCTACAGGTCCTAACTTGGACAATTATGTCAATCTCTGTTGAATTCTCTATTGCTCTTGATGTTTCTTCCATTGATATGATCACTGCTTGAGCAATTTGCGCAGATTAAATCACTAGTGATATGAAAACTCTTCCAGAACTTGCATAAGTGTACAACCAACACTGACTCCATATTAGAGGATGATAAGAAATGTGAATGATTTTTGGAATGCCTGTGAGAGAGGGGAAAGGGAAATAAACATCAGGGACAAATAAGAAACTATTAGGTTAAAAGGCGTTATTGGCACAAGGGTATCTGGAGGTAAACTGCCAATGAATAAATGTGGGATGGAAAGGGAAAGAATATTCCTGGCCAAAAAAAAAAGTTAATTTATGTGCATAATGTGGATCTCCCAGCCTTGTAATATGAGGATTGGGAAAAGGAAACTTAATTCTCTTTTAATTCAATAAATAATGAAAGCAATTTTCAGATGTAGTACTTGCATTTTGTGAGCAGAGAGTCTCTACATTCTTGTGGTACTGATTGTGTAAGAAGAATTTTGTTCATATAAATTTATTTCAATGTATTTCACAAATTTTATGGGTATTAATATTTTTTCTTCATTAATGTGAATATTCATTGCATATTTATTTTATTTCACTGTTTAAATGTTAATATAATTGCAACAAACTCAGGCAGAGTACCATATTACGTTAACAGAAAATTTTAACTGAATTTTTGAAGTGTTTAAATTAAGCTAGTGAGAACGTTAAAATTCAGAATCAGGAGCCAGAGTATGCACAAGTCATCGAGGCTGTCAAGCCAGTTGGAAGCTCCAAATTGCCTAGAGAAGGATCTGGATAACTGTCATATTCTATGGCATTTGACCATTGCCCCTCAGGGTCTCCATGCCTGCAGGGAGAAGAGATAATGAAAATAAGAAAATTGTGTTTCAGAATAATTTCTGAGAAAGATTTGGGTTTTTAAGACTCAAAGGACCATGGATAATGACAGTCTTGAGAAAAAAGTTCTGTCAGCAAATCTTTGCATTGAACTGCAAGGTACAATGGAGATAAGGTGAGGAGCTTCACATGCTGCAAATTGGTTACGAGTAAATTTAGGCTTGGTTCTACATATCAGTGCAGAGATCTTACAAGATACAATATGAAGAAATGAGATCAGCACAGTAAACCTGAGCAAACAATTTTGCTTTGAGATGTGCATGTAAAAGTCACTGAGAAAACCAAAATTCTTAATTCCCTGACTTTTATGCTTATCAATTTTGCAGTTCTGTAGCTTCATTGCTTTGAATTTATTATGATTTGGAGGTTGATTTTTATAATGTTTTCAACTGCTATTGTTTTTTGAATCGAGTTTGGATGCTCAGTACACAATCCCTTTTCACTGCAGAAACCATAGCAAGATCAATCTGTGTAACTAACATGTACAGGAAATTAGGATAGAGTTTTCATAATTCGTGGGCTTGCATACAAATCTCCAATTTCTGAAACACTTCCCTCCCTCAGAGCTGAGGATAAAAGCCTGTGAGTGATTCTGAGGTGCTAAAATATGATGGAGACAAGGAACAGATAAGAATCTTGGTAGATAGGATAGACAGATATAGACACTAACCCTGGATAAGATTTCAAGCAAAAATCTAATCAATAAACATACGGGCAAATGAAAATGCAAATGAGCCACAGAGGTATAAATGTTCAGGAGGAAAGAAAGATTTCTGTAATACTTACCCGTATTGCATTGACTTCAAGTAGCCCTTAAGTGGAACTGACGGTATTACAAACACAATAAGCACTTCTAGACAAACTGGAATAACAATCACTTCAGGAGCCTGGAAGCATTCACAATTCTGCTGTTGTCAACTCTTTTAGTGGCTTTAATTTTCAATGGTAAGCACAACTCCTATATAGTGTTGTCAAAACCGCAATGAAGTTATGTCATTGAATATTAAAGCGCTGGCCTGCGGAATGCCAAACACAGAGATTTGAATTTCATGCTCTCTACTAAACATCAAGACAAATATGTCTAATTTCATAAAAACCTCACCAGCCCAGAAAGGCTGACAATCAGGCCCAGTGTTGCCACTTTTCCAGCTGGAAACAGGAGTTTTTACTATAAAATACCTCTTCCCATGAGATCAGAGGATGGAAGAAGCAGCATGGAGTTAGGATTCATGGGTGTAGCATGAGATCAAGAATGAAGTGGCTGGTGTACTAAAGGGTACTGTTCATCACTGGACAGAAAATTCAAATTTGTGTATGAAAATGCTTTCCATGTGTTGTTCTGAAGGGTTTGGGAGGCAATTCAAGAATTGCATAGGAAAATTGAATTATATACCCAAAAATGTAAGACATTCATTTACTGTGGACATTTCCCAATTCTAGCCTTGATTTTTAAGCCTTGGTGGTGGCTTGTTTGACAGGAGGAGCAACACACCTTTGCCCCTCACCAAAATCCAGTAGGTTGTTGCCTCCCTCGTCCTTCCTGCCAATGCTACCTGTGCCGGTTTGGCCAAAATCTAGTAATATAGCCCCTGAGAGAAAAACCAGGTTGCAACCACCCTTCCCCCTCACAGGGTTCGGGGAAAAAAAAGAAATTTTTCCTCGAAGGAAAGGGAAAGAGATAAAAACTATTTATTTTAACAAACACACAGGAAAAGGATAATGATGCTGAATAATGAATTAAAACCCTCGCTATAGAGAGAAACCTGGGAAGATTTCAGAGTCCTTCTGTAGGTGTGGTCTCTCTCCTCCTCGGAGCTGGTCGGTGAGGGCGCGGGCCCACCCTCGGGCCTCAGGGAGAAAATTCTCCTGATGTGTTCTGATGTTGTTGAAACAGTTCAGAAGAGAAGAAGGGTAAAAAAACCAAAGTCCCAGGAAACAAAATTCAGCTCTCCTTCTCACACCAAGACGGAAAAAATAAAACCAGCTGGCTGAAGAAAAAGCAAGCAGGGTGCTCCCTTCGTGCCTTTCTGCAGTCAGAAAAACACTGAGGAATATAATCTTTGTGTCCTTGAGAAGCTGCTTTGGAAAGTTCATCTGAGTTTTTTTTTCAAGCTCAGTTTAAAGGCACAGAAAAGGCACAATACTACTTTTTGGGCATAGAGCATGATAGGGGATACACATCATAGAGTCACCCCAAGACACTACCTTATGCTCCAAGACATACTCAGGCCTTCTGTCTTTCCCTGTCTTTCCATGTCTTCATAAGACTAGAGGTAACCTGTGGTAATCCTTTGGGAGCTTGCAGTCTCTCTGTTAAATCTACTCAGGTCTGAAATGAGCTTTTCCCTTTGGGGTAGGTTTTATTCTGTCTTACAAACAGTAGTGGAGGGCTCCGACCACTGGGAAGACCTGTGAAGCCGTATGAACATGAAATTCCCGGTAGCCTCCAGACTATAAAGGCAATTTTCTTCTGGGATGTTTTCCAAAAGTTCTTGATTTGACCTTGAAAGTAAAATTTTGTACCTGTTTTTATTGGATGAAATAGGTCTATTCATGGAATAGAGACCCAAAGCTTACCAATTATACTCAGATGCTCAAAATAGTCTGGACACCGATATTCAGGACAGAATGAGTTCCACGCTGAAGTATTCCTGGCAGACAACAAAAAAGAGAAAATTAATTGCTCAGTCTTATTTGGCCTATAGTTTATAGATAGCACTGTGAAAAGAAGTGTTCACTATTCTGCATTTGTGCTCTGTGACCTCTCCAGCGTGAGACTGACTGAAATCCACCAAACTCTTTTCACTAAAGTATCCTGAAGCCTTGAAAATTAAAAATCATTCATTACTCTGACTGTATTTTTAGTGCCTAACAAATAATCAACAATTATAATAATTAATGTGGGGTTTTTTTGTTGCTCCGTAGAGAACCAAAAGCATATTAGAAACAACATATTTCTCCCAAAGTTACATTGGTTTCAAGATATTTCCCTCTGATTACTTTATTTCCTTGGGGGGGCGTTTCTGTGCTCACAGAAGTCTTTTGGATGCTCTGTTTTACCAGTGCTTATGCCCTCTGAGATCCTGCATTATTAATAATACTAATTATTGCAATTATTTATTATTACATGAAGGATGAGACAGTTTCCAGCAATTCAAAAAGCACAGAAGAGGATGTAAGCCTTATCCTGTAAAGGCTGTGGTTGAACTTTCAGACCTCTGTGCAGTGAAAAGCCCCTGAGAATGAGGAATTGTACTTAGCAAGAACATCTGCTAAATGGACATGGAAAATAAATAAATATAAAGACCTCATATACTGCTGGACTTCTTACTCAAAAGGTCCCATTGGGGGGTGCTGACAAAAAAAGTGTCCAAGATTTTGTAATAATCCAGAGTACAGATCACTATCTGAAGAGGTCAATTAACATATGGTAATTTCATGAGCTACACTTTACACTTCTGTCTATGACCTTTATCTGTTCTGGAGGACAGAGAAACGCCTGGTCACAAAGAGGAAGGTGTTCTGAATGTTTAACCGTAGCTCATAGTGTGCACTATTATGCAAGGTTTCTGAGCTAAAGCAAAGATAAGAGAGATGCTTTATCTGCAGATGCAGAATCGAAGCTCCAAAGCCAGTCAGAGAGACCAAGTTCAGATACCAAACAGCTTAGAGTAATGACCAGGATGGCACAAAGTCATCACACAGTCTGACCAGCACATCAAACTGCCCTAGTCAAAAAGAAAAGTTCACATCTTGAACTTGCAACAAAGACTTTTGTTGTTATGTCTAGGCCGTAGTGAAGCCTTACTTGGAGCACTCTGTCCAGTTCTGGGCTCCTCAGGACCAGAGATGTGCAGCTCCTGGGACAGATCCAGTGGAGGGCTACAAGGGTGATTAAGGGCCTAGAGCTCCTCTCTTACGAGCAAAGGATGAGGGAGCTGTGCCTGTACATCCTGGAGAAGAGAGAACTGAGACAGGACCTCACCAATGTCTGTCAGTATCTTCAGGGAGATGTCTGAGGATGGACCAGGCTCTGCTCAGTGGTGAAACAAGAGTTTAAGCAAATCTAGACAAACTTTTAAAGTTTTTATGTTTAGTTTTCTAATTCTACCTTCTATCTGTTCAGCAGATATCTGTTCATCACTGCTTAATTCTGAGTATAATTTAAAAGAAAATGGATTGCTCTTCTCACAGCACTAGAAAGCAAAAGGTGGTTGCTGTAGATCAAATATAGTGTCTTCAGCTTGGTCTAAACCTGAAGAAATGCCACCTGCAGTACCCCCGAGCAAAGCACACGAAGAAACCAGTGAGAGATCACAGACAGAATCATCTCTGCAACTGTGGCAGTGGCATTTGCAACCTACAGAAGCTTTTAGGTATTGCTTCTCTCCTCAAAAGATGGGCATGCTTCCCCTTTCTGACAGATGCCTTCTTATTCAAGCTCACAGCAAGTGATTTTTATATCTGAAACATACTCAGTAGAATAAAGAACAATATATGCACAAGTGGAAACAGATCCAATCCAGCAATCCAAAAGGCTGCTTTTGAACAACATCTGAATCGGGAACTTTTAAAAAAATTATTTACTTATTAAACCAATTCTGAAACAAAGATCTGTTTTGTTTTAATTTGTTTTGTTTTTCAGATGGACTTACTCCCACTTCCCTTTATGTTAAAGGAGTCCTGTTTTATATTCCAAATGCCTTAATGGCAGTGGAGTATGTATTAGATGCAATCACAGAAACAGAGCATTGCAAGGGGTTTTAAGAGGGTGTGAAATCCATGTAGTTCTTTCCCCAAGGCAGGATCAACTACTCTAAGCCATTTGCAAGAGAAGATTGTATATCTCTTGTTCTCAGTAATGACCAGTGATGTACTGCAAACCATGTACTTACATATATTACACCAGATTTTGGAGAATACAGGCAAGATTAGTCTCACCAGCTGACACTGTGGAAACTCATAGGAAGAAGCCATTCTAGTTCCATACAACCTTGGGTCTCAGCAGAAAAAGCAGCCAAGGGAAAGAGAAATAATGTGTCATCATGGTTATTTTATATGGAATTTCTAACTTTTTAGCATTAGCCTAAACCATTTTTTTTTTATAGCTAATAGCAAACCTCAGCTGACCACAGCTTGTGTTAACGAAAACCACTACATATTGCACAAATAATATGCCGAAAAGAAAAAACTCCCTATGGGACTCCTGTATAACCCATCTCTCTCACACTTCCAAAATGGCAACAAAGACTTCTATACCTAACAGGGTATTTTTTTTTCTGGCTATACTTTTGCAAAAGAAAATGCTGCCTTTAAAAATAAGTAATAATTAGAAAAGCGTAGCACATAATGGAGTTTTCCCAACACAGCAAGCAGCTGTGGAGCCAAACAAGCTTATCCACATTCCCTGAGTGATGGTTTATGTTTTGACATTGACTAACTCATCCATGCTCAGGGCACAAGCACTCAGACAATCTCCATCACCAGTTTCCCATTAGAAATCTTGATCTCTGCTGAAACAAGCTCAATTCCCTTCATTATTTCCCAGCTGACAGACGGCTTGAGAGGGAGGATATTACAAGTGTCAGTCTTCTTGCCTCCGGACAGGCCATGGATGACACAAGAAGGAGAGGAAACAAACAAATAAAAAATATCTCTGTTTGTGTGGTAACTTTTAATGTGTTTGCTGTACCACTATGCTTCATTCATTCTCCCAAAACTAGTTTAGCAGGATTATTTTCTTGGAAATCCTTCAGTGAAGGTGTTCTCTATCCCCTTTTTCTCTGAATTTTTGTCAGGCTCTTGCTATTTCACAGAAAGACGGAGGCGGCGATCCATCTTGAAGAGCTATTTGTTATTAGAAGGAGTTATAAAGCTATTCAAATTAGTAATTTAATAAAATATAGCAAATATTTTTGAGAAGGATGGTGTTTTTGTACTAAACAAGACAAAGAAGGAGAAGATGAGCATTAATGTAGGCTTTTCCATAAATATCTTCAAAAGGGTCATTTTATCTGTATTAATAATTGCATTGTTCTGGAAATGAGAGTTCAGGATCAAGATCCGTAGGTTAACAAAAATTGTCATAACTTCTTTAGCCGCGATAGAGATATGATGTTTTGTGCTAAGAGTTCATCATAAACATGGTGAAAAATAGTCCTCAACCTGAAAATTGTACTGTTTGAAGGCAGAAAATAGACAAAATTGAGAAAGAGCATGAAGAGCAAAATGAAAGCGTATTTTCCACTCAGTATCAGTCATTTGAGAATACAAACTGGTCCTAAACATGCACACAACTGTTCCCTCGTTCTCCAGTCTCACCTCAGTGTGCTTGTGGATTTATCCCATGGTTTTCTGTGTGGAGGTGCTCCAGAGCTGTTCTCAGACAATATCATTAGACATTAATTAAACATTTGTTGGTCCAGTTCTGGATGGCTGAATGTCATGAAATGGCTCTTATCCACCTTGTAGCAATTTCTTGGCTTTTAAAACATGGCTTTAACTGCCTGCTAAGAACAGTCCCTAACCCATACTGGTTGCATGCCAAGGAATAGCTCTGGAGGCTGATAATTGTCATAATCCAAACCCATATCTGGAGCTATTCTGTTTGGTAGTATCAGTAATCATCTTCTACTGTCCATGAATGTTCCCAGGCAGTGTTTTGCTCATTAAGGTAACCGTTCCCTATCTGTCCCCTCAGGGGAGCTGTGTGATGGCCACAGAAAGAACATCACCACACATGTGAGTTTTACTGAATGCATATGAGTAATACCATCTGAGAGGAAACATAATAAAAGATTGGTAATGTAGGTGTGTCACAAGGGTAGTTATTGCCAAAGAGGATCTGTAGCCTCTGGAATATGAAAATACAGGTATGGACCACATTAAAAATTAAAAAACTTTCCCTTAGTTGTTAACATTCACCATTTTGAGGAAAATTTTCATTAAAAAGCTAATTTTTTTTTTTTTAAATATAGAGTAAAAGGCTCTAATCACAAGGAAGAGAAACAAAACAATATTCTGGCATTAAAAGATGAGAAAAAAAGAAATGCAAAAAATAAGGTATATGATGCAAAATAAAATAAGTCATGGAAAACCAAGGGAGGATGGGTGTAATGTCTCAAGAATCTAGTAATGACCTGCTAGAGGATGGAGGAGACGGAGGTGAACTTTGCTTTATTGTGTATTTCTGTAGAGTGCAGTAAAAGAAAATTCTACCATCTGTCATCTTCAAGAATTTGGCATGCTATGACATTGGACAGGTTTGTTCATACTTCCAATCTGCTGCTCGCTCATTTCTGCTGAACAGTTTTGTTCTCCGCTTCTCCCACATAGTTTTTATTTTTATCATTATTGTTATTATTTGGAAGTTGGATTATGCTCCATTATTCTTCTATAGCTTGAATTCAGCAAGATAAAGTAAAATAAAATTATAGTAATAAAAAAGAACAACCTACCAAAAAAAAAAAAAAAAAATTCTACTCTACTTCCATTACCTGGCTCAATCTTCCATTTTGATTTTTCCAGGTGTCATTTAGGCATAATTTTTATGGTGATTAGGCTTTTCCAACTCACTGTTTGGGATACAATATTAAATGAAATGTGTCATAATGAACATTAATGTAACACTAATTTTTACTGACATTAAAATCCATAAGTAATATATAAGAAATTTATGTAAGTTGGTTATATTTCCTATTAGAG
The DNA here is from genome assembly GCA_013397725.1 of Rhagologus leucostigma. Classification (NCBI taxonomy): domain Eukaryota; kingdom Metazoa; phylum Chordata; class Aves; order Passeriformes; genus Rhagologus; species Rhagologus leucostigma. Next base: position 695,506 of record VZTD01003101.1, read on the forward strand.
AAAGTGTATTTCTTCAGGATATAGCAGGAAAATGTCTCTGTCAGAAGTTGCAATTGCAAATCCAAAAGACAGAATTTCCTTGCTGTATGTCATGGAAAACCCTAGATGTGGGATTTGTTTAACCCATCTGGCCCAGTGTTTTGCTTTTTAGGGTATCAGTTCTCAGCTGATCTCCCATCTGGAGAGATCCCTGCCACCACTGTATGCTCCAAACAGAGGCCACCAAAAGAGAAGAGCTTATAGTTTCTCACTGACAACCAAGAGGACTTAAACAACCATTTCAGGGTAGAGGTTGACCTTTTCTGTAAATGCTAGAGTAGACAAATCTCCTAAATCACATCAGGAGAGCCAGGTTCCTAAATCTGCTAGATTAGAGCTTTGAAAGGGAAAAACTTGTGGCCTCATAGTCCAGGATACAGATTAAGTTTCCGTGATTTCCTGATGTCCCAAGAGAAAAAAAAGAAAAGGCGTTTAATTCCTGCAGCTACTTAAGCTTTTGTTAGAATTTATCTCCTCCTTCATATTCCAGATGTTCAAGATTGATGCATTTTCCTATTTCAGTCACAATTTAACTAAAAAGCAGACTTTAGGATTGTCCACATGGCTTTCAGGAGAAATTTTAGAATCAATATGTAGCTTCAAGAGAAAAGAGGTTGTTTCATAGGAAAAGTAGAAAAAGATCCAAATTGTGAATTGCAGAATGAATAATGTCAAAATACAATACATTTGAAGTAGATTACTAAAAAACCATTTCACAGGTGTTTGAGTAAAATATGTTTTCAACATTTTAAAATTTATCTATGGGTAAGATTTCTTATTGGTATAAATTAGGACAGTTAAAGCAACTTTGGTGAACTGAAATTATAATTATATTATTAGATGGGGATCTAAATTTGAGGGAAACAGATATTTGTTCAGATTAAGGAATACTTTGCATGATTTGATTTTAAACTGAAGGGGAAGGATGAGGATTTGGGATTATCAGGAGAGGCAAAGAAAAGCAAGAAGAGGATTCATTAGGCTAAGAAGCAGATAGACCTGCAGGGAAAAACTTGAGACTCGAAATATTGAGAGTGGTGATGACTCAGGGGAGTTATACTAGACTTGGAGCAGTGAGTTTCATAGCACAGTTTGGCCCACGGCCTGGAAAGAGTCTTCTTGCTGTCTGTCAATGTTCAAACGAATATTCTTCAAATTTAGCAGTCTCTTTATAGTGTCTTCCATCTGGGGATCTGTAACATCAAGGTGTAAGAGAGATCAAAATTTGGCCAAGTAGTTTATAATTCGGGGGAAAGTGCTTCTAGCCTGGTGACACATGCTACGTAATCAATAAATAACAGTATTTACAACAGCTGTGTGAAGAGTTCTCTTGGTAATTAAGATGTAAGTAGACACCTTTCTCATAAGTCAGGTTTAACAGATCAATTGTATGAGCAATAATGATAGAATGTAGATATTTTTGGGTTGGTTGGTTGCACTTTTTATTTTTTGCTTTGTTGTGTGCCTTGTTTTCTGGTGGGTTTTTTGTTGTTGTTTATTCTGGTTTTTTGTTTGTTTGTTTTGCTTTTTATGGGGGTTTGGAGGGGGTGGGATGACTTGAAATTGAAGTTAGAAAATGGCATTTGTGGAATTTCCAGGAAAAATAACTGACTTCTAGAAATTTCATCCAGTGAAAATTGATCCAAGCAAAGAAGAGAAATTAAGAAAAAAAACAGACTAAGGAAAGACGAGGGTAAACACCTTGATTTGCCATAATCTCCCCTGTAAAGAGTCTCTCTCAACATCCTTTGCATGCCATGGTACAATATTTGACCCACCACTGAAAGTACAAAGGTTGTCCCCATTGTCTGTGTGAAACTTTATAGTCTCAAATAATCTTATCCACAAGTCATTCTGTATGAACCACTAATTCAAGGACTTCTAAAACTCTCCTCTTGTTCCTCTAATTAGCCAAAAATCCAATGAAGACAAGTAGCCTAAGAGAAAAAAAAGCAAACAAGAAGTACTTTTTTTCCCTGGTGACCTTCCTAGGGAAACGTGCCTGTCTTCAGGTCCAGCACCGAGTGTGACACACCTGTCTCATAAGAGCTAAACAGTGAAGAGGTGCTTCAGCACCAAATGCTCTCACTCATGATTTGTAGATGAAGCTCAGAGAAGTGAACAAACTAAACTATTCATTAAATACAGGTGGAAAAAGAGGTGAAGAGAAAAATCATTCCTTGTCCATTCAGGTAGTGAGAAGAAGTCATGAAGCATGGTATTAGCATATACTAGGAGACAATTGTCATACTTCATACCAGTATCATTTTTCTCATCAAAAAAACCCTTGTTGTTCTGACTGTGACAATACTTGGTTGGCCTTTTGTTATGTTCTCATCTGCTTCTGGTTATCTAATCATTACCCATCAAACTCCGCTGTCATGAGCCACTACTATGCAATTTTTTTGTTCACTGTGGGTCAAGGATAACAAATATTTTTGATTGCATCTTATTTTCTTGGTGTCTTGGAGGGGGGAAAAACAAACAGTTAATCTATTTCATTTTACTGATCACCATCAGGAGTTCTGGATGGGTAATTTTGTGTCGTTACTCTGTCCCCATCTCATAAAGTTTCATTTACTGCCTTTTTAAACAAATGATGACTCCAAATCTATTTGTCACACAATAGCTCTCAAACATGCCAAACAATAACTATTACTATTCTTGGCTTGTTTGATCCAAATGGCATTTGCAGACATTATTCCTCCCTTCTCCTTGATATGACTTGAATAGAAACCTTTAAATAAATAAAACAAAACCCAGAGCAAACCTCGAAAACAATAAACCAACATACAAGCCCTGGAAAATAATCACAAAACAGTGGCTGTTACCATTGTAAGTGGGGAAATCCAATTATGAGATGTCAATATTGTTCTCCTTTCAATTGCTTCAAAAAGACTCATATGTGTATAATTTTTAGGGTGATTTCATTGGCTTTGTCGAAAAGAAACAGAAATTATGTAGCTGAAAGAGGAGTTAACCCCCAAAATTCTTCTTGTACCTAAACATGCAAATACACACACACGTATACACACACACACACAGTGGTCGATATCAATTTTCAAATGTACTATTGATTTCAGTAACCCTTAATTTCAAGACAAACAATAGTTTCTTTTGTAATTTCCATGCTGCTGATATAACTGCCATCATTGCTGACCTGTATGTTGTCAAATAATATTGATTGGGTACGAAATGGAGCAAGAAGGGCCTGGCAGTGAGGTGTGTGGTGGGAGGAGTGAAGACTATGGGTGTCTTTTTATTAACTAAAGGAATAAATGACAGGGATGCAACAACTTTATAGTCAAGTAGCTGAGAGCTCTGAGTCCTCACACTGGACTTGGATCTCCATTCTGAATTTGGCAGTCTTCTTTGTACCTCTGTCCCCACCCTCTTCCATGCTGGATTCTCCTATCTGTTCAGACTACAGATTCATGAGAAGTTTTTCAGCTTGAATTCGTTAAACATATTTCTTAATTAAGCCAGAAAAGGCTGCTTTTTATGAGCAAACCACTGGGGACTGCAGAGCCACAGGTCTTCTCTCTGCTCTACCAGTGACTGGTGAATCCACAATCTTACTTCCAAACTGCTGACAGTTCTGCATGGTCCTTTTGCACCATCTTCCTTCTCCAATGTGTGGCTTCAATTTCTTTGTCTGCATTGTCCTTTAAATTTTACAGTTTTTATGATAAGTGATTGAGTCACTTCAAGCAGCTCTTACAGGGCCATGTCCTCAAGCTTCTGGAGGCTGCTGGGCTACAGATACCTTTCTGGAAGTGCTGCAGCTGTGTCAAGCGCCATAACTGAAGTTGCACAGCCTACAGACAAAGAGGGCAGCTTCAGGACTAGGCTTCAGAACTCATTCAGTTGACTAGAGCCTTTACTGGGACTGTCAGTCCTAAGATTTACTTTGCAGGACTCCATCCAGTATCTTGTGCTCTCTAAATCAATATTAAATCCAAAGTATCCTCATAATCATGTCTAAACTTGGAGTTATGGATATTTGAAAGAAGCCTCTGGCTCTCACTCAGAAAGGAGAATATTCATTCACTTGCCTAGACAACATGCTGACTGGTGTAATTATATTCTACCAGCTCAGATTTCTCCTGCAGTATCTGCTGGCTTTGAAACCATTCTTAACTTCCTGTCCTGGGCTGCTTTGTAGTATGGCTGTGTGTTTTAATTCATCTGAATCAGCCACGTATCTGCAGTGATGATACCACAGCTGACTCATGCATTAGTGTACATACCTCAGGCCAATTAATCTTCCTCCAAGGAAACTGCATAAATAACGTCTTATGACTACATGTTATCCAGGATCTTTCATCCTAAAACATTTTAATATGTCTTACTAGGCTACATGTACACACCCATATATACATTTATGTATAGGCACATGGAGTGAGAAAGGAAAGGCCAGTAATGCAGTGACAGGATCCAAATTTGGGTCATAGCTGAAAAAAATCCAGCTCCGGGGTATTCTGGTAGTCTGTGCACTTATTTACACTAACATTTCACTTGACTGACTTCATTAGGATTCAGATGCAATATACCAGGTTAATCTATAGCACAGATATGAGCCTATGGGTAAAATCCTAGACCCCTTTGGAATCGTTGTAGAAATTCCCAAAGGACTGAAAACTTCTTTCTGTCTAGGAACCATTCCCTTCGGCACGACAGTGCACCCCTCACTGGAGTGGGAAGCAGCTGCAAAGCTTTAATGAATGAAAAAGAATATAATATCCAGCTAAAACTAGAGTGGGAATTATAAGTAGGCAAATCAACCAGCAGTTACTCAAATTTAAATCTATTGAGGATGCTGGGGTTAATGACTAGTTTATGCACTACATTTCCTTCCTTTAATATTATTTTAATATTGTTGTATTTTATTTTAATTACATTCAATCTTAGCTTTTCTGTTACTTTATAGAGGAAGCACATTTGTGCTCACTAGTTTGGAAAAAAGCAAGAAGCAAATGTCAAACTTACACCACCACATGGGATCTAAAGCTTGGTTTAATTCTGGTTAAGACAGATCTAAATTAAAAGTACTTTCCTTTCCCCGTGGACCCCTTATTTAAAGATGACAGATCCCAAATGTGTGTATTTGTGAGACTAAATGTTTTACTGAAGGATCATGAGCAGAGCCCACGAGAATACTAGATAAAAGAAACAAATAGATGTAATGGATGATTTCAGATACTGAGACTTGTTTGAGTTTCCCACCCTCTTGAAATACATCTGTTCCTGTTCTTCTGTAAAGAGGAGGTCTTTTACCTTTCAGTCTGAGGACAGCAAACTAACTATAAGAATCATACGGTACGTGACGAATTGCAAAATTCATGGAGAGAATCTGTTGTGGAAGTAACGGGTCACAAGTCTTTAAATTTTGTATTCTGGTGTATGAAAAAGGAAATCTTGCATAATCTCAAAAAATCACTACTGTATTCTCTAGGGATTTACTTACTTAGTGATAAGGAAATTGCAAAATAGTCTGGAGACCCACCAGTATAAAAGTCTCAAATATTAGATCTTAGTAGCTAACTGCTGAAAGAGACTGTTCAAATTTTGCTGCATTTATACAAACGTGTGCCAGTAAGGACAAAATGGTTAAACAAAGATAAAGTAGATGTGAACACAAATGTGAGCACGAGGCTGTTCAAATCTCCAGAAACATCTGACAGCTTGGGAAAAAAAGTTCTATGGACAAATTCATTTTCCCCAATCTCTTAACTTCATGTGGTCGATGAACGGCATTCCTTCACAGTTTTATCAATAGAATGTAATTCTGGCCAGCTCAGTCTGTCAACAAGGAACAACATCAAACCATTTTGTCCATATAAATAAATCACTTGCTCTTTACTATTTTTCTTTCTTTGTGGATGAAATGGGGTCTATTAAAATGCCTTCTGCATCCCTACATAAGAATGGGGAAAGATGCTTCATTGCAGACAAAGCACATAGTGCAGGCAAAATTGCCATCATACAAAGAACTAGAGGATGCAGAAGATGTAATAAAATGAATACAAGGAAATCTTTGATTGTCCGGTGTCTGATTTATAAAATGGATCTGTGGGAAAAGTGATGTTTTGTGGTTCAGAATTTGAGCTCCCTGATATAAACACAGTAAACACACACAATAAAATCACAATAATTGTTTTACTTAAGGGCTTGAGAGACTATTGTCACCCTTGACTGATATGTAAGAAAGCTGTGACTGTTCTCTTCAGACGATATTCTTAGTTAAATGCTGTCTGCTTCTCATAGAATTGCTATATTTCTAATTTCTCATGAAAGAAAAAGTCTTAGGAAAATTCAGAAGTATAAGAGAGTGTGCGGGGATTGATCAAACATCTTTTCTGCATTGTTTCCTCAAACTCAGCATTATAGGAGGACACTCCTTTATCCGACTCCAGTCCTTTTTCCCACTCACAGATTGCTAATTCCTGCCCCTTTCCATCTACTTCTCAATAACTTGTGGCCCCATCAAGAGAATCACAGAGGTCAGAGAACTTTTGCTAGTATTGACCAACTCCTTAACAGTATAAGCTCTGTTTCACAAAGCAAAGAAATGTGGTAGAAGATTAAAACTTGGGATTTTTCCAAATGACACTGTTTCTATCCAGAACCTCCACTATTTCGGTTGATCCAGGTTTCTGTCATTTCATACACCAGTGGGAACATCTTTGTCATGATCTGGCATTCTGCACAAAGGGTGATGGGTATCTATAACTGTCTTTACATCCTTGTAGGTCCACAGAATTGGGTAGTACAACATTTTACAAGCTGCGTCTTATGTCAAACAAGGACAGGAATATTGGGAACCTGTTTTGCTAAACAATAAGCTACGTAATCACAAAAAAAAAAAGCCCCAAACCAAACTAAATCAAAACCAACCAGTAAATTCATAAGGACAATGACTTTCACATCATTAGATAAGCTAGGACAAGGACTCACCAGGATACTTGGTAAATCACAGAAGAAAAAGAAATAGAGCTAGCTCTCTGTAAGTCAGGGTATGCACAGGTCTTTGGACAATGCTTGTTCTCAGTACCAGGAGGTCTCTGGCACTGGAACTCTTTGAAATTAGTTTTAACTCTCTACAGGGCTGTAAAACTTCAAAGGGTACAATGGCTGGAGTGATGAACACAGCAGGACCAGCTTTTACATCAAACTGGAGCATGCATTGAGGGTACAGGGCTTAATAAGTAAAAAAAGATGAATACTTGAGCTCATGTTCTCAGAGCAGAATGCATGCAAACTAGTCAGTTGACTTAAAGCTGCCTTTCTCAGGAAAACAGGTGCCTAATTCTGGATTGCCTGAATGATTGCCACCTTCTTCAATTCACAGCCACAAATGGTCTTTCAAGTTTAGCCGAGCTGATAGCTGCAAGCTTGCTGTAATCTCAGTAGCTGGATCACAGTCTAGCTTCCCTCTGTGCTTATAGTGATTTAAATTCAGACTTCCTCAGTTGTGGATGACTGTACTAGCTTCAAGACAATATGTTGTTTCATGCATGGAAATATTATATTTGGGCTCAGAATTTCTCGGAGGTGTTCATGAATGGACTGAGAAAGTCCAACGATCTAAGAAAGCTTCGGGCCAGTCTTCATTTTAGCTAGGCTGCCAAAGAAGAGGTTTTAATGACATTCCCTAGGTAAAATATGCTTTTTGGTACCTTCTTAACCCTTTCAATATTTAAAAAATCTGTACCAAATGAAACCATTTCTAGCAGTAGGAGATTGGTGTAGGACAGATTCTTACGGGCCTAAATGTTGTACAATGGAGACTTTGGACCCAGATACTTTAGTGATGACAGGGCAAACACTAACCACAGACTACTTCTGTTAATCTAACTCTGCACCAAGCAGCTGACCACTGAACGCTGGAGGCTCTTAGCCTGAACCAGCTGTCCCTTAGACAAGAGCAAATATATCAGTTGCCTGTAACCTGGTTGCTTATCTGGAAAAGAGCCAGAGTGGGGTGGGGGAAGAGCAAATGATCCAGCCAGTAAGTCAGGCAGGGCTCCTTTCACTCTGGATGATTGGGAGGCTGTGCTCTCAGGGCAGAGACCCTAGGGAAGGATAATGGTTCCCTGTACCCCAGTCTTCCTGCCTCTGGATTTCTTGGTTATATTTCTCTCCTCATTTTCCACACTCTCCCATGTTTGTTGGCAGGTGAAGTTAATGTAAATACAAACTGTAAATGCCTTAGATTTTTTTTTTTTCATTTTTGTTGTTATTGTTTTGCTTTGTTTTGTTGTTGCTTTTCTTCCTCACATCCCCAAAGAAACATCAAAGTACAAAGGAAAGAAAGCAATGCTGAGAACAAGAGTGAAAGCTGAACAAAAAGGCAGAGAGAAAAAAAGATATAGAGAGAAGAATAAAAGAATCTAGTGGTGGCCCTGCAGAAGTTTCTTCAAGGGGGTTAGGCTTCCTTCAGAGAAATTTTAGATATATGTTTGTTTGTTTACATTTTCAAATTGGGGCTGTTGGTGCACGTTCAGAGGAGAAGAACAAAAGCAATGCAAATTTCAGGGGAGGTGATCAGTGCAGCAGGCTGCTGACAGGGCCACCTGGCTACTGCAAGCAGCCCATTGCCCGCTGTGCTCACCTGCTTAAATATTAACAACAAGGGGGAAGGCAGAAATGTATCAATTAAACATCAGGACTGTCTGAGCAGGAAGATGGATTGTTTTCAGGACACAATGCAGGCAATCGCATCCCCTGACTTCTGATCCTGCCTGCCAAACTCTCTGAATGTTAACCTATGCTAACGTGTTTTATCTCCTTCCTCACCCTTTGCTACCAGGACGTGATCGTGACACATAAAGGGAACGGCATTAATTTTCCAAAAGTGAGGAACAGAGATTCGATATTAGCCCAGAAGCAGACCTGCATTGACTGCAGCTCAACCAGAACCTGGCACCTTTCTTCTACGTGTATTCCTGTTACCACAAACACCTGGGTTTGAAACATCCGCTTATGGGAAGTGTCTCCAAATTGTGGCATGTTTTGTGAATGGGCTTAAAAAGAAGTTAATCTGAAAACTCTAAAGAAAAGGAATCTCAGGCACAGTGGCCTGGATGGGTGATGGCTTGCAGTTGTGTGCAGTGCTACTCAAGCAGCGGGAAACATGCTATCACCTACACAAATTCACCCACAAGCTTGGTAGGCATTATGGCAGATGGCCTGAAATAAGCTGAATCCTTTCATCTCTTACTAGTACCTTAATTTCATACTGGCCTCATTTTTGTTCGAGTTTCAAGAGATTTAAAACAGAACATTTTTACCTCTTCAGCTTGGCCATATAAAATACTTGCTGACAGTTCAAATCTGCGGATAACTTACTCTACCCATATTTCTAAGAACTAATTACCTGTGTGTATAAAATGATGAAATCTCATTATATTTTCTTAAAAAAAAAAAAAAAGCAAACCACCATGCATTTCATTACATTATCCAATTACTGCTGCGCTTGTACAGTATTATGTTACTGCCCGATCACAGGCTATTTACTGTACAGATGTGTTACTTTAATTAAACAAATGTAACTAGTCATACAAAGCAACGGTAATTCAGAATGAAATTCTCAAGTACTAGCCATTGATCCTGAGTTTAGTTTAACCAGTGAAGGGTGAATTCAGCATTTTGTCTTGCAGAAAGATTGGTCTTTTGGTTCCCATAAACTTTTTAACTGCACTGATTGCTTAGAGTTCCTTCAAATCAAAGCTGACAGTCTAATGCTGGATAAGAGGCTTTTGTCCTGAGTCAAAACCTAGAATAATGTATTTTAAATTATCATGATTATTTTTTCTATCTTCTGTGGTGAAATCAGATAAAGAAAGGATGAGTGAAAACATGAAGCAGAGATATCTGAACAGAGAAAATGAAAAACAATTGGAAAAGAGAAGGGGAGCAAAGAATGACAAAATCAGTTGGCCAAGGACCCTCACTAAGTCAATTACACAAGCGATGAACCTCAGGCCTCCAGAGGCCCAGACTATTGTTGTACCCTCTTGACCCAGCTACAAACTTACAATTATCACATACGACCAGCACATCAACTAGGAAAAAAATACTGTTGACTTCCAAGAAGATTCTCTATTTTAAAACAGATGAGAAATTGGACAATGATAAGCATTTGCAGAGAAAACATACAAGAGGTTTTTTTAAGAGATTGAGTAACATTGAACAGTGCTACTTCTCATTGCAGGCAGATATCTTGGTCTTGCACATATCTTGGTCTTGCAGCTGAAGGAGGAATTCATGACTCTATATAAGGGTTCAGCTTGATAATGTATTGATATTATACATGTTACTTATTTAACAGAACTTATCAAATCAGAGTTTGGACCATCTGGCTTTCAGGGACTTCAAACCACTTCCCAAAGTGCAATTCTGTGTTAAGTCAGAAATGCTATGACAGAAAAAAACCCCTTCCTGAGCTGTTTGCCACAGCTTCCCACAAAGGAACTGCAGCAAAGATCTAAGAATGATGCAGCATTTCTAAAAAGAGAAACTTGCCACTACTCCAGTGGCGTTGGCACCTCCTGAGGCTGTGTGTGAGTGCCACCTGCTGACCCCTGCCATGGGCAAATGAAGCAGAACCCACTGGTCACCTCACTGCTCCTTTGGGTCTGGAGATGCTCCCCACCCCATCGAGAGCAAACCTGTTACCCTTCCCTGTCACGTAACATACTATTTAAGGGAGATGCTTTCCCATTTATTCCCATTTATTGCCTTCCCTGAAGACCTCACGACTGTACAATCGCTCATGCACTTTAAGATGCAATGATTTTTAAGCTAAAAGCCTTTCCCAACACCCGTCCTTTACTTACAGTCTCGACATGAGCCCAGAAGTTTCCTTAGTTCCTATGAACACAATGTCTGCTAGAGCTTCCTGCAGCTAGGGCACGCCTTCACAGCATAGTGCCTTCATAGTGCCACCTCCTTTTTCTTATGTCATATGCAAAAAAATTAGCACAGTGGGACACCAAAATCTATGCATCCTATAAATCTTGCTTATATAATACATGAAAGATGTTGCAGTAATAAATCATCAACCTGAAGTTGAGTCTGACATTGGACTTGTCACTGAATCATTCAGTGACTCAGGTCTCTGTGAAAAGGAGAATGGGACAATTTTCTCTGTTTTCCTGATCTGGGTAGATTGTGAGCTTGTTAAGGCAGACACTTTTTCTTTTTATGCATTTCTTACAGAATCTGCCACAGCATGTTCCCTCTGGCATTGTGAGGACTGCACAGCTGCAGTACATACAAAAATATGGTAACATTAATTTAAAACTCTTTTGAGGACTCACATAATGCTGTTTTCGGAATTTCTCCGTTTTCTTTTTTTTTTTCAAAAAGTCTTCTTCACAAGGGAAATTTCACTCAGAAAGAACAATAGATACTAAATTAAGCTGTGAGACCATTGGGAGAGATTCAACCATTTCCAGTAACTGTATTGATATCTATATGTATGATCCAGCTACTGTGGTCTAGGATTGACAAACCAGGAAAAACAGAAAAATTGTCTTAACTTACAGAAGTGGCAGCATCCCACCTTGCTCACAGTCCTTACTTGTCAGAGTAAATATTCATCATTCAGATTACCTTGCTTTTTGGATCATCCAGAGCCTTCCCCACACAGCATAGGGTCTAAACCAGAGCAGGGATTTGCTATCCTTGTCCCACATGCAGGAGTTAAAGGCCAGAGAGCTGAATGCACATGTCCAAGACTTCAAATACATCCAGGCTGCCAAGAACAGGAATTGAACAGAGACCTTCCCTGGATTACACTGCATAGAGACACACACGCACCCTGAGCCAGCAGTATTTACATCTGTTGGTCCTCTAATACCGTGTGATTGTGTTTGCACAGAGCTGAGCCCAGGTGAGCAGGCTCTGCCTTTTGGCTGGGCTCAAAGTCTGGGGCATGATGGCACATGACGTGTATTTGTGCAGGTTTTAGTTGGCCCAGAACACACGCAGCGAGTGTGCTGGCTGCAGCCCTCAGTGTACAGCATTAGCACATCCCAGCAATTAAACTTTGGACACAAGATCAGTTTTTAAGAATCCACTTCTTTAAGGCAGAAGAGGAAGTCAAATAATGAATTTCTTCCTAAAAGCCACAGAACAAAGTGAGAAAGAAAAAAAACTAACCCTGCCTCCCTCCCACCTCCAAATAGCAACGAATTCCCGCCCCTTGTAGGCACCGCATTTCCAGCCTTTAAATAAATAACAACAGTGAGGCCAACCTTTCCATCTCCCCTATGTAAGAGGAGAAACATTCTGGCTTTGCCACATGTCCTGTAATTATGGGTCGAACCCCTGTTCACAGGGGTATCGATCTGCTGCTAGCTGAGTCTAACTCATTAGGTATTCCTTCATTGTTTCCTATGCAAATTAAGTTAATGAGAATTAGGAACATAATGGAGCCCATTCACCGTTCTAGTTGGTGGAAAATGGGTTTGACTACCAATTTTCCATTACAGCTGTTTTGTAATTACTCTGGAGCACTCTGCATTCTAATGGAGATCCTGAGCTGATCTGACAGTCGCTTAGCTTTTTTTTTCTCCTCCTCTTTCTCATATTCTTCTTCTTCCCAGAAAAAAAAAAAAAAAAAAAAAAAAAAAAAAAGAAAAANCCTTTTTCTATTTTTTTTTTTTTCCCAAAAAAAAAAAAAAAAAAAAAAAAAAAAAGTAAGATTTTTTCCATTAAAGCTCTGGAATTTGATTTCCACTGCAGTTAAAAAGGGAAAAAAAAAATCGAACAAAATCCTCTTTCCTTTATTTCCCCCCTCCCCGGAATAGCTTGCCCCTTTCTTTTTCCCTGAAGTCTGATGTCAGGGTTGCTCTGCTTTTACTGCTGGGGTTAGTTTGCTCTGGGAAGAAAAAAAAAAAACAAAAAAACCCCAACAAAAACCAAAATTAAACCCAAAGCATCATGGATTTTATTCTTTTCACCCGGGGTTTTTGAAGGAAATGAGGCTTATCATGGTCAAAGAGCACACTTATCTCTGCCTATTTGTCTGTCTGTCTCACTTTACAGACTGATTAGCTCATTTCAATCAAATTTAGCTGAGGGTTGGAGGTGTCAAGGATATTAAATTACTACGAGATTCAGAAAAGGGGCATCTGAGCAGCAGAGAAACACTCTATGAGCACGGCCACTAAAGACAGGCTGCAGCATGAGCCCACTCTCATTAGACTCGAAAGAGCCCACACAGAGGAAATGTGTTTTTGAACATCTCAGCCCCAGGATCAGGGTTTGCACCTTCCCTGACACAGCACGGTCTAGCCACAAGACACAGTGCCAGCGAAAATCAGGCTTCATTAGTTCTACTGAACACTGAACGAGTCGTTTTTAAGCCATCAAGTCTAAGCTACATTTAAATCTGCAAAAGAAGTTAAAGGCTTCAAGGCTTTAAGCCTTGGAAACTACTCTCAGCTATTTCTCTGCAGAACATGTATTATTAATCATCTTAATTACAACAGTGTGTATGGGCCCATCAGATAGGGGATTCCACTGTGCAATTAGGAACTGAATAAAAACCAACGAATAGCTGGTCCTGGCCCTTTTAGACAAGCCACACATGAGGATGGGGAGATTTTGGAAAGTTTAGACATGGATATGGCAGTCATGGTGCCCCATCAAAGCTGTATCTCATCTCTGTTGAGGGTGGGAACAGCTACCTTCAACTCAGTTCTTTCTCTTCATCATGAAGTTCACTGGCATGCTGAAAACATTCTGAATACTAACGGTAAAGTTCATTTTGTTTTTCTCCTTCAAAAGACAATAGCTGGTGTGTGATCCTGAAATAAATTAAATATAATTCTGAAGAATGATAGAGTAAAGAGCTTTCCTATTGTTTTCCAATGGAAAAGAGAAAGTTACTAACACCAAAAATGTTTTTTGCTAGTAATAACAAATTTATATGGACAAAGGTCATAAGAGACTTTGGCATGTTCTGGCATGCTGCTGTGCTCAGAAAAACAGAGGTGGTTCCTCTACATAGTTCTTAGAAATTTTTTCTTTGGGCTTCACCTCAACTCTAGGTCTCTCCTGGTGTTCAATAAGGAAATTCACAGGAGTAACAGCTGCAGATTCAGGGTCCACAGGCCACCTAGGAAAGAACAAGAAAAAGGAGTAAGGATTGGTAAACATTCACAACAATCTGTTGTTGTGAATGTTTACCAATCCTTACTCCTTTTCAAAAGCTGCGCACATCCAATCCCACATGGTTTCATTTCCAGGTACTGCAAGACATACAAGACTTGTTTGAGTAGGCAGAAATATCCTGGTCTTTCTTCATGGGAGTAAGTTGAGACAGAGATTTGAGAAAGGACAATGACTACAGGGAAGGAGGTGCCAGGATACCCTTTCTACAGGACCACATGAACACAAAAGTATGTTCTACCACTTGGATTACCAGAAAGGTTTAATTGAAATGCACAAACCTAAAGGCCAAATTCATGTAAAATTTAAAGTCCATTTTTATTATTTGACAAGGAACAAATTGTAACTTTATATTGCCTTTAGATGCAATTTTGTTCAATGAAATTAGATTAAGCTAAAATAAAACACGCCCTTTAAAGTGTTAAGATGAAATATTAGGACTTATTATGGGTGGAAAGAGATTTTGATTTCTCTAATAAATACGAAGGAAAATATTTGGTGGAAAGTACAGCCACCTAATTTGCATTAATACAAATGAGAACTATTAAGTTTAGCTGATTAGCATATTTATATGTAATGTAGGCACCACATTTTCAAAATAGTCTCTGATTACTAACCTAAAGTACTACATTTAAAAGCAGAACTTTTGAACCTCAGTATTCACAAGTCATTGTATTGGGAACATAATGCAAGAGCAAGGATTTTGTAATGAAAATAAAGCGGAACACTTAAATTTAAAAATGTAAAAAAGAAACATATATGAGACAATGCTGATTGTTTTAGAAATCTTTCACTTTAAAATGGAGTAACAAAATGAAAGAGAACATTGTCAGGAGAAAAGAAAATCAGAAAGACAATACAGATTGCGTAGCTTATCAACATGGCATCTGGAATTTAAGAGATTTTTATCCTGATAATATTTTAAGATTATGGGAAAATTATTATCCTTATTTTCACATGAGAGGCAGGGTAAATGAACATACACCACTCATTCTAGCAAACTGCTGTTGTACATATTTTCAACTATCTGAACTAGCAGGATTATTTTAATAATTCTGTTGACTTCACTAAATCTAATTATATTTAATGATCTCACACATCCTAAACACTTTGATATATCATGATATAAAATACTGGCAATTTCAATCCTTCAGTTACCATTCTAAGCTGCTCTTTTGTAAGTGTAATATAAAACCAAACATTTTTTGGCTTAGGTTGCTTTAATTTATCTCATTTCATTATCTCCTTTTCTTCCAGAAGCAGGAGGCTTTAAAGAGCCCTTGCCCTATCATGAAGAAATAGAGGGGGTAAGTCACTCCTGTGATCCATCCAGACCCTTAAGGAAAAGAACAGAGAGGAAAAAAAAATTTTTTTTCTTTCTTTTTTTCCCTCCAATCATATTTAATGACAGTGCTGAGCTGGGGTGGCTATTTCAAAAACCTGATATGAAAATTCCTTGAAAAGTATGAGATGCTGATGTTCTGTTCTCTGCTTTAAGCTTTCCTTCGAAAGAACGGAATAACTACTGGACTTTCATCAGTGAAAATATTTTATAAATTAAGAAGAGGCTTCAGGTTCCATGCTGGACCTCTTTAATTGAACATGTAGAACTTAGGAGCAGAGAGTTCCTTTTAATTGTGAGCTCCTCACATTAGCATATTAGTCAAAAATTGGAATTTCAGATCTGGTTGCCCTGATGAAATCCTAGCATTGTTTTAAACCTGTGATTTTAATAGGAGCTTGGGAGATTTTCCCCTTCCTTTTTTATTATTATTTTATAAGGCAATCATTTCAGCATTCAATTCCCCATCATCACTGTTTTTTGTCTGTTTGTGTTTTGATTAACAAGGAAAGTGAAACAATTTTCGCAGGGCTACTATGGTTGCATTCAGCCACTGAGGTAACATTCACCATCAGAGATTTAACCCTCAGATTTGTATTTTCATCTCCCTCTTTTCAATAGTTATATTCAAATCTGGCAGTTTCTATCCGAAAGATTAGACCTCCAGCTGTCATAGCAAATTTAACTCTAATAGAATCTTAGGCAAAAATAACAACAGCAACAGCAACAAATTGTCCACGAGGTAATTTTCATGGTTCCACTTCTCTGCCCAACATTTCTGGAAACTGGATAAACTGCTGATAGAGAATGTGAGAGTGAATCACTGGAAAGTACTTCAGAGAAGTCCTTCTTGGCAAATCCTATCTGAGATAAGGGAATAAGAATTCACAGTAAGAGAATTCCAATGAAATCCATAACACCAAAATATATCCATCACTACAGTTGATGCTAAATCTCCCAGAGGGGGAAAAAAGTCCCAAAACCAAAACCAATGCTATTGGTAAGTGCGTATTACACTGGATGTAGCCAAAAACCTATGAATATGCATATGATAAACAAATTAGACACACTAAAGGGATCTGAGTATATACTGATCACATTTTCATGACATTGGTACACCTTTACACCCATCCTCACATCTCACAGGTATTATCATCCTTGCTTTGCATGCACCGAGTCACAAAAAAAGCATCTCTCATTCAGTCCTCAAGGTTTAAGCAGTACATTCCTTTCTTTCATTAGAATTCAAGCTGGCATGACCAACACAGATTTCTCTAAAACAGAAAGGTCCAAATCCTGGAAAGTAGAAGAAGCTAAGCATTTAGTAGGATAACTTTTCTGCTATGGAGACCTCAATGGGAGTTGTAGGTGTGCAGCATCTTTGAGGATTTAACCTGTCACTTTCAAAACAGGCAGCGTGAAGCTTATTTTCTCCTGTCCTCACTCACCCAGACTCTGCTTTGTTAAGGACTCTATATTCAGAGCAAAGGATAGTTTTGGATTTTATACTCAAAAGGTGTAACTTGAATTCCTGAGTTAATTGAACCAGATGAATGGTTTTCCCCTGCACCTTACTGGACCTAACTGGGATCAAAACTAGTCATTTTTCATTTCCATTAATGAGATACCACAGATATACACTGGCAGCAATTCTGGCAAGAATGAAAGTGGAAAGGAGAGCAAATGGTCAGACTATCCTTTTTAAACCTAAACTCTGAAGGCTGTTAGGGAACTTTTCGTTCCCTGCCTTACTACTGTGGATTTTTTTGACACTTTCTCTAAATAATCTACCATTCATCAGAGAAGAAAGAGTTCAGATGGAAAAACACAGATCTATTAGGGTATCTTTTACAAAAGCTTCTACACTTCCTGTTTTCCAATTCTTTCTTTCACAGAACAAGACAGACCTAGGTGTCACCATATTGAACAAAACTGAACTTAGAATTCCTTATTAATTTTCAGCACTTTCCCAGAACAGCAGAAAGTTTGGAGCATCTAAAGAGGGCTAAAAGGGCTAAAGAGGGCTAAAATCTAAAGCTTCACATCAAAGTCAATAAAACGTGTTTTTGTTGGGGTTGATGGGGAAGTAAGAAAAAAGTAACCCTAGAAAAGAAAACAGGTTGGGGTGTTTATGTTGTGTTTGTCTGTTTGTTTGTTTTTAACTTTTTAGGGTTTTTTAAAGAGAAAAATAATTATAATAGAGAGCTTGTAGAAATTATTCAGTGTACAACCCAAGGATATGCTGAAAGGACAGTTTGATTGTAAAAAATAAACTGGCAGTTTGAAGTAAATTGACACTAGGCCAAGGATCTAGAAGAGTTTATGCCTTATATTTTGCACTAGCACAGACTCTGATCAGGAGAAGTACTTTGAATTGCCTTTAAAAGCCATGCTTGGAGGAATGTAATTTCCTGTTGTAGCAGAAGTGATGCCAGTGGACAAAATCACACGATTCTTGAACAGGAAACTCTTTAGACTGAACTCGTTGAAATGACTCAGTGGTTAAATACGGTCAGGCAGGATTATAAGGGATTTGTCTTCCAAAGGTCTGTCTCACATAAGGGAAAAGGCAAAGTGAGCTTGCTTGTCGTTTCCACCAAGATCTTGCTGCTGTTTTCTACAAGCATTGCTCATGAAGGATAACAATGTATTTCAAGTATTGTTAAAGATTTGACTTTCCATTCTCTATTCAAATTGGAGAAAGTAAAGTACTCCTGTTGCCACCAATAGTGCTTCCATTCCCTGTTCCTCAAAGCTGAGTAATTGTTCCGCCAACCATGATTAGTACTGCCTTGAGGTTAGAAATGTAAGACTGGAGCTTCAGTGGGAATTAGTCTTTAATTTAGAACTTAATCTAGTTGATAGGAGTATTGCCCATTATTATCCATTTGATGGGAACCACCTCTAGGTCATGAGAGACCGTTCTCCCTGTCTCTCTCACCCACTGTCAGATGTTCCAACCACACAAAGTCAGGATGTGTCTATTACCAGTGGCATGACCCAGTTCTGCTAGAGCTTTTATTTTTCTACAGCCAGAAGCTTTCAAAGAAATCTTGAGCATTAATTTGTTTGTGGAACATCCTTAAGCAACGATAATTTTTGGACTTTGGGCTGAAATGAGTAACCCTCTTTCTATAAAAAACACTAGAGACAAGATTAAGAGTGGGACTGTAAAACCACAATGTGTAGCTACAGGGCAGGTTAGTGCCCCTCTTTTAGACTCAGGCTTATTCCCTGTCACATTCCAGAGTACAAGTATATATTAAATGAAGCCAACCAGAAAGTGGTGTAAATTGGTACTGTGTAGTCCTCTGTGTGCAGTAGTCAAATGACAGCTGGGGATCGAATAGTCTGTCCCTAGGTCCATGAGATTCATGACTTTGAGAAATAACATGTAAAATACATCACAAAATGTCCTCCAGAGAAACATTTAAGTGCCAAACTCTATTTTCTGCCCAGGGCTGCTTGGAAGCATTAAATAACATTCCTTCAGTTTTGGGGGCTTTGAAGAACTTCCAGTTTTTTATTTCTAAAACTCATCAAGACAGATGTACCAAACAGTTGTTTCATAATGGTATCCAACTCTCTTAGTCCTTTGGCAAGAAAATTCCTCCTTTCCTTCATCTCAAGCTAGTATTAACTACAGTATCTCCATCCAGAAGTTGCACTGTTTATAGTCAGTAAGCTTTCCAATACAAGTGAGAGCTGGTTTTACTATACTCAGTATGAACTTATCTTTAAGTGAAACAGGTAAGACAAGCTTTGGCAAAAGAGAAAGAAAAATTATCTCATTCACTGGGAGGCTGCCACTTAGTTTTGGATCTTGTCAGCAATTATAAGTGGAGGTGCGTCAGCATAACTGCGGAAATATTGATTCACTTGATATGCCTGTGGTACTTAAAAAAAGAAGACATATAGCACAAACCAGGCCAGATCTTCAGTTAGGAGAAACTGTCATAAACGTAGAGAAGAAAATAGAGAAGAAAAACCCTTGTTTACATTAGTGAAGTATCTAGTTTATTATAAATGCAAAGAAACATCTAAACAAAAATTTAAAATATTTGCATTATTTACATACCTATATACTTATAGCTAGATGCTGCTTATGGAATTTATAAGGTCAAGCACTCAGGCATTGGTAAACATCAGAAATAAGGTTGCAAGTGATATCTGCCTTTTCTCTCGTTGTGTCTGTCAATTATGAAGACACTTTTAATTACATGAAGACATGTTGTTCACTCCATGGGTGTCCTGCCTCATTCAATACTCAGGTTGAATAGGCCTCATTTTGTACATAATGATCCTATATGTGCTTTCCCACTGTTGATTACCAACCACGGGATTCACCTCACCTCCTTACAGCGATCCGACACGTATATGTTTATATCTCAGCTAGCTGCTCCAGGCTTCCCCTCTAAACAGGGGGAAGAAAGAGGTGTTTTAAGAGGTGACCCATTTTAAATGTGTGTTTTAGAGTGAAATGAATCACCCCCCAAGGAGAAGTACTTCTCTCTCTTGACTATAAAGAGACTTTGACTAGTTCAGGTAGAGTCCTCTGCACTGTGGGTGCATCCCAATGCCTGTGACCCCACTCTTATCTAGCACTTACTCTTTAAACTCTACTTCAAGCAGAGAGATATTATCAGCCCTGTGGGTAGTCTGGTGGTCCCTGTAACAAGAGCTGAATCATTCCTGTAGCACATCCACACTGTAAGCAAGAGGGTGCCAGTCACCCAGCTCCCTGCACTAGAGCTTGGTCACAGAGCTATCAAGCCCATGTGTCCTCATCCCATCAATAATCAATGGAAGGAGAGAGTCTTCTCCAGAGAACAATTCTGCACCAGCTCATGAGAGGGTACAGGGATGTATTCGGTGCTTAAAGCTGAGTGAACTGAATAACTCTCTCACCCAGGACTTTCTTTTTCCATGTAACATTTTACATGCTGAGTGAGCAGTCCCTCTCTCCTCTCATTACTGCTCTGACCCAGCACGTACGGTCACAAATCAGACCCCGGGGCCTGAATCCAGGCACCAGAAAATGAGGAAGAAGCCATTAGTGACCACACCTGAGAAGTTCAAATCTTCACTGGCAGCACACACAAGGTATAATCCTGATCTCCAAAACAGGTAAGCATCTTGCCTTTTAGCTCCGCATGTCCTTTTACAACAGATGAAAAAGAGATTTTGTTTGAGGTTCACAGTGCAGTCTAAACACAAGGATATATCCACCATTTTGAACGAAATGAAGGAGAGATTCTTAAGGCCTTGAACCATAGTTAATTTCTCACCCTTTGCCTTCTCGTGACATCCAGGCAGACATTTTAAACTGAAAGAAACCCCAAAACCAACAGGAATAATGTCAACTTCCTTCTTTGTCAGGTATGGCATGAGCATAAGTAGACAGCTGACGGTGAGAAAATATATGTGAAGAATGGACCCACAGTGAATCCAGCACAAATTCTGACACAAGTAGAAATGACAATACATATGCTTCATGTCCCTGAAGCTTTTTTCTTTATATATATTTTTGGGGCGGGGGGCGTGGGCTCTCTTCTGTTTCTTCTCTACCCTTGTAACATTTTACAGCTCAGATCCCCTATCATTTGTTTTCTTCATTCATGCTAAAAGTCTAGTGATCTTAATCTACCTCATTCCTGGTCCCATGCCAAGGGGTGCTGTGCCCTGTCAGTTTCAACTCTCTATCCACTTGGTACTCAAAAATTGGCTTGGGTTTATTCCATCCATTCTGTTGGACAAAATGTATCACCCAGTTCTGGGTCCGTTCACCCTGAATTCAACCAGAGACTTTCTACTTCTCTACAGTGTTTTAAAAATAGCAGAGTGAAGACAGACCATTTCCATGTTTGGAGAATATATCCAAAACTAACTTCATTATAGTTCAGATAAGAAAAATTAATGCATCCTAGGTCCAGACTAGATCATGCCCAACAAAAAAGAAAATGATCAAGGTATTTAACAGCAAGAATATAGTCCCACATAATGTGTACAAACTGACATTTTTAAATATATTCGTTTTTGCCATACTGGGGAAGTCTTTGCTGTCTAGAAAAAGATACATAGCAGTGAAGGCAATATTCTGTGATCACCAAATTTTGGCCATAGTTTTACCAAAGCATGGAGACATTTAATCTTTTCCAAAACAGATCAACTTTTCATTCAGGAAAAACACCAAACCAAAACAAACCAAAACCCAAACAAACAAACAAACAAACCAAAAATAATCTGACCCAAACATGGTGGTTTTGTTTCCTGTTTTATCCATGGAATAAACAACCTTGTTGCCTCCGTTCAAAAATTAGAAGGAAAAAAATCAGATCTTACCCACACCTGGAGGTAGACTCAGTGCTGGGACAACTTCAGTTACAGAAGCTTAAGTTTAGCAATTACTGTTAGGTTTTACGACAAAATCTCATTTTCAGACCACCACACAGTAGCAGATAGAGAACACAGCAGGTGGGGAGCTCAAATAGTGCACTGCCAGGCTACTTCCATGCCTATCACAGAGTCCATAAGCCCATTAAACACCCATGCCCACAAGCCCAGAGTACCACAGGGGTGCAACGCTAGACAGGTACCCAGATCAAGGATTTCCTGTAAATAAATTCCCTGTCTGCCTCTCTGACCCAAGCTGTCCAATAAAGCCTTTGCCCTGCTATGTAGCTATGACACCCATCACCACAAGGCATCAGGAGCAGCTCTTGGGATCACCTTCTAAAGAGAAAGCTTCTGACCAAAAGTGTGGGACGTGCTAAAGAGTGCAGAGGAAAAGTGCTTTGGGATTGCACCAGACTTGTTATGATATATCTAGGAATTAGGTGATTTAGGAAGGAAAAAAGTTCAGGAAAATAGAGGAATTAAAGGCTAAAAAGTATATATAAATAATTTGCTGATCAACACACTTGTCTGACTGTTCCCCCTGCCTGAAGCATGATCTGTCCTGTCTTCTTAGAATTACAGAATCACAGAATCACTTAGGTTGGAAAAGACCATTAAGATAACTGAGTCAAACATTTAACCTAGGACTTTCAAGTCCACAAAAATCATTCCTGGATTAATTTAGGGCAGAATGCTCTCCTAGCGAGATACTTGTCCAAAGTCTGAAGACAGAAGGAGTGATCAACATAAATTAAAAAAGAGCTATAAGACAACCATGCAAATATAAGCAGATGATATGCACCAATTCTTCACCAATATTACTAGGACATCAAACTGCATCTAGAAATCCAAGGATCAATAATTCATATTTCGTACACAACCTCGTACGTGCCACAACCAAGTTGCGACTTTGTGTGATAGCCAGAAGGGCATGCTGATAACCCCTGGGAACACACAGACTGCCTCTGCAAGACCTTTGCATATGCAATGTGGACCCTTATCTCTGAAGAGACCACTGATGCCTGCATTTACTCTTGTCAAAGTCTTTTCTCTCTCCTGAGCGAGGTCTGCTATGCTGTGTGTCCATGTGCCGGCAAAGGTATAGAGTAGTTTGTTTCATGTTTCGTTCTCACACAGTCCAGATATGATCAGTGAAGCTTTTTTTTTACAGACATCACTCTTGAGTCAGCTAAGGAGGTCTTGGGATATTGGGATAAAATGGTACAAGCCACTAGACTGAAGCTGGAGTAATCTAGAAATTAAAAAAAATATATATATAAATTTGTCATTACTCATTCACAGGAAAGTGAAAGAGCAAAAATTGTCATCCATGTTATGGAGGCTGTTTGTTTAAAGATAAAGTGATGCTGCTTTTTGTCTGGAGGTGTCAGACTCTCCAACTGATCTGAATCAGGAGGGAGATGGGAGAGATGATTAAATTATTAATAATATCTTAGCTAAATATACATGGGAAGCTTTAGAAAGAAAACAGTTTTTCATTATTTATCAAATTGTTTTGTTTAACCTGTTTATTTCCTCACAGACTGGCTTTGCACTGTGACATTTGCTAGGATTTCCTGTTGTGCAGCAGGTATTCTGTAGCCCTCATCATATCAAGTGACAGCTTGTTTTGCTCCAGCTGATGAAGACACCTCCATCTCAGGCTGGATGGTAGCTGGTTCAATCCTTGTTGTTGAAATCTATAATAATTATCACACCCACCCCCTCACAAATGTCTCTGGTTGGAGTGCTTGAAGACCATAGTCACACCATGGTTTGGCATTCTTTAGGTCACGTGCATCCGGATGCTTTTTCTGTTTGCAAGTATTTTTTAGAGATAGATGGATAGTAAAAGCTCCCTTGTGTGGCAGGAGGACAAGGATGAACCATAAGCAGAAAATATTGAGTCATACTCAGCATGGTAAACTAAGAGGAAAAAAAAGGAAAAAAAAAACCTCCAGGCGTGTCATGTCAGGGCTGCAGCTTTAACCAGGGCTGACTGATGGTCCCTGAGGTCGTGTTGTTCTTCTTCATCTCGGATACCAACCAGGAACCAAGGAAATGAAGGCTTTCCAGGCAAGAGTTGTCAAGTACAGGGGAAGAAGAGGACATGGAAAATGGTTGAAACTCTTCTTAACTCCTGCACAGGAAATACAGATTTAACTGACCCAGGAAATCTGTAACAGGAAATTCAAGCCCACAATAAGGAGTGGTTAATAAGGGCAAGAGAGAAACAGGCAAAGACACTTCAGTAAGTCGTAGGCTCTACCTTATGACTAACCTGAATTTATATAACAATGACTGCAGATTATACTTATATATGTTCTCATCATTCATAAGGACAGGACATTTTCTTAGTCTTTAGAAAACAAGATAATCACCTTTCTTTTCTTTTTCTGCCAGTTGTGTAGCAGAAAAAGACTAACTCAAAGAAATAGCAAACATTTGAGGAATCTTGAAAAGACTTTCAAGTTCTCCATGAATTTCAATTTTCTCTACTAACTCTTCATTGTCACCACCTACAAGAATGTGGAGATTAGATGAGAAATTTTCCCCTTACAGTGCATTTCACAGACATTCATCATTATGAATGGCTTTCAGAAATGAGTGGTTATCTCAGGAGACTTTACTTGCCTCTTTTTTTTGCTGGTTAAGACCCTACTCCATTTGTTATGCTGTCTGTGGCACAAATACAAAAACAGAGTAAACAGGAAGATTTCTAATGAAACATTTCACAATTTGAAATAGTTAATCTGAAAAAAAAAATCAACATTTATTGTGGGGATCTGAGTACTTTCATTTAGCAGACAGACTTATTTTCCCATCTGCTTTCCCACAAGTTGCAAACTTAATTTTTTCCTTCTCCCTTAAAACAATTTTTGAGACATTCTGGAAATCATTGTCATTTTATCCCTTTTGTTAATTCTATATTCAATGGTGTGTTTGATCATTCAAGGGCCTACAGTCTAAGAAACTCATTATTGCTAGTAGTGATTGAATGTTACACGCTGATGTGGACATAGGTATTTGGATCTCTAAAGCAAAATGAGTTTAGTGTTTCCAGGCATTTCTCAAGATCTTGTGTGTACCATGGGAAAGAGAGACAAAAGGATATAAAGTGACCAATCAGTTCTCTGAGTCCATCCGTCCACCACTGCTGACACACACACGTGACTATCACACCCCTGTACACTCATCAGATTTCCTTTTAAATCTGTTGGGCTTCTTGACCTTCCTGTTCTGGATGAATAATGTTTGGATAAATAGATATATACATAAATGGACTGACAGAGAGTTGAAAATACTCTGGGCTGATTTCCTTTGCTGATGATCTATTGAATATACCTGATGCATTCTATGTGTTCATTGACTTTTCTATTTGTTTCATACTTGTACTCATTTTTACTGATCACCATCCTGCCTTCTGTAATGTCAAGATATAATGAAAAATATTCCACCAACAAAGGTGTCCTTTGATATTTCTTATAGCTTATATATCTTTTCCCTTTGCCCCCCCCCGATCTGTTCCTGTTGCTTTTTGATGAAGTTTCAAATGCAGAGCACACAGTCATAGCTCGAGATTTGGTAGCAGCTGGGGTATTTTGTCCTTCCTTTCATTTTTTTTCTTTGCTATTTTATTCAGAACTGCCATCACTGTGTGGAATATTTATTAAGGTTATTCATAATATTGTTATTATCCAAGAGGAACCTAACAACTGGTCAGGTAACTGCACTATGGAAAATATAAATCTGGAGGTTGGTCAGTTACTTTGTTGCTCAATTGATTGTCAAGTGGGACAATATTAACCAGAACAATTTATCTACTTAAGTAAGGTGGAAAGATTTTTGTTTAAAAGGTATCAGTGACTTTGCAGAGCATTTATGTCAAAACAGCTTATCTGAAACAGAAGCTCCTTAATAAAATTTAAAGGCTTTTTAGAAACTGTTTTCTACGTCCACTGGTTTGTTTGTTTTGTTGGTTTTTTTTTTCTTATTCATCTTTGCTTTTCCTCTTTTTTTTTTCTCCTTCTGTATTTTTATTGTTTGAACGTGGAGGACAAAAGGACCCTGGAGGGCAGACTTAAAAGTGGTGTTTTGTCACCTTCACACACACTGCTCTGTAGTGGAGGAAAAGGCTTAGAGCAGCTCTCCAGGGAGGAGGAGAGGAAGAGTTTATAAATGGATTTTCACTAATATTTTATATCCTTCTTATCCAGGGGAAAAAAAAAAAAAAGAAGTCTGATTCAAACATCTGCAAATTAACATGCAGGATACATAAAACAGAGCTACCTTTCTGGGAAATTTCCTCTTTAAAAGGCACACTGATGTGAAAAGCAGCTGCCAAGTGTCTGTCCTTCTAGAGGGGGAGGCATCCCAAACGGAAACAAAAATCTAACTTTTTCTGGACTGGAACCCTCAGTAACAATCCCTGTAGCTGTGAAAAATGGCAGTGATCTGGAAGGTCTGATACCCCCAGCCCACATGGATGTGAATCAGGGCTAAGGGTTCCTGTGGATTTATCTGTGGGCAAACCTGCTGTTCAGTCAGGGTAAGGCATTTGTCTTAGGAGGCATGTTTATTGGGTGCTGTACATGAATTACTGGGTGAAGTTCCTGTAGCTGTACTCTGCAAATTGATTGTGAACTCTTATGATTTAATTTCATTTCTCATGATAATTCTTTCTCTTTAAACACCTACTTTCTGGAGATATGTGTTTTGGAAAATGTCTGGTTATATGCCTGTCTTTTCCTAAGTAATTTGTGGTGCCTGTGGCTACAGAATTAAGTTTATGAAGATGGCATGAGAAGATTCCTCAAGAAAAATAAGAATGAATCAACTAGAGAAAACCAGGAAAGTGTTTGTCAGCACATTCTCACAATTTTCAAAGTGTTTCATGATTTGTTAGGAAGAGGGACTGAATTTACGTATTCGTATTCCTGAATCTGGGAGCAGTGTGGGTAAGCAGTATAATATCTGGTGGCTTCAAAATTTGTACATATAAAATATATATTTATACATAATTCTAAGGATAATGTCAATAACAATGCACACTTGGGTGAAAAAATTTGTTTTGCTTGCACTCTGCCTGTTCAATGAATAGAGGAAGAATAACAGACTTGAAAGAATAACAGACTTTGTGGTGTTAATCTAGTAACTTTTTTATTTTTTAGCTAGCACTAATTAATTTTGAACACAGAGGAAAATGACTGAAGTAAAAAAAAAAAAAAAAAAGCTTGGGAAACCCTGCCTAAATGTGATTAACTTTCTTTTGCAATTAAATTGCTAAGAAGTGACCTTAAGTGCAGTTATGTAGGCATATACTTAATTAATACATGATAAATAAATATCCTGATTCAGAATCTGACTTCTTGGTAGAGGAATAGCAGATCTCAGTAGACAAAGTGGTTAAAACAGTGAGGGATAGGGGAGAGTGTTGCTTGTCTCTATCTGCTCTTTACATTTGAATAGAAAAATCATGGGCCATAACTTCACTATTTGTTGTTAAATTGTTGTCACCACAGCATCCCTCTGCTAGTCAAGCAGGGTGAACTGTTGATACAGCATCTAGGTACACATCAGGGTGGGTCTGCATCTCTTTTCAGGGAAGCTGTGACAGAGAAGATCCATTGGTTTTGTTCTCTCCCTTCCCTGTGGCTGATAGAAACTAGAGAAACACATCTTTCAGGCACCTCCAGACACTGGGAGAGAAGGTGTTTCCACCATGGTGATTACAGACCAGGACTACAAGATTATGCTGTCACTCACCATCACAGCTTTCAGGGAAGAACTGTGAGACTCAGAGCTGTCCTATGTGCTCAGAAAAAGCCAGGCTTGGGAGCCTCCAATGTAGTGTTAAAGAACAACATGTGTACTCTGCAAGGACAAAACAGTAACACATATTGTCATTAAAAGTGAAGCAATTTGCCTTAAATGGAAGAGAAAAAAGGAGTTGACTGGCCCACAGAATTTTTTAAAATTTTTATTATTATTGTAGGTTCTCAGAAAAGAAAATGAACTTTTTTGATTTTGAAACCATGTCCAGTCGTTTCTTGAACACTTCCAGGGATGGTGACTGCACCACTTCCCTTGGCATCCTTCTCTAATGCCTGACCACAATTTTAGTGCAGAAATCCTTCCTGATGTCCAGCCTGAACCTCCCCTGACAGCTTGAGGCTATGTCCTCTTGCCCTGTCAAACAAACAAAATTCTTTGAAACAGAAAAATTTTGAATTGTGTCGTCTTCTAGGAAACAAATAACTCAGTCCTTTTTCTGGTTCCAAATACAGTTACTAAAGTGCTGATAAAATTCTTATTCTTTAAGTCAGTGCAGTGCTTTCATGGGTATGATTCTTGTATGATCTTGATAGTTCAAAAGGTGCTTGCTCAGGTTTTGTTGCTTTAACATCAGATTGATTAAATGTTTGAAGGAGTGTATCTCCTTTAGCTTCACAGGACTGAATTGGAAGATGTCTTCACATTTTGAATGAAGCTTCAAAGAAGGTAAAAGGCATTGTGCGTTCACTCCAGCCTGCAATTATACTGCTGATAAGATGTTAATGAAGAGAAATGCTGAATAGTCTGCAAAGTAGTTATAATCAAGTCTTCTTGTAATTAAAATTGTCAACAAATTGACAAAGACTCTTAGTGACTTTTACTAAAACCGTTAGGAAAGTAGAGCTGGGAGCACCTGTTCATACACTGAGGTCACTAGTTGAAACATTGCTTTTTTTCAGGACGACCTTTTCCTTAGGAAATCTTCCATATACAGAGTCAAACAGAGTCAAAGTCCTGTTAGCCTAAAGCATCAAGTCTACCTTAGGCCAACCACATCTGTTTTGTGAAAGGATATAAAAATATCAGCCAAACACAGAATGAAGCTTTGCCTCTCTCCTCTCCTGACAATGCAGTTTTAGGACTTGATGATCAAGACTTTGTACATGTGCCCAAACTTCTAAAACTTCTAGATTGTTATAGACCAACAAAGGAACTGAACTTTTTGTGGGCTGAAATAGCTGCGTGAATGTTTGTGTGCATATCTACACCTCTGTATTTCAGTCTACTTGTAAAAAGCTTGTTATGTACATGGCTTGCTTTAACAAACACAAGTCCTGATGTGTAACATCAACATTATGTACATATAAGATAAAAATCACATTCATGCAGAAGGGATCTCAAAGTCTTTTAGAGTCTCTGTAAAAAAATGCAATTCAACTAAAAAAATCTATGGCGATTTATTGGCAGCAAGGGCCCAACCCAGAGAAAATGGAATTAGAATATTTCGCAAGGAATTGGACTGGAATTGTTTAGTATGAATGGGCAGGCTACAGATGACTTTAGATTTGGTTGTCTGGCTGCAGTTTGTGTGACCTAGGTCATCTCTTCTTAGTATAATACTATATTTTTTCCCTTCTATAATTACATCAAAAGTTCGTGGAAAATCATTACCAGCTCTTTTGCAATGTTCAAAAGGTATCACCACTTTTATTCTTCTGTAGAGGAAAACACACTGTGTAACTCTCAGCCTTTCATCCTCAAGTATTTGCCACTTAAAAACAAGTTTGAAAGCAACTTAAACATACAACACATTATATAGTTACAAGCCAGGAGTAGAAATCCAACAGCCTGGGCTTGAGGGAAGGCTGGAAATAGCTCACATCTATTTCTATACATGGATCCCTGAGCATATGGCACATAACCTCTGAGTCAAAAAGATTCTAGTGGGAGGTGTGAAACAACTCCTTGCTTCTGAACAGGGAAAATGCAATGTGATGTGATTAAAAGGATGATTGTAATATTGTATGTCCCAAAGCATTAATAAGCTGGTATTACAAATACTCCCTCGTAACTGGTTTTGACATTAGCATTATTAAGTCTTAATCAAGGAAGAGGAATCACTAGATAAACATTAAGCAACAGTGATCATGGATTGTTAGTAAACATGTGAAGGAACATGTTCTTACACGTGGCTAGAGGTGGAATCTACACTTTATTTCTTTATTATTCTTACCACTTCTCTGCTTTTCTGGCTGGCTTGAGACACTGGGCATTTTGGTTGTGGGTAGTGGAAGTGAGAATTCCTTTTTCTGCTTGAATTTTGCTTTGTTTTGGAACAAAGTAAAAACCTTACTAGTAAGATTTGTGAAGCTTTGAAGTTTCTAATTACTGCTTGCAAAATTTTTAACACTTTCTTTAAAGGCATCACACATCAGTCTTCCTAGAAGTTAAAAATGAAAAGGGATGGAAGTAAGTTCTGACTAAAGATGTTTTCCTATTTTTTCATGTTGTTATTTTTGAAACTCAATCTGAACTTGGAAAGAATGTTTTCAAAGTCTGAGTTCTGCAAACTGAGTTATTAAAAAAAAAAAACAACCAAACCAACAAAACCAGACCAAACAAGCAAACAAACAAATGAAAAAAAAAACAAACCTTTTTTGTACATCTAGTGAAAATGGCATTATGGTTTTTCAGGATTAAAGGTAGCCAAGTAAAAGAGAAAAAAGGAAAAAAGAAAGAAAAAAGTGGGATGGTTCCTCTTGAACTGAGACTGAAGGGTGACTTCACAGCAGAGTTCCTTCCCTGCTCTTCTAGTGGCTTCTCCAGGCTTAAACATTCTGAAGGCTGTGAAGGAACAGCCACACAGTTTCTCTAACATACACTGATTCAACATTTCTGTCAGCCTGGATTCAGCTGAGAGACATCGCAGTCCTGCTCTACTTCCTCCTCCTTTCTACACCACTGACATGGCCCCCAGCCTGGGGGGCCTTTGTGTCAGCTGTGGATCCTTCCCTGACGGAGAAATTTTCAGTGGTTAGTTTAAAGCAGCTGGAGCTGTCCTTTAAAACACTCTGGCAATTGAAAAAGGAGGGTTAATCAAGACTATCCTAAATTTTACTCAGGAAACTTAGCTTATTTGCTTGGACTTTAGGGACAGAACAAATGAGACAAGGAATGGACTTTCTTCCAAAGATGAGCCGTGTTTTTTCACGGTGTTTCTTTTTTAGATGTTTTTTTGACAATGAAATCACAGTCCCTCCTCTATCAGCGGGTAGTTATTTTGTGAATATTTGTCAATAGCTGTCAAGACCCACAGGACAGGTGCATTTTCCAACACTCCCTCAGACATACAGATAAAAGTATGTATTTCTGGGTGCCACTTTCCTCTATGCTGTGAGATGCACACCTTACAATGTTGCAGTGGAATGAGTGTTGAGTTCTTCCAGACAAAGGCTTGAATGTACAGCCAACAAAACCAAAAGTATTTATTTTGCATTTCGGAGTACATAACTGAATAATGCAAACCCATTCAATTTAGGATATATAACTTGGACCTGCTACAGTAAAGGGGTGGCCAAGCCTTCCATGCACCATTCTTACGTCATTTTTCAGTGCTGTCTATTTCTTGCAGCCAGGCACCTGGAGTTTTTGTCTGTCTCTTATTTAAAGCAAGTGACTCAGGTTCTGTACCTAAGCCGTCTGAGGCTGCACTCCAGGCAAGGACCATATCCATGCTTAGGCACGAGGGAAAAGTTATCTTGATGCAGTCAATGCCATGAACACAGGGAATTGATGACTTGGCATTCAAGTGCCGAGTCATCAATCATAAAGAATCAATCTTCACTCCCTGAGGAGCTGGCCCCAGGCAAACATAATTCTCTCTCACTGCCACAGACCTGATAGCTCTTGTCCCATTTGTAGGGATTGTATTTGTTCTTATTTCAACATTGATTCACTTGGCATTCAGGAGTATTTTCCAGATTCCCAGAAAATGTCACCTAATTCATCCTCTCTAAAAAGGGTGGTGATGCTTCTATATTAGAGGACCCTAATACTTGTTTTTTTCCTGGTAGTACTTTACACTGTAAGAGCTGAATGGAAAACAAGATCCTGTAGGTTCCTCTATTGCCTTTTGTGCATATGATTTGAGGAAAGGGAATGGTAGACACACAAGGAGGGCTGTTAAAAGCTTTTGAGTGCTTTTAACTCAGTCAGGCTTTTCATGCCTGTCAGCAGGTATGTTAATCAGTAAGCCTTATTATTTGTATTCCAGTGGCAACTCAGAGGCACTGGTCTGGACTACAACATCATTGTGAGCCAGGACCTATACTTACCATAGAATGAAAGCTGGGCCCTACATGCTTAAAGCTTATGCACTAGCATTAAGATTTGACTCTTTTTTTTCTTACCCTAGGGCACAATGTCCTGAAAAATATCCAGGTAAGTAAGCACACTGAATTCCAAGAATTTGGAGCACTGCTCAGGAGCATAGTTGCTGTTCTCATAGGATAAGGGAAAAAAGTGGGTTTATTTGTTTATTTTTTCCTTTATTTTCCTTTATATGATTCTTAGTCCTAGACAGGGACTAGAAAAAAACAGCTTCCAAGCACCAGGATGTGTAATTAGCTAATTATATGTGAAAGAGTGCAGTGCATTTACAGTGTTCCCTTCTGTATAGGTCCTTATTGTAATTTGGGACTTGAAATCTTGAAAGCTGGTATTTGGAATTTAGAAATCTGCATCAAATTTTACTCATTAAAAGCAGAGCTGGTACTCAAAATCTGCTGGGGAGAGCACTTTTCCAGAAAATGCAAAACTTTTTTTCAGTGTTCCTACCATGCTGAGGGGATTAGGAGAGTAAACTCAAAAGCCACTCCCAGTCACCGGTGCACAGGGATTCAGGAAGTTACATTTCTCTTTCCACTTGGCCTGACCTGATCTAACAGTGTGCTACGGGCTAAAAGGGTGACCTCAACCATCCCCAGCTCCTGACTGTGATCTTCTGCTATTACCTTACGTGAGTTCCAGAAATCATGCAACCATGGAGTGAGACGATGCAGTACCATGTCCTGGCTGAAAATGGTTTGGGGAAAAAAAAAAAACCCTAAATGTTTGATTTTTGGTCAGAGAAGCAAACTGATGAGATTCACTCTGTGGCCACCAATGTGCTGAACCTGGAACAAGGTCAGGAAAGGGATGTAGAGCATGGACGGATGGATGACTTCTCTCAGGCACAGCTGGCATTAGGCCATGAAATAACAGTGCCCATATTTGAGGTATTGTGTAATCAAGACTGGCAAACTCATGGCTTTATAAGCGGGTTGTGTAAGAGGATGCTTGAGGGATCAGAGGTCTTGAAATTTCAAACACTGCTGCAAGCACTAAGCAAGGTAAACTTTTTTAAAAAAGCAGTCATCCAAAATGTTCTTTCCTCTCCTAACTGCATAGATGGCCAGCTGTCTAATCCTGTTCCTTATTTCCTACATTTCTTCCATTTTCCACAAAACAGAAAATATTTAAATATTTTTAATTTCTTTTTAATTTTTTTTTAATTTATTCTTTAAAGGAATTATGGGTAACGACTCAAGTCAATAATGATAAATTTGAGCATTGAAGCACTTGAAAGAACCCAGACTTTTTTTGTTGTCATTTCTCAGAGTAAGATACACTGAAGTGGAGCTAGAATTTTTTTTAGGGGGGAAGGAATGAAAACTGGAGATTGTATTCACTCTAGATGAAATTCATCTGAGGAATATAATGGCAGCAAATTAGCATTCAAAATTTAGCTGAAGAGGGACTTTCATAGTGTAGGAAAATTATGTGGACTGTGGACATAGGTCTGAAATTCCCTTCTCACAGATAAACTGGGGTAATGATAGTGAATTTGCACCTTGTTACTCCAGCACTAAAGTCCTGGTCTACAGGGAATTTGATAATCATATTTAACTTGGCTAGAAGAATTTTTCATCCATCTGCTTTGCTTATCTGTAATAAATAATTTCTAATACCAGAATTTAATGAAAAACTCTCATTTTTTTACAGACACAAGAGTTGCAAAATACATTTTTATAAAGTTTGGGCAAATCTCTTAACGAAACCTTCAAACCATCTGAGTTTTGTTCATTCTAAGCTTTAATGCTTGGGAAAGTGACCAATGAGGCATAAAGCAAATCTTATTGCTTCATCAGATGGTGAGTGCAATTTATGATCTACTGACAAACCCAGAAGAGAATGCTGAAATATTGTGGTCACGCCTAATAAAATAGCAGGTACAGCCTACAGATAGGGCGAAGACTAATCTCAGCTTCATGCACTAATCTCTGCTGAAGCCAATGGGAGTAACCTTGGCCTGAGTTCAACAAAATATTTAAGCACATGTTTAAGTCTAGAACTATGGCTGAAGTGACTGTAGGCTACAAATGATAGAAAGAAGAATCAAACTCTCAGTGAAACTGGCCCACTTCACTCCTTTGACTAAGCTCTATAGGAAGAGCTCTTAAATACTGTTTAAGTTTCCTTTGCAATATTTTTTTTTTCAGATTTGAAACGCTCTTAAGTAAGTGCTTTATGCTGAGGTTTTCCATTTAGCTAAATTAAGGTTTGAATAGAAAATTTGTTCCAGAGAACTGGGACACCGATGATTCTGCTGGACAAAGAACCTCACATTAGATCTGTAAAAAGTGGGTTAATTAGCCAGAAAGTCTCCAGGAGACCCAGGCAGACACTCACAGTCCTTGCAAAAACAGAGATGCAGAGCCTCACTAAGACAATGAGGGACCTGCTTGCATGATGAATCCATGATTATCTTTCTCTCCACACATTTCTGCTTGTCCTTCTCACCTAGCTTAGGAGAGCTCTTTTCAGAGAGAATTTCAAGGGCTGCTTTATTTGTTAGGAGACAAGGAGGCACTAATAAATTCCTCTGTGTGAGGTATTTAATTACATAATAATGTGTACACTAATCAAGGTAAATGTGTTTGTGAAAACACCTTGATATGGGAACAGTTAATCACCCAAGGCATTGCTTCTTAACACACCTTGGAAGTTAACTTAATTAAATTAATTAGAACAATGAAAAAATGAACTGTTTATTGGTCTACAATGGCCTGAAGCGAGTGCTTATCCACCAATGTTAGGAAATCTCCCAGACTGCAAATCTTTTTTTTTTTACTATTCTGCACCTCTAGCTTTTGCTCTTATGGCAACTTCTGAGGAACCTGGAATGGGTGGCATTTTCCTTTACAGCCCTGGCATCTGAACTCGTCACCTGCAGGAAACAGGTGATTCGTACCCAGAAGTGCTGTACTTGTGGCCAAGATCCAGAAAATGACCACCTCTGTGAGCTGATCTGTGCAGCTACGTGTTAGTTGGAAAAGAGCAGTTAATATGCAGGGGACGTGCTTGTTCACAGTCAAAAGCCAACAGAGATGTGCGGAAAGGCACCTTCTTACCTCTAGTATGCTTTGCATTGTCTCTCATTATCCATTATTGCTTTCTACTTCCAATGCAGCCATTTGCTGTCCTGTTTTTCTGGTGGACTTAGCTGACAAATATGATTATGTTTTCCCCCATGGCTTCAGCAAATTTTTGTTGACCACAGCTCTGACAAACACACAGCTGGCCTGTAGGAATGTGGTTGTGTGTTTGGTCACACATGATGCTGCTGTTCACCGTATGCGGACACCAGCGCTGGCCTGAGCTGCAGGTTCGTGTATAATTTATCACTCTGTCAGGACAATATTGATGTGGAAAAAAAGCAGACACGCTCTTCAAAGCCTTTCTTTCCTTCTCCCTTGTCTCCCCCTCTTTAGCTCTGAAGGAAAAAATTCTTATATCTCTATGGACAGACATCTATTAGATGAAATATATGTATTTTGTTTGCTTACCCTAAACCAAAAAGTTGCGTCGACTCAATTCCTACTGTGGCCACACCAAGGTTTGTTCTAGCAGAGTCTGGGGAGGATATGGCTCAGGAGGTTGAAGGAAGGGTTGGATGAGGATATGATGAGTCTTCTGAGGGAAAACAGTACCTCTGCTGACTTAAATCATGCATGAAATCAATGCTGTAGCAGGTCACGCCGAGTGATGTAAGCAATAGGGTTGGAAACTCATGAGACACATGGTTGTTCATAGCTTTTATAATGAATTGACCTTTTAGAAGTGAACTAGATCACTCTGTTAATGGCACCCAGGGAGGCTGGTCAGGAACAGTAAGGATGACTCAGGACCCTGACAGCTGTGTGTTATTTGCTCTCCGATGAAGCAGGGGAGAGAGAGCTTCTTCACTGCTATGGAGATTGGTCTTTCAAGCAAAAGACTAGCCCTTCTTTCTTCATCATGTTCACCTGTTTGCTCTGCAAAAGAGAAGACATCGTTTCTGAGTAGACTGGTTTAAAGACATGTATGTAAGTTATCAACGATGCTCAAGGAATGGGGCAGGACTGCCTTGCTCTAGGCATTTCACCAACAGTAAACAAAACAAAAGGCCTTTTTCTAAACTGGTACTCTAAGACCAGCTGAGGTACTAGGTGGATTTTAAGGACCCTTCCAACCCAAGGCAAGATGCTTCATAAACACGGGACTGGTTTTCTGTTTGCCAGTCTGAAGAGTAGAGTGGTACTATGCACTTAGAGGGCCAGCTCCCTGGTCTTTCAAACTTGATTGCACTTCTTGACAGGGCACAAATGGCAGCTTCCACCCCTCTATAACAACTCAGTCTTTTGTAATTCCCAAGAGTCTAGTAGCTGGCACAACTGTTCATTCAGATCAAAACCAGGATGCTCCCCCAGATGGATTTCTCTACATTGTGCATCCTGGGAATTTGCGCAGATGCACAACTGAATCCAGAAACAAGGCAGCTCTGTCAGTGCAGTTTTGAATCCCAATCCACATGTTCTACTGCTCTGTTTTGCAGTTTGAATGCAGACATATGTTCATACAGCCAGATTAGTCCCAGCTCTGGAGCTGACACAACCAACAGCAGCCCAAGGCTCTCCTCGTCACGCCGTTTTGGTGAGTGCTGATGAGACTTGTGGTCTGGAGAGCTTGATTTACTGACTTGAATCTTTTAGTGGCTAAGTGTGGGAGCCAGGGAATGAGAGAGTCCCCTAAAGGGACAAGCCCCAAGAGAGCTCCCCAGGTTAAAGTGACTAAGAAGGTCTCCCCCAGAATGCCCTGTTCTGTTATGGAAATGTATCCCAGTTCTGCTTCCCCAGTTGGCCTCCCTGCCCCCTTGTACCTTATCTGCTCATTCATTGAAAAGTTCTCCCTTCCCCACTCTCCCATTGGACCTTGTTCCCTGCCACTCCCTCAGATTTTCCCATTGGCTCCTGTACCCTAATCCCGCCTATGTACTACGCCTGCTGCTTTCCCTGCCCTCCGATATAGGCTGAAAACTTCCATCCTCCTTGGTCTTTGGTGCTTGGTCCCTTTCGTGCATGGGGCTCAAATAAACCTGTGCCGTGGAATTCCACACAAAGACCCTTCCTGCCTCTTTACCGTCGGCTTGTCCAAGAAGCTATCCGGAGCGTCTGTGTGTGCCTGTGTGAATGCAGTGGCTGCCGAGCGACTTACTGTTGGAGTCAGGTCAGGGAGGTCATAGCATCCCACCAGAACACCCCCCGGACCATGACAGCTAAGTCATGGATGCAGAAAAACCAAAGCACAAAAAACAACTGTGAAAACGGTGGTAGTATTTTCAAAAGTAATTAAGTATTTGAATAGACATTTACTTCCTAAATAGCAATCATTTCTGCCATTTTCTTTGGTTATAAGCACCACCAAAGACAGGTAGTCTTCTTAACCTTCAACCAGGTTAAGAAATAAGGAGTGTGAAGAAATGAGATGCAGGTGTACTTCTGGCCTTCATTTTTTCAGCCATGTAAAAATGTTTCATATGTCACCGCAGTATCTCCCTGTTGCTCCTCACTCACCTGTATGGGCCAGTCCATCTTATCATCACAACTGGAACACAGCATGTGAAAAGAAGGGAAAAGGACACATTCTGTGCATATATGATCCTAGTGTTTTCTGCTTGTATTTCCTAGTTGTGCTGTTTGTGAAATCTCTATTTTCTCCTGTTTCCAGGTTTTATGTGCACTGGTTTTCTACGCAGGTGTTGGTTGTTCTCGCTTTGCTTACTTGTTCTTTTTTTCCCCCTTTCTTTATGTACAATTTATTATCTTAGAATGTTTTTGTTAGTTTGTGTACATGTGCAAACGTGTTAATGATTTTCTTGGGACTCTTTAATCAGAACCTATTATCACAAACCTATGTTGTTGCTATGTAACAAAGCTGTGCCGCTGTTTCAACACTTATTTTTTTTAATCTCTGTGCTTCTTAAAATTCTTAATTCTCTCTTTCTTCCAAACATTTCTCTCTTCCTTCCTCTCCCCTGAAGAAACCCAAAAGGCATACACACACACCCCTATGCACACACAAACAGAAAGAAACACTGGGGGAAAAATACCCTTCAATTCCTCCCATACTGTTTGGTGACTTATTTATTTAATTTCAAGGTCTCTTCTGAAGATGAGAAATAAGACACGACAAGGCATGTGTTATACTGAGATAACATATACCTTTGGGGAAGTGTGAAACACAAGGCAAAGAGGAGCGCCTTCAATGACCCAAGATGAGAGTTATCTTGTGGTAACACACACCTAGATGTGTCCCATTATGGCTGTGAAGGATGGGGATGCAGAAAGGGGAAATTAGAGAAATACTAGAACTTAGATTCCTTTTATTGTTATTATTATTTTTAAGTTAGTCTGCAGCATGTCCTTCTATCATAAAAAGGAGAGTAGAATTCCAGCCAAGAATCCTATGGGACATCCATTATAATACAAAATAATACATGCAGAGATGATAAAGCCAGAAGGGACACTCACATTCACTCTTACTGTGGATAGTTCCATATCGCAATTTATTAAATGTCACAGAGTTATTCAGCATTGAATTCAAAGTATTTGATTACATTTCTTCCCAAAAGGCATCCATACTACTTCTGAAGACATCAAAACACAGGGAATCTATTACTTATTGGGTAATTTGTTCCAATAGTTTGTGACCCCTGCTATTAAAAAGTTGTGCCTTCCTAAAAATTTGATTGTCTGCCAGTTTGAATGTGTCCAATCGTACTTGCTTGTTCTGTCATATTGCGTAAGATTAAACTACATGTCCTACCTTGTCCTACTTGTGTTGAAAT
The DNA here is from genome assembly GCA_013397725.1 of Rhagologus leucostigma. NCBI lineage: Eukaryota > Metazoa > Chordata > Aves > Passeriformes > Rhagologus > Rhagologus leucostigma. The sequence continues at coordinate 734,448 of VZTD01003101.1, forward strand.
CTAGTCAACTCTTTTCTTTTCAGAAAATTAAGTTAATTAATTTATTTTAATCCTTCATTAAGAACGCATTTGAAACATTATGATTATTTTTAAGACTTCTTTGCCCAGTGCTTTATGTCAGCAGCTTTATTTCTGTGCTGGTTTTGCTGGGGTAGAGTTAATTTTCTTCATAGCAGCTGATGTGGCTGCATTTTGAATTTGTGCAGAAAACAGTGTTGATAGTATAGAGTTGTTGACTGTGCAACAAGTCCAGTTTCACTAATACTGTGTTTTGCAAAGTGTTCAGAGTCTTCTTTCTAAAGAAGGCAAAGACATTTTGTACCTTCTTTTTCCAGGTACAACCATGTTACAGTGAATCTTCTATTTATATGGTTGCCATTTCATGAGACAGCCAGATGATTTTTCCTGTTCCCTTCCTTACATACGAGCTAGTCAATTTCTGTGCCATCTGCAGATTTTAGCTGTAGTGATTTCTTATTTACTTATTGATGAAAATATTGAATGATGCTGCACCAATTACAAAGCCACATTAAAAAAAGCTCCGTCCTAAATCCTGGGATCATACAACATTAAGTACTGTGTTTTGAGACCTTATAGTTATCCAGTTCTTAATCCAATTAGCATATATTTTTTTCATGTTGTATAGGGATAATTTTTAAATTAAACACTTTTTCAGTACTAAATTCAATGTAACCAAGTGTATTCTAAAATAAGAAGGGGATGAAAGGAGTCTTATCTTTTATCAGACCTTTCAGCAATGCAGAAGTAAAAAACAAAACAACAAAAGCCAAAAAAACCCAAAAGGAAACAAAACAACTTGAGAGGTTCAATCTACATTTATTTGCTTAACAAGTGTCTCTTTTTTTTAAAACATCAAGCCTTTGAAGTCACTGGAATTTCTCAGAGATTTAAAAACTGTGCTGATCCAAGCAAAAGGTGAGAAAAGATTGCTGTGGTCCTTTCTTTAGTACAGGGACTTAGCCGATACCACGTGCAAAATCTTTCTAAGTGTAATCTTAAAAACAACTGTTTTCCTGTGTGACCTGGGTGAATTGAATTCAGTATTTGTTGTAGCAAATTGTGCACAATACCCAGTAGAATGAAATCCTTAGATTAATAGATTTTATGGCTGGAAGGGAACATTATGATTATGTGCTCTGACCTCTTGCATAGTGCCTGTCATGGAATTTTAGCCAGTAATTCCCGCCTCAGGCTCAATATCTTGTGATGCATAACAGTCTATTACTACTGCAAGTGTTGGGCTTCTTTGGTGCTGCCTACATGAGAGTCAACTCTTTTCAGTATCAGTTTGGCAGTAACATGAGGGTGGCTATGGAAAGGGATGTAAAATAGCATATATATAAATGTTTCTTTTTTAAGGGAGGTTAATATATGTCATGTCCATAATCACGTATGTTTACATGCATGCACATAGAATCACAGAATCATGGAAGCATAGAACTGCCCAGGTTGGAAGGGACCTCCAGAGATGATCCAGTTCCATCTTCTGTGGGAAAGAGAGCATCCATCTAGCATCCTGTCCAACTGCAGCTTGAAATCCTCCAGTGATGAGGAGGTTATTCTGAATGGTTGCTCTTACTGTAAAAAAACTTATATGAAGGTGAAACTATACCCATGGGAACTTGTTTCCATTGCTGCTTGTCTTCTCCATGTGACTCCTCGTGAAGAGTGTCCTCTTTCTAGCTATTCTTTAGGTTCAGTAACACAGTGATGAAGTTGCCCCTGAGCCTGCTCTTTTCCAGGCTGAAATGACCTAACTCTTTCACTCTTCTCTCACAAAGGCAGCTTGTCCAGTCATTTTGACCATCTTTGTGGCTCTCCTTTGGACCCTCTCTTGTCTGTCCACAACTTTTTTGAGCTGTAACAACCAAAGCTGGATCAGGTGCAGCCTGAAATGGTCTGAGAGGAATGGGATGATACATCTCTGTCTCTTTTAGTAATGGACCTGCAGATGCAACCAAGATTTTATTTGCCTTTTTTGCTGCAGTGGCACACTGCTGACACATATTTAGCTTGTCTTCCACCAGATCCCCAGACCTCTTTCAACAAGATTGCTTGCCAGCCACAGGGAACAGAGCTTGTACTGGTCTTCTTGAATATGCCACCCCAGGACATCTATATTTTGGAAATCTTGCAGTATTATGGAGAGAAATTGTGCTCCATGCTCTAGCTGACTGAAAAGCCTGAGAACCTGACGTGGGTCAGGGTATTGTCTACCTTGACAATTCACTTTGGATCAGGAGAGTATTTCTGAAGTGACCTTCTGGATCTTTCTCAATGATTACATCTTGCACAAAGTGAATTTGGACTGTCTGAACAGGATCTTGTACGGACAAAACTGACGTCAGTGATGAACTTTAATTAAATATCTAACGTTCTCCTGCATCTTGGGTTTATGAGACCACTCTAAGGCTAGTATAAACTAAAAAAAGCCCTGAAAGATATATAGTGTGGATACTGGGCCCTCAGCAGCAGTTGATTCTGTATATCTACTGAAGTTGCATCACCCTGCTTGACTGTGTGAAGCTGTTCTGCCAGATTAAGACCTGATGGCACTGACTAGCAGTTTCCTGGGGTACTCAGAAACTTGTTTAGAGTACCTACCTTTTACATTAAAAAGAGAAAGATGAAATGGTAGGGGTCTTAGAAACCCAGAAAAAAATGAGATTTTCAATCTCATGGTATGTTAAAACCGTGATTGCAGTGGTCAGTGACTGGCCCATGTAGAATGAATTTCCAGACTCTCTGTTTCTTAGGATTTTGGAGCAGGCATCAAAGCTGACATCCGTGTAGGTAGTCCCAACAGTTCATCTCCAGATCATATGGGAGTATATTCTGAACAAACTATGTACACTAGAGGCTGGATGGAAATTTTCATGCCTGTGAGAAATGTGCTCTGTGAGCCAGACAAGCCTTTGAGCATTCAGTGGGACCAATGCACCTCGTGTAACATACAGATAACTGCTAGCAATTTTTCTGAGTCCCCTTTCCCTCAAGGACGATAAACTTGTTATTTCTTCACAGAGAAAAGAACAGACCTCAAAAATGCCTTTTTTTTAGTTCTTCACTTGATTCTCGGGGTGCTGGTCGAGATGGCATCCTTTGCAAACATGAACAGAGCTAAAACACAGTAGGGATATAATGAAGTGAATTCTTCAATGTGTAATAGTAGCAGATTTTTTATACCAGTCCTGCCAACGGCTCTCACCATGACTGACGTGCTCAACATTAACTTCTATTCCCAGGTACATAATACTTAAATTCTTTTGAACACAGTACTGGAAACAGGCATGCTAAGGAGTTGTCATTCTACTGACTAATAATGCCATATCCATTATTATCTTCAAATGCCCCCTTTTAGAACTTTGCTGATCCCGTTGAATATTCTGGGTAGCTGAGTTTTCAAAACATATTCATTCCCAGTAGAGCTCTATGCTCTGCTGATTGGCTGCCTCCTTTCCTGATCACGCTGTGAACTTTAGTGGATGAAATTTTATACATAATCACGCTGCATTCTTTGCTGATTGAGCTATCTATTATCACTGTTTATATAGCTATTACATTCTGCATTTGCCAGTCCAGTTTCAAGCTTGTTTTTTCCCCAATATATTATGCAAAATAAACTGAACAGGAATTACAGTATTTCCAACCTGCTGTGTCTTCAGAATCTAAGATAGCAAAATGCTTAGGTTTTCTTTCAAATAGTAGGATAAATGCTTCCCCAAAGATTGAAGCTGCTGGTTATGGAAAGCTTGTGCCACTTACTATATGCAAAATAGGAAGATTTACAAAGAAACTGATTGCATCTTTATTTGCTTTATCAAAGAATCTAAAACCATAGCTGAAACTATAGAAAATGCACTTTAGTGATCTTAAAACAAATGATATCCCCAACAGATTTGTCAACAGCTTAGCACATAAGCCCTGGCTGCTGAAGCAAAAAGCATCTGGAATTTCTACTGCTAGAATATGCACCTTAATAAGGAAAAGATTCAAAAGTTCAGTTCCTGAATTGTAGAGCTTGGTCAGCGGAGCTTTGCAGCTGAACAAGTGTTGTCTGTGCAGCTGGTTTTGCCAAAAATAAATAAATAAGGGGAATGAATAAACCAGTGCTCCAAACGATGAATCTTCCCTAATAATAAAATATGAAAAAATGATAGTAAACTCTCTCCATTTATTAAATTAAATTATGCATCTCAATCAGCAAAGTGTGCAACAACTGCACTCAAGAAGGGCGTCACTAAATCAGGGGAAGACACAGCCCAATCAGGAAAATTTAACAACTCCATCATTAAATTAGGCAACACTATCAGAACCAAGGTAAATAAAAAGGAGATAAACTGTGCAGGCTGATCTTTGCTGGCCAGAAAACTGAGAGGGAGACTGAAAGACACCACTTGATAATAAATAGGGCAGTCTCCCTGGGGGGAACAGACCTTTAGGAGATGTAAATAATAACTGCTTTAATGAAGTCACTGGAGCTGAATCTATTCTTTTAAAGTTAATACCTGGTACAACAATTGTGTTGTGACTCCTTCTTTACAGAATGCTAGTTCCTTTGTATTCTGATGAACAGTACCCCATAAGGATCCTACTCCAATAGGTAATAAAGAAATTGCAGTTTAGTTTTTATTTGTGTAGTAGTCCTCTTTTTGCACCTTTCCCCAAATAATTTTCTGTTGGGGGGTAGGGGGGAGAATTAAAATAACCCTTGAATCTACAAAATTCAATGTAAAAATCTTCCCCCAGTGATAAGGAAAAAGACTGACCTTCATGCTCACAGGTTTTCTGCCAGCCTTGCAACAGGTAACCCTGCAGGGCAGTTTGGAGTAGGTGTTAAAATTGGCTACAGGGGACTAAAAGGTATAAAGTGAAAGATCTGAATACCAACAAAAGGCAGTGACTCTAAAATGGTGACTCCTGGAAATGAACAAAAAGTTTTATATTGGTTTGAATGTGAGAAGAGATATTCCAGGAAGGACTTGCTGATAATTTTTATCCCCTAACCAGACCTGTTGTATGATAGTATAACTGGATAATTCGAGGGTGATTGGGTATTACAAAGAAGAGAAAATCATACAAATAGATAACATGGTATCAGGCCTCGTGTAGAAAAAAAGGCCTACAGACTGTATTGTCAATAAATATATCAGCCTTTACCATTAACTTCTAAGTTAAATCTGACCTATTAATGATTGCTACAAAGGGGATATGACTGCACCAAAAGTGGCGGCCACTGCCCTGGGGAGCCCATAGTCCACAAAATAGGCCAGATGAGAGAAAGAGGAAATATGAAGTGATCAAATGGCTAAAGTGAGGAACAAGGGGAAGTCAGCGTCAAAGCTGCTGAATCACACTGTCCCGACTTGATCACAAACTTCCGTAGTTCTGTAACCAGGACTTCCTAGACTGCTTTTCCCTAACCTGTGTCAATTGTGAACTGTCAGTCCTTGCTGATTGGCATCCTGTCCATTTGTGAGGACTGGGAGCCTGGATGTTTGCCCAGGGCCTTTGGTGGGTGCATATGAGTTTTCCCAGCCTGTGTCAACATGCCATTGCTATTATCTTTACCTGTATCAAGGAGGCTAAAGGCAATCTGTTCTGAAATCATGTCTCCATTTTTCTGGGTGGACATATGCTCAGTCAAATCCTTAAGGAAAGCTGCCACTAATGCAGTGTACGGAGAAGCTGAAGTTACTGAGCATTACAGGTGTTTGTTTAACCTTGGCATACATGGGAAAACTATAATGATTTGTTTTGTACCTGAAGGCCCAGAGAGGATTATGCTGCCTGTCTACTGTCTGTATGTGAGGTGTGTGAGCAAGGCAACTTAAAAGACACAGCCAATTTCTGTGCTTCATCAGGATCAAACATTTCCATTAAAATACTAACTTTTAAACACTAATATTAGTCTGAAATAATTATTGAAGATTTCTCCCTGTGGCCATTATATCCTTAAGGGAGACGAGGTAATTTCTGCTGTTAGTGTTCTGAGCATTATTTTTCCAGCTTTCTTCTTTAGCAATTCTTTTCAATAAATTCAGTGCACTTGAAAATCTGATACTAATTTAAAAAGCCCGAGAAGGAAGGTACTAGAGAACACTGAAACACAGACATACATAAAAATGTGCTCACACACATACACAGGCAATAAATGCCCATATACACAAGCATGCAGAATCTCTCTTGAGGCTTTGTGTTCTTGATGGTTTCATCACATATCACATTTTACAGGTCATGGGGCCATGAGGAAAATGCATGCACAATCTAAATTCAGTTGCCACAAACTGGTAGATGCCTGAAAGAACAATAGCTTCAGAAGGTGACAGAGTTATGATTCACAGGAGTTTAACAGGGCTCTGAAAACTAGAACATTCTTTCAACATCTTTGTGCAGAATGGTAGATTGCCATTCTGGTCCCACTAGGCTCCACAGGAGGTGAAATATCCAGCACCTCTGGGGCAGGGCTGGGTGCCCGCAAGTCATTGATTCACCAAACACACAGGTGTGTGCTTCAGAGCCTCCTACTTCAATAAGAACTCAGCTCTTATTGAAGCCAATGGCTCTGAAGCACATGCCTGACACTGATTCGGATACAAGCACGCAGACATCTTAAATTGACTTAAAAATCCCACAAAATATAGACACACACATTTCGCCACTTTATCACGCCCTGAAAATCAAGGCATTAGGAAACAGAAGAGCATCTCTATAATGCTGGATGACGGGTGAAAAGGTAAAATACATGTGATATGACACAGTTTTACCTGAAATTATTCCTTAAGGAGCATTTGGCCTTTATTTAATGATGCAGCTACTTGCTATAATAGGATTTGGAAGTTTGTTTATACATTTACTTACTTATTAGAGGGTATCATTATTTAATTTCTGAAGTGTCACACTAGGGACATATAGGATTGGGAAAAATTTGCCCATTTTCTAGATGAGATAGGAGGGAAATTTATGTGCACAATTGGGGAAGGATACTTAAAAAAATGTAAAATGTTTCATTAAACAGAAACTTACCCCAGCTGTTCATTTCATTTTTATACCTCACAGAAAGGAAACTGCTGCTGATAGCTGTTCAAGGCATCTGGTGGTCTTATTTGAAGTAGTTAGTTGCGAATGGACAATCATACATGTCCGTGTATTGGGGAGAGTTTGTAAACCTTCCTCTGACTGGCTCTCAGCACTGGAAGCATCTGCAGACTTTTTCACTGCAGTGACTTAGTCCTTTGTTACCATTAATGAACCATCAGAACATCATTAATGCCAGGAGATAGAGTGCAATTCATCTCACAAAATACAGAGGTTTATATATGAGGTGGCCAGTTCAGGACTTCCATACACTCAGTGGGCAGAAACACATTTAGATCATGTAGATATATAAATTGGTGTAGTAGACTTATGCTTTTTATTTTAAATCAATGTAAAAACTCCTCCATGACAGACACTTTAGAAGGAAAGGGTCAGAGTTAAATGTTTCAATGACAGCTCTTTCAGAAGAATACAAACCCATCATCTTTTCCTTCAGCCTCTTCTTCCTCCTACTCTTCCGCTATATACACTCTAAATCCTTCTTAGTATGAGGGAACAATTTTTGTACTAAGAGAAGATGTGATGAACATTTGGACTTTTAACTGTGTTGTTTATTACCTGATGGATAAATTTATGTGCTGATATAACAGGTACAAGCTCTGCCATTGATTCAGGACTGATCAGGATTTTTTTATTAGAAAATTATTTAGGTTATGTTAAACTTTTTCAATTAAAAAAAATGTAGTACTAATTTTTGAGTACTTAAGTTTGCGACTTGGTAATATTCTCTTGGCATAACAGATGTGTAATTTTAATGTCTTCTGCATTCATGTATTGTACATTTAGAAGACCTTTTTTAAAACAGACATTTCTCTGAAGAGTAATTTATTATCACAATACTTCAGAAGCTGTTTCTCAGAAATAGAGAGTAATTTTTAAAACGAATAATTTTTCATATAAAGTCTTATTTGACCATGTCTCTTTCAGTATGAAAAAGTGTAATTACTTTATTTTTTCATGTGACTTAACTTCAAAATGTCTTTTGAAAATATTACTTTTACAAAGTATGTATGCAATTTCTTTAAAATATATTGTTAAGATGTTTCTTTAATGAGAATCTGCATGCAAAATTTATAATGTATTTTACTATCATTATATATCTAATTGGCCAAGTGCAAGGAAATGGAAAATGGAATTTTTTTTTGATGACAAAATGCATGTATGTTTCCAGGTGTAAAGTATTTAACCGTAATAATCTACAGCTGTGTAATTGTATTGCTGAGTCAAACAGTCTTGCAGTCATTGACAATTCAACTTGCCATTTAATTCCAAATCTCTGCATTAACTCTTCCATTTTCCCTATTATTAAATGCTAGCTTTCCTTTTGGAGACAGTCCCTATATAAGAAATCCTTTTCACATAAGTACTTTACTCTGGTGTGTAAAGAATAATATGCATCATGAGATGCTAAGGACAGGATTTATTTCACTAACTGTTATTGTATAAAAATTACATACTTGGTCTAAGTCAGATAGCTGCACCCTTTTTACATTCAGTGGAGAGAAACAGGTACCTCAGAGACTGATTTGTCCTGTCTGTGTCAGACATCTGGCTTAAGTTGGGACAAATCACTACTTGGAGTTGTCTGTTTTCCTCTGCTGACTGCAGAGAGACCCTAGGTGATTATTTTAGGCCATTCACCTTTCAGACAGTGAAGGTTAGTTGAGATGAATCCTATCTCTAATTGTGGAAACCCAGATGGCAGGGAAGGAAAAAAAAAAAAAAGATGAAGCAAGAGAAACAAACCAACAACATCTGAAATATGTTTCTTGCATTTATTTGTGAAAAAGCAGGCACACACTGTAGTTAAAACCAGAGCATAATGTTGTGTGTTCATCATGTAAAAGCCACAGCAAAGAAATCTGTGTTCTTCATGTGTGTGGATGCGTGTAAAGGGATTAAGCAGCTTAACACATGCTTATGCTTCCAAAATATCTTTTGGATTGGACCCAAATTAAATTTACCCAAGCCCAAACACCTGTTTAAGGATGTGATGACACTGCCATATGGTGGGTCAGTTGCTGCACACATGCAGACATGATCAGGTTTATTTGGTCAGTTCAAATAATAATACTCCAGACACCCACCCTGGCCCTAGAGCGTGGTTTTGGTACATGAGATCCATAAGATTCACATCTATGTTTCCCTGAGGTAGCCAGCCTAAGCTATCTTGGCCTACCTGCCTTTGGTACAGTAACATCTTGTTTTGTGGAGTTCCCTGAGGTCTGCCTTATGCTGCCACAAATTTTTTGGCAACACAGGGTGAAAAAGCCTCACCTTCCACACATTCTGCCTCACCTCTACCTCCATCTCCACTCTTTGCTAATATCAGCATGTTACTCAGTGTAATCTCACCTGTGTCTTCATAAAACCTGAAAAGTAACAATAAATACATTCACAATTTCCAAGCTTTGGGGTTTCCTTTGTACTATTTTTGGTCTTTTATTAAGCACAAAGGAGACAGAATCTGATGTCACACACCTACCCTGGATGGCTATGTCAGGCAGTGTAGCGTGATTTGAAAAAAAAAAAAGAGAAGATCAAAGCAATTGGCCTTTATAGAAAAAGAGTGGTTTCAGCAATAGTTTTCAAGAAAAATAGTGTAATTAGAAATCTTGTTCCTCTTGGACCATAATTAAATGCAAGCACAATTATAAAACTACTTAAAAATAGGGGAAATTATTTAAAATCAGTTAATTCAGGATTTGGAAGTAATTTGCATTTCACAGAATCAAAAAAGCCCCAAAGACAACCCTAAGCCAGGGTATATTTCTATTGGTATTTTTATTAAGCTCTAAAAAAAGTTGGTTTTCAAAGAAGATTAAGCTGTAGTGAAATGTGTTTACAATATTGTGATTACTTTTTTTTTCCTGAAAAATATGGATAGCAGAGCAATCTAATAAAACCCCTGATGGGTTTTTTTTGTTTGGGGTTTTTTTTCTTTTTAGGAACAAAAACCTTTTAAAGTAGATTTTTGACAGGTATTCCACCTGTAAAATGCCTGGCTTTATGAACTGCTGTGAGTGGATCCAAATGAGTGTGTAAAAACCCTTGAGACTCTGTTGTTTCAGGTTCATTTGAAGTCACATTGACTTCATTGTATGACTGTGATACCGCATCAATGTGCACTGACAGCATTTTACTCTTACTTTCTGTGTTAATTTTAATAGTAAAACATGAATTCCTTTAAAGTCAGAGGAAGATTTGCCACTGACTGTTTCAGCCTTCAGTCTTTCAAGTGGACACTTACCTGTCTGACTTCTCAGTTTAGGGTTCCCTTTCTTGCACCAAAAGGTGAAAATCCTTGTGGCTTTTTTTGGCTTTGTTAATGACCAGAAAATTTGGGCATCATTCATGAGGGTTAAACATGAGATTTCCATGTGTGCTGGTCACCTATGCTCCCTCAATGGAAAGTATGTAGTCAATGGGAAGAAAGAGAAACTATTTGGTCACAGTCCATTGCATATCCTCAAATTGCTTGTTTCTCTACTTGACTGTACAAAACTCTAAGACAATTTGATGAGTGCTTGTTTACCAGATTCAGGTAACTATAATTACACTCAGTGAGTCCTACCTCTTCTCATCTCACCCCCTGCACTCCAAGATGACAAGTCTCTTTTCCCAGCCCTGCTTGATCTGTGCCAGTCATCAGAACTGATTGAAACTTGATCAGATTTTGTTGTTTATGCCTATGACAGCATCGATAAATGGGCACAGGGGTGGCAAATGGTAGAAGAAAGCTGTGGTTGCAACGGGTTGGTTTGGACTCAGTTTGACTCCATAGCCCTGTACTAAAAGGTTGTGATTTCAAAATGAACATCTACTGGGGAGAGTTACTAGAAAATCATAAATGAGCTCCTTGATGAGATATTATCTTTATCTGTAATGTCTTGTAAGGTAAATGAAAGAAATCTGTGTAAGCAAAACAGACGGTGTTTAGAACCTGATGGCCACAGCACAGATACTTCAAGAGTGTTTGCCTTGGGTCAGTTATAGTCCAGACCCACACACTGCAGGAGTAATGCCTCTGAAGATCTCCTGGAATATATCCTCTGGTCTAATATAACCTAAAAGGAATAGTTTCCATGCTCCAAGACTGCCACAGAAGGCAAACCAATGCATGGTAAATAAAGACAATTGGGAAATTTGCTTTAGAAGCACACTTATGGCCCAAAGCAAGACTCATACTAATAAGTGTGATTAGGGCTTATTACTATACAAGCTGTGTGCATTTACCTGCACTCAAGACAACATGTAAGTTAACAACGTAAAAGCAATAACTTTATTGGTGAAATATTTTCTCATTAATTTCTCTAACCATAGGAATGAGTTTATTTATGTAATCTCAAATGTTTACTCATTGGAGTTATTATATTTTCGGGAAGCAAATCCTTTTTGTTAAGAAATCTGATTACATGTTTGAGTTATTGACCTTTTTTTTTTTTGGAATACTTTTTTTTTTAGAGATGCTCATTAAGATCTTTTGTCTACAAAACAAGTGTGTTTTCCTATGCCACAGAGCAACCAAATTCTAATTGCTGGCTTCATTATACAGAAAAGTGGAAGTGTAACAATCAAGAGCCTTATTACACATACATAATTGAGTTTCATTGCAACTTATGAAAACATCAACTGTCTTAAACACACTTGCAGAAAATGTTGCATCATCAAATCAACACTTTTATTATACAAAAGTAATTGTGTTTAAAGACACCAAACATATGTTACATATACAAGAGAAAAAACACAACAAACAGAACTCTGACTCAGATTTTTTTGCAGTTCTCACATCTTCAGGAGTTGTTTTTGTTTTGCCTTTTATATTAATATCCCACAAAATGAGGGTAGATGGAACTCTCACCAATGAAACAGAATTCAGTTGCTTTTGGACAAAAGCATTTGAAAAAAGTCTCATTTGATACAGCATACAGGATTCATTTAGAGGTTTGCAAGGTAGACATCTGCAGCTGAGTTTATTGCTTAACCTTACAGACTATCTTATTACTTGAAGATAAACTTTTACTAAGTGTTTCATTTCATACCCATTTCCTTTTTTTGCAGTCAAATGTAGATACTTGCATTGTATGTCTTGAGCTAGATGAGATCAATCCACCTTTTATCACTCTTCAACATGGATTATTAATGTGGTTTGAAATGAGACGTTCAGTCCAAATCAAAGGTGAACTTTTGTTGCTAGGCTTTCTTATAAAGAGGAGGCATTGGGTGTGTTTTGAGGCATTGTCAGCTCATCATCTAGTGTTAAATTTGTGCTTTGATATCCTGGTTTCTGCCAGGACAGGGTTAACTTTTTGTGATAACCAGGAGGGGACATGGTCAGGCCAGCAGAGTTATTTCGATACCACCATGTGTCATTGCCAGGAGAGGGGGAATGGGAATGGTACTGTCACTTCCTAGGAGAGTGGTGTTCGTTCCAGTCAGGAGGAATTGTGGCAGGGAAGACCCAAGATGCGTTTGCTAATTGTCATGGGCTTTCTGTGTAAACCAGTTCTTTGTCTTATACCTTTTGTTATTAATATTGTTTCTCTTACCGTTGGTTTTCTTATCTCATTGTTGTTTCCAGTAAATTCTTCTTACCTCTGCCCGTGATGCTTGGCTTTTCTGCTTCCAGCTGAAGGAGGAGAGGGAGTGAGTGGCAGAGTGGTTTTAGCGAGAGTATGAAATTGGAGAACACCATTCCTATACCATGACAGCCTACATTGACACCCCATGAGGGGCACAAAAGGTTGAGATAACAACTGATCTGCCCAGAGCAGAATCAAATTTGACCGGAGAATTTGTTGTGTTAGGTACAAAACCCCTGGACACAGTGTTGCTCGCTCTGTTCATGTGGTGAGCTACCTATCCCTGGGTATACTCCCATACATGCTATATGTGCTCCTGAGATGACCTTTCTAAGAGCAGGAAGAGGGATCAGGATTGCTTCGTTGCTGTACCGTGGGATATCAGCTTACGACATGATAAAACCAAGTGCAATGAGGGTCATTTGGGATGTGTATTCAGTGCTGCTCTCCTGCCCTTACCCCTGAGTCCATTAATAATCATACCCAGCCTGTGGGTAAAACAGAGAAGGATGAGTTTCCCCAGCTTTTCACCCTCTTTTCCTCCTTCAGGCCTGTTGAAAGAGCTTTTGAGGATTTAGAATTTCCCCTGGATATTAGGGAAAATATGTTCTCATTGCTAGGTCAGACAGTTCTTCACAGTGCAGTTCACATCACATTCAGAGTTAGAAAAGAGATTTTTGGGAGGGCTTTTCAGAGATCTGCTCCCTGAAAGTCAGCCACTTTGCCAGCTATGATGGTAGCCTTCAAGCACACCTTCTCCACTTCAAGTGTCAGTGTAGAACACAATGTCTGATCGTTTATCACAGAATCCCATGGCAGGCCTTGTTAACACAAACATATCACTTGAGCCCAAGCTTGCTCTTGAGTTACCTTCTGGAACTCGCGAGCGAAACAGGTAGGAAATCTTTTCCGAGACCATTTTTCTTCTTGCTAGGATGTTTCTTCATGACAGCAATGTGATTTACATGGGATGAGCCTTCAGGTGTGAGATAGACCCAGAAAATTTAGAATGGAGCAGTGCAAAACCCCAGGCAAATGTACATCATGCTATACACCAGTGTACGATTAGAGGAGCCAGATACTTAAATTTCAGTGGGTTGCAGTATCTTCTCCATCTTAAGCACATACTGGAATATATGTATTTAATATGTTTTTGTTGAATTGCAAGCCATTAAGGTTGGAAATCTCTAACAGCATTTAGCTGAACCACTATCTTCCTTTCCGCTGTCCTACATCTTAAATTTTCAATTAACCTAATTTTATTCTCAAATTTTCAGTTACCTGTTAAAGAAACACTTATAAATCTGTATTAAGTATTTCGATTTCACCAGTTACTCTGATTATTACTAATGATACTTACTACTAATGTGAGCATTATTTTAAGTCACTAGCCTTGTTTGAGATGTTTCTGTGTTTTGGATAAACACATGGAAAGAGTCAGCTCTCTAAAAGGAGAGATTAGACTCTGAGAAGGACATCATAAATCAGGATGAATGAACTTAGACAGCAGTTCATAATATACCCATAGCATTGAACAAATTTCCTGGTTCCTATTTCCGAGACTTATCCCAGAGAATATTCTATTCAATTCTAATTCAATCTCATCTCAATTAATCTAATCATTGTGTAAGTTCCAAATTACACTTTTTCCTGATCTTTGGCGATAAGTAATTAGCTCAGTGTAAGAATTTAACATTTTCTCCTGATCATTAATAAATACCAATGCAGCTATTCACTCCAGTCAGCAGCACCTTGACTGTCTTCTACAAATAAATGGTGAGAGCAGGAAATAACATAAAGCTTTTTTTTCCTTGGGACTCACGGTTTCTCCTTTGCCTTATCCATCAACACTTTTGCTGGTATTTGTAGTGTGCCTTATTGTGACATCTTTGCTTGGTTCCACATGTTTAATACATCAGTTCCTCTAACATTTGAGCAGACTTTATGGAGATCTATTCGGAGACTGATATATGTGCACTATTAATTGTATATATTATATATAGTATATGAAGCGAGAGAGAGAAAGTGAGAATCTGATTACTCTAGGGCATCGGCTGCTTTCAACCAATAATAATTTAACATCTCTATTAACTACCTTTTGATGTTCTCTGTAGAGGGTACATACTGTTTTATATACAGGATGCATAATAAATTCCTATGAGATTATGCTGCAATTGAGTAGAAAGTCTATAATGCATAAGTGATGGAGCTGAAAAGCAGCTAGGAAGGATTTTCCTTTCAAAATAAGGTCACATATTTACATCTCATAGAGCAATATGATGGGTGCTGAAGAGCAAGAGGCACCGAGTTGCACTTTTTGGTTTGCTATGCCTTTCTGTGCATTCACTGCTGCTGGAAAGTGAGGTGATACGTGACAAGAGGAAGATGAAGAAGAAAAAGCCACAGCCTTCCAAGCCTCCAGCAAGGATTTGGTGTCACTTTCTTCAGAATATAGAAAACCAGGGATAAAATTAATCTCAGCTATCATTAGCTAAATGAAGCATCTCTTCTCAAGTAGACTAGCAGTTCCAGTCACCTTTTTTTAGGTGGCATTCGTTGAACCCTTAGAGGTGCTCACCTGTGCTGCAGGTGATGCCAGAGGGAGACAAGAGGACTAGCACAGACTGGATGCTTACCTCTAGCAAGCCGTAGTTTGGCAGTGGGTTATCCAGCTTACTGCCTGAAAGAAAGATATTCAAATACTAGTTCCAGCTCTGATCTCTGAGAGTTTTGAATATTTTTCTTGAGCTATTGTGGCAAAGAGACTTAATACAAAGTAGCACGTCTGCCCCAGAAAAAAGGGAGCTATTCTCCACACTGGTGCAGCACCACCTTGAATATTGTGTGCAGTTTTGGTCACTGCACAGTGAAGATATTAAACTATTAGAAATCTTTCAAAGGAGGGAATGGAGATGGTGAAGGGTCTGTAGGGAAAGCCATATGAGGAGCGGCTGAGGTCACTTGGTCTGTTCAGTCTGGAGGAGACTGAGAGGAGACCTCATTGCAGTTACAACTTCCTTGTGGGGGGAAGAGGAGGGGCAGAAACTGATCTCTTCTCTGTGGTGACCAGTGACAGGACCTGAAGCAATGGCCTGAAGTTGTGTCAGCAGAGGTTTAAGTTAAGGATATCAGGAAAAGGTTCTTTTCCAGCCAGAGGGCGGCTGGGCACTGGAACAGGCTCCCCAGGAACGTGGTCACAGCATCAAACCTGACAGAGTTCAAGGGGTGCTTGGACAGCGCTTACAGGCATATGGTGTGACTCTTGTGGCGTCCTTTGCAGGGTCAGGAGTTGGACTTGATGATCCTTGTGGGTCCCTTCCAACTCAGCTTATTCTGTGGTTCTGTGACATGACAGAGCAGGGACTTGAGATGGATTTTATCTGCTCCAGAAAGGTGATGCACTGAATCATGTATGTGGGAAACTGTCACTTACTGTTGCAGATCCCATCCTGGGCCAGCCTGAAGTTCTGCTAAAGTCATATGTTTTTACAGTAAGTTGTGATTTGGAAAAATCAGTATTTTCCACTTCAGAGGAACAGACTAAAAGAAATTCCAGCTATTTCAGCTGGCTAATTTTGCCCCGGAGGTCTTTGCTTGACTTCTCTCAGTTTCAAAACAATCTTGTTTAGCCATTTCCCTTGCTTTAATTTGGAAATGGGGTCACAAAGTATTTGTTTTCCCACAGTAGCTTTGTATTAGAAAACAAATATTCTGATATTCTTAGCTATAAATATAAATTTAAAAAGTTATTTAACTTTACTCACAGAGTCCTGAAAGTTGTCGGTTAAAAGTAAGTCTTGGAGAATTGTCAATTTTAAAACATTGTTTTCTGAAAACATCATTTGGTCATGAATAGAATCATCCATAAGAAAGGATGAATTCCAAACACAGAAGAATCAGCCTGAAAGCCCAAACTGGGAAAAATGTGTCATAGCTAAAGCATTAAATGCTGATTTTTAAGAAAAAAAACAAACAAACAAAAGCCAAAACAAAACAAAAATCCAAAGCTGGGGCAGATGGGTTAAACAGTTTTCTTTTCTGGGTGTAAGTTAATGCATTAGAATGTATCTTAAAAAATAATTGCAGTTACACTCAGCCAATTTTTGGAGCATGAGTTTTTTAAAAATGATGTTTCTCTTATCTGGGATAAGATTGCCTTTTCATGTATTCATAGCTGTCACTCATTAAATAAATAAATTCTGGTTTTGTTTCACCTAGAAACATTGTCACATCTTGTATGCCACACCATTTTTATATATTGTCTGTGTGTTTGCCAAAGAAACCACACATGAGTCTGTGCCTGTTTGTGCTCACAGTTAGGCATACAAACACAGCATGGATACAAATGATGTGCATTTGAGAGCGGGAAAGCAGAATAACAATATTTTAAATATCACACTTTTTCTTCTTTGTATTCTACTCTTTACTGATTCTCTTATTAGGTGTGTGTAAGTTCTGTAGATTTTGGACTCAGTTAATCTATCTCTTTTTCCTTGTCTTTACTCTAAAACTTCTGACTTTGAGTCAGTTTTATTTCTGCTTCTCATGCTTCCACTTCCCTGTCTTTCAACAGAATGAATGTCAGAGTCATTTGCAAATGAAGTTTGATAAAGCTTAGAAGACTTAAGTGCGTGTGTTGCTAAAATACAGCTTTGGGGTTCTTCTAGCTGTCACATATTCCTTTATACGAGTTGCTGGATAGTAATTATGAACTCATGCTTCACATCATGAGTGTGATTGTTGTGATTATTTGGAGAAAAAGAAGAATGTGAACAATTCCCTGAAGTGGCTGTCTGTGCAGGTGTGGTCCTGCTCTTCCACTGCCAATGTGTTCTCTTCTTCTGGTTCAGTTCCTCCATCTTCTACACCTCAGAACATCTTTCTGAGGAAAAATATGCCTCATTTTAATGGCTGTATCTTGCTGCTTTCAATGACTTTTTTTCCTTTCTTTTGGGTACTTGCAGCTAAATCTATCACACTTCAGCTTCTCTTACACCTGTAAAATTGCATCATTCTTCTGCTAGTATGGATGCTGCCTGCTCTTTACCACTTTCCGCTGTAATGTTACAACTCTTCTATCCCTGGTATTATTTCAGGTCTTAGGTTACACCACCATTGCTCTTGCTCTCTGCCTTCAGGACTATTTTTGTAGTATCTGCTTCAATTGATGGTCTCTCTTCTACTGCTGCTGTTTTCTTTTTTATTTCAGAATGAGAAGTGAGTCTCACCTGAGCAAGGAGGATTTCTCCTGTACACCTGGGCATACTGCTTAGTAACTGACATTTTCTCTTCTAAGGTTTGTCACTGTGATTGCTTATGGTGGCGTTTCTTCAGCACGAGAAAACACACCCTAGGAAGTGACATTAGCCTTTAACCTTTTATGACCCCTCTGGCTATTGCACCATATTCAGGATAAGGAAAGCTCACAGTTTTCTTGCTGCCTCTGTGTTATGTTTAGATGATTACAGTGGCTGACCATTCCTCCATTTGGAGAGATCCAAAGGACCATTGCTTTGAAAGAGCTCAGACCAACCAGGTATCATTTCAGTTGGAACTGGGTGGATTGAGAACCTGTTGTGTTGAGCTGGAATGTTGCACTGATTTATCCAGAAGGGAAGTGCCATTTTCTCAAGCAAAATATTCTTCAAAGCTGCAAATTAATATGAGGAATCGGGACCTGTTTACTAAAAGGGTTCTGTAAAATGACTGGGAATTGGCTTTGATGCCTGAGGATATCCCCTCTAATCATGTGTGAAATTCAGAGAGTGGGCTCATGGCTTATGTTTTGCTTTAGATGACAGCTTTCATGTTAAGCTAGCTCAATTCTTCTCAACCTGTGATCCATGAAGTATTAGAAATCAAGACATAATCCAGGGAATGATTGCAGGAAATCTTCATAGCTTCTGATTTACTTCGACTATTTAGAAGGTCAAATCTCCAAGTCAGATATCTTCATTCCTTATCTGCATGACGACTTGCTTGAAGGATATGGAACTTTCTACTAAGACAAGTCAGATTCATCTACCTTGCTAAATTTGCGTCTGAGAGATCTCTGATAGAGCTGGGACTGAAGTGGTCAGTCTATAAAGCACACTGTGATTAGCTTGGCTGACACATTGGATGGATATGTGTAGACAGTTTCCATTTTGGCATTTACTTACTCTGAGCTAATCTCTCCAGAACATCTGAAACACTGCTCAAATACCAAGAGTGAAGTAATAGATGGTGATTGATAGTTTTCACTTTGCTTGCACGGTGCATCAAGCTCCCCTCATTCACTGCCCATTTAGCTAAGTTGCCTTTCACATTTTAACAATTCAGCAGAGACTAAGGTTGAGCTCACACCATTACCAAGCTTGTAACAAAAAAATATCTTTGTTCTGAACTGTCAGAGGTTCTTCTCTATCTCCTATTGCTTCCTCACAATATCAGAGATGAGTTCAAATCCATCAGCCTCGTTTTATTTTGAAAGTAAATTTAAGATGCCTAAGGAATTTAAGAAAAGCCATGTATAAAGGTGTGAGAAAAGCTATGGCAAATTTGTACAGAGGCTATAAGGTGAACTGTTTAGACACTTGGACTCCCTCAGTGTAGGTATTCATGATCTCTTGGAAATAGAAGGGAGAAAGGGAAATGCTTTAGTCAGATTAGGATATTCAAGACGTTACCAATATCTCAGACTAGCAGAGTAAGAGGCAGAACTGTACACTTTTATGTGTAGCAAAGCTTGAGGAAAAAGAAAAAAAGGCAGAAAAATCCACAGCACTGATCATGGGCAAATTTCTAATTATTCTGGCACTGTTAGTGATTACTACCATGCAGTCTTTTGGAATAGCTGCATCCCTTAGCAGAGAATAGTATATTAGCACTATTAAGTTAAGTTCTTCCTACAAGTCCTTTTGCAGAAATATCTGAATAAACAAATAGTGCATTAGTTGGAACTGCTTTATTCAGTCTTACTATGCGTCTCAAATACACATATCTTGACAGGCCAAAGCAAATTCACAAAAAATCACCCTTTTTTTTTTCTCTTGTGGCTGGCACTACAGCCCTATATGCCAGTCCAGTGGCTAACAGATCCCATAAAGAAAACGCCTTATTTCTTTCTAAAGCCTGCTTTTCCAACCACATCCATGCCTAGCATGTCAGACTGGGCATCTTTTAGTGCAGTAACGAGAAAATAATGGAAACTTTTCTCCTGATTTTGCCATTAGTATGAGTTGAATATAAGTTAATCTGTAAAGTGAACCATTAAAAGTAGCAGTAAGCAAAACAAGAAATGCAACAGATAAACAGTGCCTTCTTCAGAAAGCCTAGTTTAAATCAAAACAGTGCAGCCACAGTTTAGGTAACCTTTCCCTTAAACACTTGGCTCTATACACAGAGGTCAGATAATGGTTTTCTGGATATGAGTCTGGACCATAGGATCATAGAATTCTGGAACATTTTGGGTTGGAAGGGACCTTGAAGTTCATCTAGTTCCAACTCCCTGCCATGGGCAGGGACACCTTGCACTGGACCAGGTTGTTCAGAGCCCCTCCGACCTGGCCTTGAACACTTCCAGAGATGAAGCATCCACAGCTTCTATGGGCAACCTGTGCCAGGGCCTCACCACCCTCACAGTAAAGAATTTCCTCCTAATTCTCATCTAAACATCCTCTCCACGGAAGAGCTGTTTGGTTTCCTTACAGAACAATCCATTTCTCTTCCTCTTGCATCCTCTTGTTTGTGAAGAAATGCGGAGAAGTTCATACAAATAATTTTTACATTGTTTTACATTTTTTGGTCATAGCCCCTGATACAACTGAGCTCAGGATTCAGCAGAGGTCTCTGGTTTGTATAGGTCTACAAAAGGCCGCAGTTATGTCGGGAATCCAACTGACTGAAACACTTCTTGAAAGTGTCTACTTTCCCTAAGTGATTGGCATTTTTTGCTACCAAACACAAGAAGCAAATTTACTTTATTTTTTCCCCCCTAGGGAGCTCCTTTCCATTTAAAATATTATCTGGATTAACAACTCCCCTCTGCCACACACACAGTCACCTCCCCCCATGCCTTTATGACAGCTTTGCTCCCAGGTTTCACCTTTAAGTGCTTACTTGCAGCAAAGCTTCTGAATGACCTGTGAACCATACAGAAAGTCTCTGAAGCCCTGGGGCAAAAGGGTTAACTACAGATGACAAAGTGCAACCGCCACTGCTATAACTAACCCTTCATGCCATTTTTTCTAATAGGCTTTTGCACTTTCAAATTGCTCCAGTCTCAACCTGAAAGAAACAGCTACTGATCCTGGGGCAAGAGCAAGTCAAAAATAAATGACAACTTGATTTAGCTGGGATGACCTGTCACAAACAGACTGGTGATTTGTTGCTTTCTGCAGTTGTTTAGTATACTGTAGCCCAGGCAGGTACAGTCATTTGTATGAGAATGGCTGGCAGCATTTGCTTCCCTTTCTGATGAGGCCCTTCAGAAGGGTTTCTGAGTTTGTAATCTGTATTTATAGCATCCTCTGCACTGCTGCGACTTCTGGCTTTTTCACCTGGCGAGAGCTCTCTGCCACAGGTTTTGAGACATGAAGCCCTCTGTGGTATTCCTTCACGCTGAGAATAGCAGTGCACCCATTTCTATCTCCTTACTAGCACTCTCAGTAAAAGAGTTTGTTTGTGCCCCGTGCGCATCCAGCTTTCTTCTGCTCCACTCATTCATCCCACACAACCCCAGGCCACAGAAACACGGAGATAAGAGGACTGGATTGAACCAGTATTAAGCTTGGTCAGTGCATTGTCTCTGCAAGTCACCAAAAGCTCTTACAGCACCTCACTCTCCCAGCTTGTACAAAACTTATCCAAAAGTCTCCTAATCTCTAACATTTTGAGGGAATTTCTTATTCACAGATGTGGCCTTTAGTTGAAAGCTTTTAGTGAATATGTTTTATCATTAGCCTAAGTGTTTCCATCTGTGTTATCTTTTTTGCTTTTGTATCAGCCTCCAGTGAGGGAAGCCACAGGCTCATCAGATGCGACTGAAAGGATACAACCTGCTAACATGCCCATGTCTTGCCACCTGTCTGTCACTCATCAGTTCACCATAATGTGGTGTTTGCTCTCCATTTCTTACACAGTTCCGAATGCAGGCAAAAAAAAAAAAAAAAGAGATCCTTGTAATTTCAATAAATGTCTAAGTACAAAAGTCTTGCATTCAAAGTATTTGTCATCCCAAGGCATAACGTCTTTCATCATCTCAAAATTTATTAGCTAGTCTTCCCATTTTCCTTTCATCATTCACCATCTCAAAATGTATTATCTAGCCATCCCATTTCCCTATTTATTTGTCTCAGTGGTTTCTGGTTACACTGATCTCCACACTCATAACAGAGGTCGATATTTAAGATGCAACTTTCTGTTTCAGTAGAATGAAGCTAAAACTCTGAGTTTCTGGGTGGGAAAATTTGAATTTTTAGTTGCAACTAAATGGGCTGAATTATATTATTAAGGGACACAAACAACATTTAGCTTTTTGACCGACCCTTATAAATTACTTCATCTTTAATATGAAGGATGATTATGATATGAATCTCTGATGTTTTTCTGTATTTACATCTAAGTGAAAGAATGTGAGAATATTACATGCTCCTTTAATGTTGAATCACTCACATTTAGAAAAGACCTAGCAGTTCACAGACACTCCTCAAGGTTGATTCATCACCTGTGGTAAACAGGCTTTTAAATTCAATGCCTTGACTGTCTAAATGTAACAATGAAGAAACCATGTTTGCGTCATTAACTGGAGACCTCCCAGACGCAATTTCTTTACTTTGTTGTTGAGTTTAAAAATGCCCCAAGCCCAACTTTCTTGCTTTGATTATTTTCCACAGACTTTTACAAATATGTGGGAGAAGTGTAATAGGTAAACATGGCTAGAAACAAGGGCTTGTAGTATATTTAAATGTTGTATAATTTTCTTAAATTGCAACATCTGCGTCAGGAACAGGCTTTAACTTCCCTTTACTATAATTCCTGGTGCACTGCACCCGTAACCCATGACTGTAGTTTCTAGTCATTATTATGCTACAAATAATAATTTGTAATAAAAGTAAACAATATATTTATAGGCAGGAGACAAATACAACCAACAGCAGAATTGTGCAATGCCAAAATGGCATTAGGAACCAGTCATCTGAAAAATAAATCTGTTTGAAGAGATCATATTATGATGCTGTGACTTTACTGATTAGAAATTCTATAGGCCAGAAACATAATTTTGTTCAAGCTACCAATAATAATTAGTGATATAGAAGTCTAATTATTTGTTGCTCTTTCCTTCAGAAATTCCATTTCAATCATTCAGAAAGTCTTTGTTTATTTATTGCTAACTAGCGTAAAAACCCCAATTTATACCATGAAATTAAAAAGTGGTTTTGGTAGGAGCTGCCTTCGTGCTGCAACTCATATCAAGGAGGGGAAAAGAAAGAAGGAACATAGTGCTGCTGTTTGTTAATTAATAATAAAGCAACCAAGCATTGCAGAACACTAAACCCACTCCACTACAGCTGAGATGTAAGTCTCCTTTTTTTTCTTACTATCTATATTTCAGTCATTTCTAAAAGCCCATGACTGGTTTCAGGGTGGCATTGTGCAGATACAGAATTGATGCATGTCCTTGAAGAATGCCAGTCTGAATATTATCAACCAGAGAGAGAACTGAGCCAGTGAAGCAGCTTGTCCATTAACACACAACAATAAAAGTAAGGAAATAAATCTGTCTCCTTTCTTTTAGTCTAGTATGCAAGTCAGTGGATCCCATGCCTGCCACCTATGTAAAAATCTGAATTAATTTTTTGACTCACATAATTCCTCTGCTTCTCAAATGCTACTGATTGTGCCAGAATTAACACTTCTTAAAGGAATCCACAGCTTTATTATTGATTTAGTTTTTTGTTCTAAGCCCCTTACTCTTAGTAATATTCAGTTTTTCAATATTGGAAAGTATTAAAACTATCTGAAGCCAACAATATAGATTAGCAGAACTACAGGCAGTGTATGGCCTGTTTGGTCTTAGTCATAATAATGTAAAATAAGGTGACTGCTTTTCAAGATGGGGAAATTTCTCAGAACTGAGAAATGGGTTACAAAATGTCTGTGGGCTATCATCAGAAAGCATTAAAAGCTTAAAGACAAACCATTTTTTGCCTCCTGTTCAATAAAATAATCTTGTACTAGCAACTGCTATATACCTTTTAAGATTGCCAGACATTTTTATTAAGACAGCTGAGAATTAGTTAAAAAAAAAAAAAAACAAGAACCAGACATATTCTTTCTTCATGCTAATGATTTTTTGAATTTTCTGTTTTGAAATGGTGTTTATTTGACACTGAAACTCTGGTCTCACTGTGGTTCACATAGGTAGAGGTCCTGAAAACTTCCTTGAAATGTAATTATTAAGTATACATAAAAAGATAAGATTTTTTGTTCCATTGTTGTCCATTTTGTTCCATATGTTGTCCATTTCTGAGTAATATTCAAGGAAAAGTTTAAGCTCTGAATCTGATAAGTTTTCTTTGTCATTGATTATCCATATAATCACTTGCTTCACAAAAATCATGAAGCTTTGGCATATGTATTTTACATCTCTTAATTGTGCTACGCTGTTCTTTAATTAACCGTCAGGATTTTGTTTAAGTTATTGAAAGAATTTTTTGCTTTGGTTGATTTAGTTTCTCTCTTCATCTGAAAATCCCATGCCTCTTTGCCTGGTTTCCTGAATTTTACCACTATTTTTGGAAATTCTTTTTGGTTTGATTTGACCCTTTGCAAACCTCTGAATTTTTTCAAGGTCCTGAAATACTTTCTATTTTCCTCAGAAAAAAAATAAAAAACCTCAGAAAAAGAAACAAAATTCTCTGATGAAAAATTCAAGTCATTATTATTCCTCTATGCTTCTAATACAAAATTTCAGATACATATGGACTTTTTTCTAAATTTCAATTTTGCTAGAGATTGTTATTGAAATGTCTTTATTAATTTATAAGATTCTATTCTGAGGCGTTTTTTGCTCTTAAACATTTGACATACCTATATATCAGGCTTCTTTAAAAAGAATATTTCCTAAAAAACGCCGAAAGTAAACAAAAAGCCCCATCTGTATGCTTTGTTTTTTTCTTTACCTTACTTTAGGTGGTCAAATAAAAAGAATAGTTGCCATTGTTTTCTGTTCTGATCAAACTTGAAAAAATACCCAGTGGCTGCAGGTCTCTCAAATTCAAGTGTACTGAGTGAGTCTGTGGAGCATCTTTTCCTCCTCCATTGACCCCAGAGAAAACCTAACCTGATGAAATTCCTAATTTCGAATCTCCTAATTTGACACCTCTTTTAAATATCTCTAAGTAGGCATCATAATTCTTTTTCAGTTGGGTGACTGGCTTAAACTCACGTTTTAATAATCTGGACACAGCTCAAGACAGATTTATTCCAAGCCAGAACTACACTGACTAATTTATTTCTGAGTCTGTGTTGGGATCGGTCAAATATTCGAGATACACCTATTTATTTCTGTTCTCTTCTTTTTGGTTCTTGTTATCAAGCATTCTAACTTTGTCTGTTAACTAAAGAGCTGTTCACATTTTCATGTGGTTTAATTTTCACCTAACACCTACAAATCTGGATACAATTTTTAGACATATTTCTAATATTTTATGGACTACAGAAAAAAAAATTGTTTGGCAACTAACTTAGCTTTGTAACACGTAATTGAAAGTACAGATGCTGAATATCTCAGTGCCAAATATTATTTGACTTAACCAGACAAGCAATCTGGCAGAGAATGAAGTGACACATGACCAGAGTTGTGATTTATAAACCTCATGTTCTACCACGACTTTGTAATTTTTTTAGACAACATGGAAACAGAGTTTTGGGTGGGGCTTTTGTTTGTTTGTTTGTTTGTTTTCTGTCCTGTGTATATTTTTATGTATTTATCTACCTTTCTGTAGGTAAATGTCAATTGACAGTTACGGCTGAGCAAAATTTGAAACTCTTAGATAAACAAAATGTCTATTACCTTTGTTTAGAAAAAACAATTTAAGAAAAAATTAAAATTGATCCACTGAACACAGATGTGTTTAATCTGCCTATAAAACACTCCAACAACAAGAAAAGAAATATTCTTGAATAGTAAATAATAACAGAAGAAATTATTTTGAAAAATGGACTAATTTCAAATTGAGACATAATAAATGTATAGATTGTATTATAAGGTGTAATTACATTTGGTATCAGCAAACAGGATTTGACAGCTCAGATACCCTCTCTTACATCTGTATTCTCCTGTTATTCCCTCAATGCTTTAAACAAAGCTCTTTTTATCAGAGATCATAAGCAGGAAATTGAAGAAAGTCCACCTATTTGGACCATATGCATATATCATAATTTCTGGCTATATATCATGATTTTAGTGTGCCTGCTTCTCTACTGTCTTGAGCCACCTGTCACATATTTTTGCAAATCAAACTTTATGGCAAGTATTAACTACTTGCATTCGATGTGCTACCATTTTACTGCTGCATTTTCCAGGCAGAACTCAGTATTGAATCAGATCCAAAAATGTTGTAGATTACAGGATTCCTGGCAACTAACAACTGTAGTACAGTTATGGACAGAGTTTTATATATGGATCATTTTTTGTAGAGTTCTGTTTAAGCTTGTTTCATAGGAAGATTATACCTCTTAAACATAGTAACCAAAAATTTATTGAGGTAAACTTAGTGAGGTCCTTACAAGAAAATTTCTTACAGAAACAACTAAGGAAATGATAAAAATAATGTAAGAGATAAGGAAATATGACCAACAATAGATATTGACTCATTTTGATCAACAAGATGTAGAGTCAAAATATATTAAAAACAGTAATGTACATCTTATTCATTGCTTGAACAGAAACACCTTAACTAACATGAGTAGTCAGAAAAAATGGGTTAGAAAAGATGTAAAAATGCCTTTCTTTCTTTTTCTTTCTTTCTTGTTTTCTTGTTTTCTTGCTTTATTGCTTTCGTTTCTTTTCTTTCTTTCTTTCTTTCTTTCTTTCTTTCTTTCTTTCTTTCTTTCTTTCTTTCTTTCTTTCTTTCTTTCTTTCTTTCTTTCTTTCTTTCTTTCTTTCTTTCTTTCTTTCTTTCTTTCTTTCTTTCTTTCTTTCTTTCTTTCTTTCTTTCTTTCTTTCTTTCTTTCTTTCTTTCTTTCTTTCTTTCTTTCTTTCTTTCTTTCTTTCTTTCTTTCTTTCTTTCTTTCTTTCTTTCTTTCTTTCTTTCTTTCTTTCTTTCTTTCTTTCTTTCTTTCTTTCATTTCTCCCTTTCCCCTCCTTTCCTTTCCTTTCCTTTTTCCTTTCCTTTTTTCTTTCCTTCTTTTCCTCTTGAAATGTAGGGAGGTAAATTGTAGTCATTGAACTCCAGGGCCATAAACTCAGTTATTTTTATCATTCTGCCTCCATTATCTTACTCTACACCTTTATGGAGATGCAAAAATGACTCTGCCATCTCTGGACATTACAAGGTCAACCTGCCTTTCACTTCAGTACACTCCTTAAAATGCTATTGTCAACTCAAAAGGCTGAGTCAGACGAGCTGAGTGCAGGTGGTGGCTCTACAGGAGAGAATAAATGCCTTTCCCCATTCCCCTCCCACCCTTCAGTCTACAATGAACCCGAGGAACCGCAGGAGCAAGCCATGGATCAGTAAATTGGCAGAGCTCAGAGATCAGCCAGTCAGTCAATCTTAACAGCAATTCATTCTTGGATTTGTGGATGCTGTGCAAAAGGATGCTTAGAAAAATCTAGGATAGGGTAGTTATTAAAGGAGATTAAAGGGTATTATCGAGTGCTTCAGCAAGTTATAATTAAAAAAAAAAAAAAA